>CM076578.1:1984601874-1984972508 GCA_034641835.2 Pinus albicaulis
TAAATTTTTGAAGGGAAAAAGTATGAATTATGACCTAAAATTTCTAGGGAGGATGTATTAAATGATAACGAAGATAATCCTGGAGGAAAGAAATCAAAATTTTGAAGAAGAAAGGGTAAAAGAGTTGCGCTACGAAACTGTGTTGTTTTCGTAGCACAGTCTTTTTAAGCTCATTTGAATAGTGTAAAGATGGTTTGGGATAGCTGGAGCTTAGTGAGGATTTTTGGCAGGTGTTACTTCAGTTCTGAACAGAAAAAGACCTCGAAATGATGAACTCATGATGGTCAGAACATTTCAAAACTGCAAAGGGCCCTATGCCTAAAAAACATGGGACTGTTTCCTATTTTGATGGAGGTCAACATTATGGTCATCAAGATTTAAGGCCAATCATCTAGATTCAACCAGGTGTTAATAAATTTGGCAAAGGATGTAATTTAATTAAGATAAGGTTGTTATAGATAGGTGATTAAGAGTTTGAATCCTATTTGTAATAGGACTGTTTAGTAGATTAGTTGTCCTTTTGTAATAAATACCATATCATATGGTTAGGCAAGGTGTCAAGAGTCAAGAGTTCGATGTATCTAGCATCAGATAAGGTTATATTATGTTGTAAATGCTCTATAAATGATCAAGAATTCAAATATTCATGGGTTGGACATTTTTTAGCAAAAGGACTGTGTTTATTGTAAGTGACTGGTTTTCAGCTAAATACAGAGATCTCTACTTAGCCAACTTGAGATTCAGAAGGAGTTCTAGTGTGCTAATGTTCTACTTGCATCATTTTACTATCTTATTGGAGTGGTGTTTGTCTATGTTACTCAAAATTCATCTTTTATGCTTTGAATTCCTATATAGACAAACTGACTATGTTTTTTACAGTTTCATATGTGTATCTCTTGACTAAAACTCTGATATGCCTCAATTTCCATGCTAAGTAGAATGATTGGTTTTACTAAAACTATTTTTACTCCATAAGCCCAATGTGCACTTGTTGACGTGATTTACAACCAATATCTATCATTTATCTGCTTATTAGCCCACATAGAGTTAGCCATCTATATTTTTATCAAAAATCATTAACCCTTTGAGAGAGCCCTCTCAGGTCGAGGAGGATAAGCCTCAATCAAAAGATTGGTTTGAAATAGTTACATGAGATTAATTTGATTAGTAGCCTATCAGGTCCAATTTTTTCATAACACAGTCTTTGACATGGGGGTTAGCTTTGATGAGTGCAAAAATAATATTTTCTCGGTCAGAGAAACCATGGATCGAGAATAACCTTCCAACAAATTCAACCATCTATCTACGACGTCTGCATCTATCTGGCCTTAAAATATAAGAATGTCAAATTTTACCTGTACCTTGAAGGGAGTGGCGCCTCCAAAGTGGTTATTGGATGGAGATGCGCCATAGGCAGGCAGTCGTTGAAGGATCTGAGCAAAGTTATCCATCATCGCGCTCCTTTTTTTCTTGGGGGCCTCCTCAAGAAATATTTTTATAGGATCTCTTTCTCCCTCATCTTTCTTTTCTTCCGCCATGGGAGGTTGTCGGGGTTTTTGAGGCTGACCTTGCAAGGGTTCAACCATATCGAGCCCTAACTCCTTATACCCTGACTGCGTTGGGGACATGCAAAGAAAAACAAAGAAAGAGAAGACCACTCTAATACCACTGGTCTGGATTTATGCAGGAATGCAACATAATAAAAATATACAGCGGAAATAATACTTCATTTCATCAATATCATATAACTTAAATATGTTTATAGACAGAATGGAAATAAACTAGCTAGGGCGATGGTAGCTTATCTCTCAGGAGAGATGTGGTGGCTACATGCCTCTGAATTGTGTTAAAATGAGGCTTGAGGGCCTATTTATAATTGAGAAACAATGGAAAACTCTAAATGTCCAAAAACCTGACCCTAGGAGATGAAGCACCAAAACTATGGGCCCTGTTTGGATAAATTGGTGTTTCAACTTCCCGGGGACGTAACTTTGGCATATTATCTCCATTTGATGCACACCATAACTTGTTAGAAAGATCTATCTGAGGAGTACAACTTTTGGTGTGAGAAACATTGATCCATGGACCCATTTTTCTCCTGGTTTTCCAAGAAAATGTCGTTTAGGGCCTCAAAATGTCTTCAGAAGTTGAGGACCTGAAAAATTGCTAAAAATAGTAATTTGTGCTGAAACTGAAAATTGAAAGAACTGATGGTGGTGTTTCAAATGGAATAGATGAGTAGACAAAAATATACACCTAGATGATTAGGGCCCCAAAATAGCTCCGGGAGTGCAGGACTTGAAAACCTGCTAAAAATAGTAAGTTGTTCTGAAAGTGAAAAGAGGCAAGAATTAATGGTGTGGGTCCAAATGGAATAGGTGGGCAGCCATCGATATCCACTTGGATCATTCCTCCCTCCTTAGGAAGCAATGGTCCCCATTGTGTTGAGATCCTCCATGAGATGAGGCAAATTCTGTTGAATTGGGTATTAGATTTTTTGAAGATGTCATGGACCTGCGGGCAGAAATTTTGGATGCGTTTAGTAAATTTGGTTTCTTTATCAGCCTCAGATAGAACATGTGTGGATTCTGCATGTGTAGTTGCATGAGGTATGGAAACATCAGGCGGTGGTGTGTCGAGGGTCATATCAATGGAGTGCTTGTCCTGACAGTGTAGAGGAACCTCTATGAGTGAGGAGAAAATGTCCTTGTATTCCTCCTTGACTTTGTCCATCTGCTGCAGTCGTGCAGGGGAGCCTTGTTTCGAGGTTTTGGCCAAAATATTCTTCTTTCCCTATGAGAAAGTTGTAATTAAAATAAATTTCCTGGTTTGGGAAACAATTTTACTGCGTTGTTTTGCAGTAGTCAAAGAGATGACAAGAGGTGGTACTACCTCCGGAATATTGTGCAAGTTATTTCCCAAAGTAATAATAATAGCACGAGGCCTAGACTCATACACAGTATGTTGCCTCCACAAGTATGGTTGGCCCAATAATACATCAGCTACATCAGAAGGAGCAACATCACACAATACCTCATCCGTGAATGGCTTGATACAATACGGAAGGCGCCACTGCTGGCGAATGTGGAGATATCTCCCTAGGTGAAGCCACCCGATGGTATATGGTTGTGGTTGTGCTATGGTTAGTAGGCCAAGATGCTTCATGACCTATGATGAAATGAGGTTCTTTTGGCTTCTGCTATCGATAATGAATTACAGTGGAGAACCCTTCACCCACATCTACGAATGGAAGAGGCTCTCCCCCTCCTCTAGATCCTTGGGATCCTCCTTTTGAATCTTAGTGGTGGAAAAAATGGCACTGGGATCTGCATAAATGATATGCTTCCCTTTTTCATTGCCCTTGTTTGGTTCTGACTCAGGATCAGAACATGCATCTGATTTGGGTGCCTTTAGTTCGGCTACTAACAATTGTTTGGCCCGACACTTGTTTGTGCTATGAGTGGGGCTATTATGAAATTCACACTACTTCCCCGTGTCCTTCTTTGGATTTGCAGTGTTGTTTTGAGTCGCCCCACTTTGGCCTCGCCCCTTGTTCTATGGATCGGGGATGCCTTTCCCTAGCTTCGGATTCGCAGATCCAAAGTCTCGCTTCTTTTGCTTAAATTTCTTCTCAATCTTGAGGGCATAGCGATATGTCGTTCCAAGAAATGTAATGTCGAGGAAATCCATTTCCTCTAGAATGTGTCTGTGTAGAATATTGCGGTACTTGAGCACCAAATGTCTCTCTGAATCTTTAATACCCAACTTTGTGCGCAGGATATGGAACAAATTCATCAGTTTGTGCACATCTTGATCCCTTTGTTTCCGCAGCGTGGTCCATTGGATGTATGTGTCCTCATAGATCCCCACGGGATAATATTGTTCCTTGATGCCGTCTTGGAACAAATTCCAATTGGGTGTGGTCGAGAAAAGAGAGGGTTCTGTCCCATCCTTTTGCTCACGGTAGGTTTCCCACCAGTCTTTGACATGGGGGGCCTCTTGAGGAGTGAAAAAATAATATTTTCTCGGTTAGAGAAATCATGGACCGAGGAATACCCTTCCAGCAAATTCAACCATATATCTATGACATCTGCATCTATCTACCTTCAAATACAGGAATGTCAAAGTTTACTTGTACCTTGAAGGGAGTGGCGCCTCCAAAGTGGTTGTTGGATGCAGATGCGTTGTAGGTGGGCAGTCGTTGAAGGATCTGAGCGAAGTTATCCATCATCATGTTCCTTTATTTCTCGATGGCCTCCTCGAGCAATATTTTGATAGGATCTCCTGCTCCCTTGTCTTTCTTTTCTTCCGCCATGGGAGGTCGTTGGGGTTTGTGAGGCTGATCTTGCATGGGTTCAACCAGATTGTTCCCTAACTTCTTATACCTTGACCGTGTTGGGGACATGCAAAGAAAAACGGAGAAAGAGCAAACCACTATGATACCACTAATCCAGATTTATGCAGGAATGCAAAAAAATACACATATAACCATAAATATAAAGATGCAGTAGAAATAATACTTCATTTCATTAATATCAAATAACTGAAATATGTTTATAAACAGAATGGAAATAAACTAGCTAGGGAGATGGTAGCTTATCTATGAGGAGAGATGTGGCGGCTACATGCCTCCGAACTGTGTTACAATGAGGCTCAAGGGCCTATTTATTATTGAGAAACAATGGAAAACTCTAAACATCCAAAAAACTAACCCTAGGAGATTAAGCGCCAAAACTATGGGCCCCGTTTGGGTAAATTGGTGTTTCAACTTCTCGGGGATGTAACTTTGGCATATGATCTTTTTTTGACGGGCACCATACCTTGTTAGAAAGATATATACAAGGAGTAAAAATTTTGATGTGGAAAATAATGATCCATGGCCCCATGTTTCTCCCGGGTTTCCCAAAAAATGTCGTTTAGGGCCTCAAAACGGCTGTGGAAGTTCAGGACCCAAAAAACTGCTAAATATAGTAAGTTGTGCTGAAATTGAAAAAATGAAAGAACTAGTGGTGGTGTTTCAAATGGAATAGGTGGGCGGCCACCAACATCCACCTGGATCATTAGGGCCCCAAAGCTGCTCCGGAGTGCAGGACCCGAAAACTTGCTAAAAATAGTAAGTTGCGCTTAAAGTGAAAAGCTACAGGAATTGATGGTGCGGGTCCAAATGGAATAGGTTGGTGGCCACCGATATCCATCTGGATCATTCGTCCCTCCTTAAGAAGCAATGTTATCCATTGCGTTGAGATCCTCCATGATATGAGGAAAAGTCTGTTGAACTGTGTATTAGATTTGTCGAAGACGTCATGGACCTGCGGGCAGACATGTTGGATGTGTTTAGTAAATTTGGTTTCTTTATCAACCTCATAGAATACATGTACAGATTTTGTATGTGTAGTTGCATGAGGTATGGAAACATCAGGAAGTGGTGTGTCTGGTGTCAGATCAATGGAGTGCTTGTCCTGACAGTGTAGAGGAACTCTGTGAGTGAGGAGAAAATTTCCTCGTATTCCTCCCCAACTTTGTCCATCTTCTGCAGCCATGCAGGGGAGCCCTATTTTGAGGTTGTGGCCACAATATTCCTCTTTCCCCATGAGAGAGTTGTAAGGAAAATAAATTTCTTGGTTTGGTAAACAATCTTACTGCGTTGTTTTGCAGTATTCAAAGAGATGAGAGGAGGCGGTACTACCTCCGGTATCATGTACAAGTTATTTTCCAAAGTAATAATAATAGCAAGAGGCCTAGACTCATACACAACATTCCGCCTCCACAATTATGGCTGGCCCAATAATACATCAGCTACATCAAGAGGAGAAACATCACACAATACCTCATCCGTGAATGGCCTGATACTGTACGAAAGGCGCCAATGTTGGCGGACGCAGAGATCTCTCCCTCGGTGAAGCCATCCAATGGTATACGACTACAGTTGTGCTATGGTCAGTAGCCTGAACCGCTTCATGAACTCTGTTGATATGAGGTCATTTTGGCTTTCGCTATCGACAAGGAATTGCAGTGGAGAACCCTTCACCCACATCTGTGAATGGAAGAGGTGCTCCCCCTCCTCTGGATCCTCGGGATCCTCCCTCTGGATCTTGGTGGTGGAAATAATGGCACTGGGATCCACATCAATTTTCTGCTTCCCTTTTTCATTGCCTTTGTCTGGTTCTGACTCAGGATCAGAACATGCATCTGATTCGGGTGCCTTTAGTTTGGCCACGATCGATTATTTGGCCTAACACTCGTTTGTGCTATGAGTGGGGTTGTGATGAAATTCACCCCACTTCCCCGTGTCCTTCTTTGGATTTGTGGTGTTTTTCTTAGTCGCCCCACTTTTGCTTTGCCCCTTTTTCTGTGGTTGAGGGGTGCCTTTCCCTGGCTTCGGATTCGCGGATCCAAAGTCTCACTTATTTTGCTTAAATTTCTGCTTGATCTTGGCGGTATAGAAAATGTCGTGCCAAGCAATGTAATGTTGAGGAAATCCATTTCCTCCTGAATGTGTCTGTGCAGACAACTACGGTACTTGAGCACCAAATTTCTCTTTGAATCTTTAATACCTAACTTTGTGCACAGGGTATGGAACAAATTTGTCAGTTCATGCACATCTTGATCCCTTTGTTGCCGCAACGTGGTCCATTGGATGTATGTGTCCTCATAGCTCCCCACGGGGTAATATTGTTCCTTGATGCCATCTCGGAACAAATTTCAAGTGGGTGTGGCGGAGAACAGAGAGGTTATTTCCCGTCATTTTGCTCACAGTAGGTTTCCCACCAGTATTTGACATGGGGGGCGGCTTTGAGGAGTGCAAAAATAATCTTTTCTCGGTCGAAGAAATCATGGACTGAGAAATACCCTTCCAGCAAATTCAACCATCTATCTACGATGCCTGCATCTATCTGGCCTTGAAATACCAGAATGTCAAATTTTACCTGTACCTTGAAGGGAGTGGTACTTCCAGAGTAGCTATTGGATGCAGATGCGCCATAGGTGGGCAGTCGTTGAAGGATCTGAGAAAAGTTATCGATCATCGCGTTCCTTTGTTTCTCGAGGGCCTCCTCAAGAAATATTTTGATAGGATCTCTTGCTCCCTCATCTTTATTTTCTTCTGCCATGGGAGGTCATCAGGGTTTGTGATGTTGACCTTGCAAGGGTTCAACCAAATCGAGCCCTAAATCCTTATACCCTAACTGCGTTGGGGACATGAAAATAAAAATAAAGAAAAAGAAAACTGCTATGATACCACTGGTCTGGATTTATGAAGGAACACAAAAGAATACACATATAACCATAAATACAAAGATGCAGCGGAAATAATACTTCATTTCATTAATATCAAATAATAAATTAAATATGTTTATAGAGAGAATGGAAATAAACAAGCTAGGGCGATGGTAGCTTATCTCTGAGGAGAGATGTGGTGGCTACATGCTTCTGAATTATGTTACAATGAGGCTCAAGGGCCTATTTATTATTGAGAAACAATGGAAAACTCTAAATGTCCAAAAACCTAACCGTGAGAGATGAAGCGCCAAAACTATGGGCCTTGTTTGGGTAAATTGGTGTTTCAACTTCCCGGGGATGTAACTTTGGCATATGATCTTCGTTTGGTGCACACCATACCTCGTTATAAATATCTATCTGAGTAAAACTATTGGTGTGAGAAACATCGATCCATGGATCCATGTTTCTCCTGGTTTTCCAAAAAAATGTTGTTTAGGGTCTCAAAACGGCTTCGGAAGTTGAGGACCCAAAAAACTGCTAAAAATAGTAAGTTGTGCTGAAACTAAAAAATGAAACAACTGATGGTGGTGTTTCAAATGGAATAGGTGGGTGGCCACCAATATCCACCTAGATCATTAGAGCCCAAAAATGGCTCCGAGAGTGCAAGACTTGAAAACCTGCTAAAAATAGTAAGTTGTATTGAAAGTGAAAAGCTACAAGAATTGATGGTGTAGGTCCAAATGGAATAGGTGGGTGGCCATCAATATCCACCTGGATCATTCCTCCCTCCTTATGAATAAATGGTCCCCATTGCATTGAGATCCTCTAGGAGATGAGTAAAATTATGTTGAATTGGGTATTAGATTTGTTGAAGATGTTATGGAACTGCGAGCAGACATGCTGGATGCGTTTAGTAAATTTGGTTTCTTTATCAGCCTCAAATAGTACATGTGTGGATTTTTTCTGTGTAGTTGCATGAGGTATGGCAACATCAGGTGACGGTGCGTCGGGTGTCAGATCAATGGAGTGCTTGTCCTGACAGTGTAGAGGAACCTTTGTGAGTGAGGAGAAAATGTCCTCGTATTACTCCCTGAATTTTTCCATCTGTTGCAGCCGTGTAGGGGAGCCATGTTTGGAGGTTGTGTCTGTTAGCCATCAGTATTTTTTACATGTTAGTGATGACTATATCCATAGCTGAGTTTTCTAGAAGCTGAATTCCATGTGTCAATCTGTCATCTAGAAAACCCTCATAAAACTTTTTTCGCCCTTTTACTTGTCAGTCCGCCCATGTCAAAGTCAAAATCCATTATCACTATTTTTTCTAGCTTCAGCCCTATTGGTCTGCCCATCAGCTCCAAAAGGCAAATCCAATTCTGTTTCAAAAGTCTCCCCTATGTTAGGAAGTGGCGCTTTAAGACATTTTACCCTTGGCAATCATCAAAAATCCAAAAAACCTTCATCTGCTACCAGACTAATCATGACCAACCTCCTACTCTGCAAATCAAAGTTGATCACAGCTCTAAGTCGTGCCACTTATATCCCTAGGTCTCAGCACTGCATGAACCACAGTCTCAAGCTGATTAGTAGGTGTTTCATAGTGTTTTATGGATTCTACAAAGACAGGAAATATAACTTCATCTCAGGAGTAAATGCTTGAATCTACAGTTAGAGGAACAGCTGCTTCTAAATGTAACATGAGCCTGAGATATGTCTGCAAAACAAAAAGTCACTCATCAAGACCTTGCAGTTTTCCTCCTAATATGAAAATCACAGTAAGAAAGGGACACCACTGTCACAACAAATTGGTAAACTGTCATGGCCCAGAACCTCCTTCATTTACAAGCAGAGGGTTAGGGCGACTCCTTCATCTACAAGCAGAGGGCGCTGGCCAGTATTGACTTAAAGGATTGCAGAAGCCCAGGTTTGCCTTTTACTGAACAGTGAAACAACAACTCCAGGTTTTTCTGAGTGAGTGATGATCATAACAGGGATAGAGCCTGAAATATGCAAGTTCAAAGGAGAACAGAGTTTGGTCTGATAAAGGAGGTCATTTGAAGTTTTCAAGTAATGTGAATTGTTAAACTTTAGAAAGGCATATCATTAGTAAAAACAATTCCAATCATAAGCAGCCTTCTTATCCACAAGACCAAATTGAAGAGATGCTGACAGATCATGTCATTACACAGGCAGAAGGAAAGTTGTTTGTTTTTCAAAGGGCACTGACCTCCATAGTCACAGAGATTATCTTTCAAATAATCTGTCATAAGATGACCAAAGCAAATGATGACATCTCATTTCCCCTCAGAGCAGTGCAGGAAGACAGTGACACTTTGGCTAGGGTTTTTCTGAAACACAGTGGTGATTTCCAGCAAAGATGCCAGTATTGATGTTTTTCAAGTTGGTTGCTTACCATCATAATCCAAGCAAAACCCTTATCATGCAGCCTTATCAAATAATTTTCAGATACTTTGTCAAGTGAAGGGCCTCCTCCATTTATGAGCAGATGGCCAAGGCATTGCATATTGTTGAAAACTGATTGATCTAAAGTGCAGTGGAAGGATACAAAGAAAATAAATAGAAGTCATTGCACAGGTAAAAGATAGGGTTTATGATTCAAAAGTATTGGTTTTCCTATGGAAATGTCTGTCAAATTATATCTATAGTGGACAGGAGACAATATTGATTATATGCAGGTCATTGATACAAAAAGGGCAGTTTCCTTAGGGGAAGAGGCCACATAGTCACCTCACTGTCCCATGCCAAGAAGTCTAAAAGGAACTCCTCTTGAGTAAACAGAGAAACATAGTATGACTGGATGCAGCCAAAATATGGCACTTGCAATCAAAGAAGGAGCTCATAAATCGCCTGGAAGCAGAAATTATCAAACAAATTGGAAAAAGACAGACCATCTCCTTTTGAAATGAAAAAATGGTTTTCAAAGCTCTTCAACAGACCTTGTAGGGTTTTCTCTTTTCAAATATCACTAAGATAGTAAAACAGTGGACAAAGTTGAGCTTTGGAATGATTCTATTACAAAAAGGTCAAATGCACTGATCGAATCAAATGATAACTGTGTTTCAAAGAACCCTGCTGTTCCTGCTTCACAAGCTTATCCTTTCAGATATACATCACAAGTGATGGAGGCAATTTGAGTTTTGTTCCCAAAAGGACATTATAAATAAGTATACCAGTTATGAATAGACAAAGAAGTTGTTTTCATGGACAGTCAGTGTTATGGATAGTTTGAAACAAAACAAGTTTCCAGTATTGAATAAACAGAGATGTTATATAATGTGTTGTTAAGCAGAGGAATGTAGTAAGAAGTGTCCTTCTTAAAATATCATAGCAAGCTACGAGAAACTGCAGCAAAATTGGCATCCACAGTAGGTAAAGGTCTGAAGAAGTAAATAACACCAAGGTTGTCAAAGCAAATTGACAAGGCAAAACCTACCCTTTCGGAAACTAAGCAGTTCTCAGGTTTTTTCTTGACAGTTTTAAAAGGGGGGTTACTCTACATCATAAATATTACCAGCATCATTGAACACGGTGACAGAGATGGTATAAAGGTTATTGAGTTATGTTTCAAAGTTTGAAGTTCGGTCGCCTATGATTCCGAGTTGAAATTACGCCAAGGAGTAGTGTGAAGAAGGGTTAAAAAGACTGTTTTCACCTTACAAAACCCAACCGAGTGTTCATATTACATTTAAAATTATTGACCGTTGGGAGTTTGTTATGTCGAGGGAGTAAGGTTGAAAAGGTGCATTCCCATTTTCAAATCAAGCAAAGTCTTTTTATTACCCTCGGCATCAAGCAAGGAAAGTTCCAGGTGAAATTGTAGAATTTGCGTCAGTTTACATTGCGCGACGTGCCTGCCAATTCGCGCGACGCGCCTGGAGGCGATTTTACACAGGCAGCCCATGTATGCGCGACGCGCCTGTACAATCGCGCGACGCGCCTGTACACGGCGCCCGACTGCCCGACCCGACAACTTTTTTCGGCGCGGCACTCCGAGGGATCAGCACGTCGCTCACCTTCTTTGACCCTGTTAAGCCATTCAACGCCTCCAGAGCTGGACTAAACTCATCAGTGACCCCTCCGTTGTATTCTCAAGGTATTCTCATATGCATTCTCACTTCTTGAAACCAATTGCTAAGTGACATAAAGTTCAAAAACCCTGTTTGTTTAGCTATGGTGTGAGACAAGTTGTCGAGATTGACCTGGTTTATATCAACATATATGTTAAGAGGATGCCCAGAAAAGTGAGGGTCAAAACTAGAAGAGTGGCTTGACCTCGTTTTTCTGCTACATCACCATATCTGTCATTAGGCTATGTGATATTTCAAAGTATAAAACTGTGAGAAGATGTTAGTTATGGTATTTGGGGCACCTACAGGAAAAGTTGGTATTGAAGCCAAGAAAATCTTGTTTCACCTCCATTAGTCAAGGGACCAAGGGTCTTACACCTTCAAAGCAATCAAGGAGCAGCGATTAAAACTATAAACTACAGAAAGGGCCATGTATTCAGAAGTTTTTCAAACTTAACTGTTTTGTTCTTCAGGCTTATTTTGACACAAGTTAACTTTTAGATAGGGCAGATGGTTTTTCTACCAAGAACAATGTTTACATATTAAACAGAAGCTTGGATTGTGGGGAAGAAATGAACTGCTATAGCCCTTATTAAAACCATGGAGCTTTTTTCAAATACTGTCACCATTGTTACATAAACAGTGAATTCAACCGTATGCTCACACCAGGGTTAAATTTTATGAGCCTGTTTTTGTTTAAAAGAGTGACATACATATAAGAGAACAGTGAAGCTTAGTAAGAAAAGGGGTCTTGGTCAAGCAGAAAATCATAGTTTGAAGCTCCGGAGGAAGGTTGCTCACATCTCTCACAAAGTGACAGCATTCACTATACTTGACACTTGTTGCCTTTTGATTTTCCAGCTCGTATTGATGAATGGATATGCTTACAGAGTAAAGGTCTTTTCACTTAAAGCAGAGAATACATTCATAAGGAACCCTTGATTGTTTTGAAAAATAAATCTCACATAGCTTCTGCCTAAAAACTTTGTAGTCTTTTAAAGATCTGTCATCTTGGCTCAGGATTATGCCAGTGAGCATTTTAGTGTCAAAGTTAACTTTCCACATAATGAGTTGCAGTTATTTATTGGCTCATAAATGAGCGAGTTTAAGGATAATTGGAAAGTACATTATTGATCCAAGATACAAAGATGTGTTGATTAACTTTCAAAGATCACCAAGCAGGGAAACTTTGACATTGTATACATCCTGCCTCAATACAGTCTGCCCTTCTTTTTCACTGTATTATTTCCTACTGAGAATTTGTTGACTGAAATATTCTCAGGGTGGAAGGCCACTTTCTGAAGAGCAGGTTGTTAATGGTTGATTTTTACCTTGGAGACAGAGATATAGATGTGATGGTTGATCTCTTAAATTCACAAGTAAAGGGTGATTTTCCTAAACACTGTGCATTGATAATTCACCTAACCTAGGTCTCCTTTTTCTTTCACTGTATGGTCTCTTCTAAAGAAATATGTTGACAGAGATATTCTAAGGATGAAACAGGCCACTTTCTGAAGGGCAGGTTTTTGATGATTGGATTTTACCTTGGAGACATAGATACAGGTATGTTGATTGGCCTCTAACAAATTCACAAGGAAAAGTGATTTATCAACAACACAATGCCTGAGGAAATTTATAAAGCAGATCACTGTCTCCTCTTTTGCTATACTAATTTTCTATTGAGAAATCTGCCTGGCTGAGGTACATTCAAAGGTAGAAGGCTAAGTTTTAAGATAGCAGAGGTTATGTATTCAAAGTAACATTGTTGCAAACCATCCAAATCACATTGTTTATCTGTCCAAGCAGCATATTGACACAGTTTGACTCCAGTAGGGAATTTTACACACAGTGAGGCAGTTTTTTCTTTTCCAAAGCATATTCAGGTCAAAATGCCTCCAAGGCAAGACAATAGGAGCAGCATGACAGTGACAAATATGAGCAGCAGCGGGAAAAGAGGGGAAGAGTGCTGAACAACAGTAACTCAGTAGTGATAAACAACAGTTTCAAGAAGCGCCCGGCACGGAAAGAAGAGAAAAGCATATCATCCCTTGATATTTTGGCCTTAGCTTCGGAGCATGTTGCTATGGACCCCTGAGGGTCATATGTACCAAGTTTGGGCCCATTTCGACAACTTTTTGTTTTTTGGCATTTTTTGGGTTTTTGGTCAAAAACTCATAAATTCGCCATTTGAGTTTGAAGATTTGTCAAAGGAGAAGAATGATACCAATGGATGCCATAATTCTATGAGAAGGTCCCCAGCGATTTTCAGAGCATTTGGAGATCATTCACCCCCTCAAATTGGCGAAAGATGCCCTCTTTTTGCACATTCTGCCCGCCATATCAGCAGTCTGCTATTTTCTGGTTTTTTACACACAGGTACAGTTTTGGAGGACTTCTAGGCATCATATTGAGATGATTTCAGTTGCTCCGGAAAGTAGACACAGAGAGCTTTCCAACGAGCCATCATGAGCCTCATTTCGACATCGGGAAGGCTGCCTATTGCCTCCAGCAAGTCAGGGGACCTTTTTCAGGCATAAATATGAAGTATTTTTGTAATTTTTGAACCTCAAAAATCTGCTTTTCCCAAATGTGCGTTTAGCTATTTTTATACTTGGGAAATGATGTAAAGTCAATATAATTTCCATTTTTAGCAGTTTTTAGATATTTTATGGGATATTTTGTGCCTTGGACTTTGCAAAGCCTCAAGGACAAGTTTAGATATTTTGACTTGGCCAATGGGATAGCTAGTTGCTCCATGAGGTTTTCCTCCCTCAAGCCTATTTATTCCATGGGTTTCATTGTAAATCAGAGGCTGAACTTGAGAGAAGAATTAATACATTGGTCATATGAGCTTTGAAGAAAACACTTGTGTTATTATTTTTGGACTGCCTCTTGGATGATTTTGAGGAATGATGAAGGATTGTTGATGGATTCCATGACATGGTAGAATGGTATAGTTTTTCTTGCTTTGTTGTCGTCTTCTAGTTTTCATTCATAATACATACTTCTTGCTGCTATAGATCAGTAGAGATTAGTTTTGAGATATGCCCATGGAGGCACCTCAAAATTCGTGAATCTTCATAGCTTGATGTTTTCTTCCTCCTTAGTTATGCTAAAGAATTCTTAACTGCTCTTTAGTAACTGAAGGATAATGTTTGCTAGTTTTATTCACAATTTCTATGTATGTTGAGTAGGATGTATGGTGTGCCCTGCCTACCTATAAGCTGTCCATAGTTATGTCCATAAAACTTTCTCTTTGACTGATTTGTTGATCATCTTGTTGAACCAAGGAGGCCTAGTCCCGATCTAGCCCTTTGCCTAAAACTATGAAATCTTGTTTGTCAAAGTGCCCAATGACTTAGAGACTATGTTTAGGCGTTCCGGCGTAGTTTATGAGTTGTTATTTTGTCTTATGTGTTTTCCCCAAAGTCTGATAGCCATTTCCCGAAGTTAGAGGGTCTTATACCTCTATGTATGGCTGGAATGTTTGATTTCTATGTCTTAATTAGCTCATAGTTACATTTAGCATGATTAATGGCTTGCTATAACATGTTTATGTCTGCTATCAACTAGTTACACTTGAAATCCCTTGTCTTTCACAAACTTGTTGTCCATTTAATCCATTTTTCCCAAAGATCCCTTCTACCGTGAATCAAATCGGCCCTACAGCAGCCTCACATCATCACCTCATAGCTTCCTTGACCTGTTTGACCCCATAGCCCAATTTATCTACATATTGTTATCCAGTTTATGTATTTGATCAGTTTCATCCCTCACAAACTTAAAAAACCAAAAAACTAAAAACATACTTCATAACTAGCCTAATATCAGAACACCATAAGCAAACACACCGATATCTTTTGCATATAATAGAGAGAGCCCTCTCTGAGTCCAGGAAGGCTAGGTCCTTGGGCTCCAAAGCTTGGTTTGATGTTACATTGTCATTTGGCTCGCCAATCGGCCAAATCACGGGACCCTAACAGATGCCATCCAACGGCCACGCTCCTTCCCCACAACCTCTAAAGCAGTTTACCCAAAAACGAAGGATTTATTAATTTTTATTGTTTTATGCAAGATTTAATGGTTTTCCCATTATATTGAAGAAAAGCCAAAGTCCGGGGATGACGATTCTCGTGCCTTTGATTCATCAAAGAGAATCCATTCTCAGGGTTCGAACTCACGTTTCATCGATTCTTCATGGGCATTGATGCCATATGAGCCCTGTGCAGCCCTGCACATCAACAAGACACAGTGAATGAAATCACAATCGAAAGAGTATCAGTGTTGAAGACCTATCACTGCAGAAACAGAGGATTGAAGATGAATTCCATAGTTTAGTTGATTACGGCTAAGATTGATTATAAAAAGCCTAATTCATTAAATTAAGACAGAATTAAAGACAAATCAAAGATCTTCAGAAAGAAAGAACTCCACTGCCACAACAGAGGCCAATTGATTCCTCTCAGCTACCACAGAGCCACCTATTGCCTCAAAGCATTCAAACAGAGGCCAAAGTTATTGATAAAAAAGAATATATTTGCCTCAGTGTAGCCAAATAGTTAATTCTTCCAAAGAACTTAATGCAAAAATATCATCAGAGTTATTATATCATGAAATAGAGCCTTAAAGTCAACGAAAGCTCCCACCGAGCTTAAATCTTAAATGTAAAACAATTAATACAGTGAAAATATCTGTACTCTTCTCCATTAAGCCCCTCAAAGGCCGAGAAGCATTAAGTCTGTATTAATTGACCCAGGAGATCTTTTATCAGATCCCACCTCCTCATTCTTTCTATAAATACTCCTATAGAAGATGAGAAAATGTTGGTTGCAAAACTTTGAAATATACTTGTGCTCGAAACTTCTAATTGTAAATAGTGTTCAAAGGCTCTTGAAGCTCTGCTTGTGATAGAATATTTAGGCTGAGAAGTGAAGATGGTTGCTAACCTGAAACACTGGACTTAAAGCTGTAACTGGTTTGAAGCATCAATACAAGCTGATTTATGGGATCCTCGTCTATGTCGACGGTGATGTTATTTCTTATTGTAAATCATTATTCTATTTCTATTTTCACTTTGTCCATCTTCTCTTATAAATAACAAAAAGCATAGATTTAGGATTTACTATATATCATTACCCTTCTCTGAATGATAAGCTTGATCTAAATGTTTTCTTCCAATTTGTGTTATTTAGGAATGATTTAATTCAGTTCAAGTAGTTAGGAATGTTGGCGTTCCCTCATCCTACTATATTATCTAATTGTTATTATTGAATGTTATTTTTAGTTTATGTTAAGTAGAGATGAACTAAGGAAGATATGGTGAGCCCTGTCCTAGTTTTATCCCAAAAGACTATCTGAAAGTTTCCCTAAGAACGTCTTGAACGCTGGCTGGTTTCAAAGTACTTACCAGATCTTAAACCATTTTTCGTTATCATTCTTGTTTTCTTTTGTGTTTAATTTTTTTCTATTGAAAGTGTATCAAAGGCTGGCTAGTTTCGAAGTAATTACCAGATCGTGGATTACTTTTATGTCTTTCTTAAGTGTATGTCAAAAGCTGGCTAGTTTCAAAGTACTTACAAGATCTTGGGTTGCTCTTTTTTCTTCATCTGTTTAATTTCCCCTTCTTGTTGTATCATTTCATTCCAAAAATCAACTTTAAAGAGATCCTTAGACATAGATGACTTGCCCCATGGACTACTCTTGAACCTGATTGTTTCAATTAAACCCTATTATGACTCCATAGCCCAATGGACTAAAACCAGCAATACATCCATATTTTTAGCCAAAACTTATTCTATTTTCTTGAAACTTCTCGCCTTTGAAACTATTCCCATTTAGAAATTTCCACTCAAATAATAATCATGCTCAACCATCCAAAACAAACAAAAACCATTGGCCTTCATAACTAGCATAATATCATTACCCAAAACCTTAAAGATAAATCCATCTTTACACTTATTGGAGAGATCCCTCTCCAGATTTAGGAGGGCTAGATCCTAGAATCCCAAAGTGGTTGAAATGGTGTTGTCCCTGCTGTCGGACTCTGCCAATATTCCTGATTACAGGGAGCTAACATCTTTGGTGACTCTGCTGGGAAAGTTCTGATTTGTTTTCATTTTAAGATAATCATTGGATAAACAAAAACCCCCGCTTCAAGCACAATTGGTATATTAACCAGTTGAGCCACCAGAGATAACATCTCCGGCGACTCCACTGGGGAAGATGTGAGTTTTTTCATCATAAATACTTCTAAGACCTCAGAAATCATAATTTCAAGAACATTATGCAAGTCAGTAAAAGCAGCCTTCTTCAAGCACTACCAAGTAATGGTAATCATGATGAAATTTTTTTGAATCAGTGACAAACTAGGCAAAACCCTAGGATTCTCATAAGAGCTTATCTAACCTTGAAGGATCAGTTGTCTTAGCCATAAGAGTAGTCTGTATTTGTCTCATAACCGTAGCTAAGTTTTGAAACAGATTTAGGACACTCCTAGAAACCACAGGACTGAAAAATAGCTCAGAAAAACCCAAAAATATTTCAGATTGGTATTCAATAAACGTGGTGGTGGACCATAAAACCTTTTACCTCCAAAAGAGCTAAAAAATTCCACTTGGCGACTCCATAATCCTAAATAGACCTTAAGACTCCACTAGGAGGACCTGCTATCGTCATAACATCATTTTAACTCAGTTAGAGGATTTTAGGATTAAAATTTTCTTGTTTGAAAGATCAGTTAACCTCTTAAAGATTTTCATATCTAGTTAAACTATTCTTGTTTAGTTGGGTCTAAAAAACACAGCATAGTGGCTCCTAAAAAGATTCATACTAGAGCCCACTCTGACCCAAATCCACCTGAGATATTTGATAACCCTGAAAGTATCCTTAGGAAGTCTCCTAAGATTAAATTTTCAACTATTTTCAGATCACCCTTGAGAGCTAATTCAGTTCCTGAAAACCTTGTAGCTCTACAAGAAACACATGGTGGTGGAACCATAAAACATTTTACCTCCTTACGAGCTAAAAATTTTCCACCTGACGACTCCACACTCTGAAACTCCCAAAAGACCAAATGAATCCACTGGTAGAAGACCTTGAACTGATTGAACAGACATAGTGACCTCTTTTTCTGATTTACAAACATGGATTTAGATATAGACCCAGATGAAAAACATATGATCATGATGGAAAAGTTGATGTACATGCTTGGATGAAGGGTGGATAGGTTAATGGCTAATTTAAACGTTGGTGATCTAGAAAATCATATGCCTTTCCCTGAGCAAACACAAACTCCACCACTACAAGACATGTATGATGAAATTGATTACAGAGAAAATAATCAAGGAAAATTTCTAATCATGATGGAAAAGATGATGCATATGCTTGGGAAAAGAATGGATAGGTTGATGGCTAATATGAAAATGGATGATCTATAGAAAGCTATGCTTTCCCTTGATCAAACAAAAGCCCAATCACCTCAAGATCAAGACACTGACCAAGCTATGAATTATGATCAACACCTTATAGAAAATGATGAGAAAAATTATAAAGAAAGCAATAAAGAAGGATTTCAATAAATTTTTGATTTCCTTCCTATATCTTGTACTATGCTGATAGGAGATATTCACAATCAAATTTCAAATACTAATAGTGAGCAGTGCTTTGAGGAAACTACAGAAAATCCTCAAATATTTCCTGCAAGCACAAGTCAAGATCCCCTAGAAGAGGCTCAAGAGAACATCCAACCTCAAAATCAGCCTTTACAAGAGACAGAGAACTGCTGTACTTCTGTTCAAAGGGACATAGAAATATTTTCCTTGTTGATAGAAGAAGAGATAGATCAGACCATTAATAAACAGTTAGTCTCTGAAAATTATTGCAAAACAAATACTCTTTCTCATTCACGAAGAGAACTCTATTGTAAAGATGCAGAGAGTTCTTTTGTTGGTCATAAAATACAAGACAACTCTTCTTCTGTTTGTACTCAAAGAAAAATCTCTCCTTTGACAGAAGAACGAATTGGTCAAATATTAAGAAAACAGCTACCCTCCAAACCATCATCTAAACCAGACATTCATGAACATGGTGCCTATTCCACAGAAAAATCAAATGGCACTCGCGACAAAGAGGATATTAAAGAAATCAATGATAATAATGAAACTAGGCCTCTTTAGAATATTAATTTTGATGGGTTATGTACTAAAACTAATGCAGGTGTAGGAATATGGCTTTACAATACAGGGAAAAATTATTCTGAAGCCCATTCATACAAATTGAATTTCAATGCACAACTGACATAGTAGAGTATGAGGCACTTCTCTTAGGGCTACACTTATTGAAAAAACTAGGAGCCCAGAAGATAACAGTTCACGGAAATGCAGAATTGGTAATTAGGCAAGTGAAAGAAGAATGCATGGTTGAACATCCTAGACTTAAATCCTACAAGGATGATACCATAGATTTATTAAAATATTTTAAAGATTTCAAACTTATCCTTGTTCCTAAAGACCAAAATGGTTTTGCTAATGGATTAGCCCTTGTATCTAGTACATGTCTAAGACCTTGGGAGAGAAAACAATATACAATTCAAGAAAAATTCAGACCAGCTGTCCCAAACAATAAAAGATACTGGAAAAACTTTGAAGGAGAAAAACAAATAGCAGAACATCCTACTGAGGATATACTTTATTTTCAAGAAGAGACTTCTCCATTCAATAATGTTAATCTGCCATTCGAAGAACCTGATTTTATATCAGAAGTAAACATAGATGTAAAGAAGGAAGATATTTCACTGTTTCCTACTGTCTTAGCTAATTGTTATTCTTGAATGTTATTTTCAGTTTATGTTAAGTAGATATGAACTAAGGAAGATATGGTGAGTCCTATCCTAGTTTTATCCCAAAAGACTATCTGAAAGTTTCCCTAAGAACGTGTTGAAATATGGCTGGTTTCAAAGTACGTACCAGATCTTAAACCATTTTTCGTTATCATTTTTTATTTTGTGTTTAAATGTTTTCTATTGAAAGTGTATCAAATGCTGGCTAGTTTCAAAGTACTTACCAGATCCTAGATTACTTTTATGTCTTTATTAAGTGTATGTCAAAAGCTGTCTAGTTTCAAAGTACTTAGCAGATCTTGGGCTGCTCTTTGTTCTTCATCTGTTTAATTTCCCCTTCTTGTTGTATCATTTCATTCCATAAATCAACTTTAAAGAGATCCTTATACATAGATGACTTTCCTGATGGACCACTCTTGAACTTGATTGTTTCAATTAAACCCTGTTATGACTCCATATCCCAATGGACTAAAACCAACAATACATCCATATTTTTAGCCAAAACTTATTCTATTTTCTTGAAACTTCTCACCTTTGAAACTATTCCCATTTAGAACTTTCCACTCAAATAATAATCATGCTCAACCATCCAAAACAAAAAAAAACCATTGGCCTTCATAAGTAGCATAATATCATTACCCAAAACCTTAAAGATAAATCCATGTTTACACTTATTGGAGAGATCCCTCTCCGGATTCAGGAGGGCTAGATCCTAGAATCCCAAAGTGGTTGAAAAGGTGTTCTCCCTTCTGTTGGACTTTTCCAGTCTTCCTGATTACATGGAGCTAACAACATCTTCTTGAAGGTGTTAATAATCTCAGAAAATAATATTTGGAAGTAGGCCAAATGCCTGGTACTTGACCATCCTTTCTTTCTTAATCAGCTGCCACAAACATGATGGATAATAAATCAGCAGCAAACATTTTCCCAAACAACTACCTACCCATCCTACTATCCTAGAATTTTTTCTTCAAGGTGCACTTAGACTTGTAGACCTTTCACATCATCAATTTTTTATTGAAAGAAAAAACTAATCTAATTCTACCCTTATTTCTCGATGAGACCAGATTAAATAGTTGGACTCATAGCTTCTCTACCTAAACTACTATCTATCAGGATTAAACTGTCTGACAGATTTTCATTCTCTACATTTTAAAATAGAAATTGAAACACAGTTAAAACATGATTAGAATGTCTGATTTGCTGTGGGTCCATGGCATAAAGACAAGCTACACATGGACTGAACTTTGCAGAAATTGAAAACAAAATTTGAAGGCTTCAGATCTGAAAATCACCAACATCCTTCATTCCTTTTATGACTCAAATTTTGAGCTTGTTAGAGTCACCTTTCTTTCTTTATTTCAGCTCTGGTTTTGATCTTGTTAGAGCTTCTTCTTCTTCATTTCTTTGCTGGTTCAAGTTTTGAGGATATCTGAACCTCTCCCTTTTTTGTATTTTTTATATTTTTTGTATTTTTGTATTATTTTATTTTATTTTATTTTATTTTATTTATTTATTTTATTTTATTTTATTTTTATTTTTATTTTATTTTTATTTTTATTTTTATTTTTATTTTTATTTATTTATTTTATTTTATTTTTTTTTTTTTTTTCTGAAAAGCAAAAATCAACGACTAACTAAATTCTCACAGGCTAAGCTTTATTGAGATTTACTCTAACTTGGAATATTTACATGTCTAGCTGAAAAACTCTCTTTTCCAATACATCTAGTCAATCAGATGATCCCATGACTGGTCTCTGCTCATCTCTTTGAGCATGATGGATAGGTAGGGCCACTCCCACTCTCTTTGTTTATTAACAACAGCTTCAAAAATGTTTCTTGTTGTCTGCAACAAGCTGCTCTTGATGACCCTTGAGCCTTCTCTAAATGTATGTAGGAAATGAACATAAGGATCTTGAAATAATACCTGGTTGTGAGTGTTAGCTCCCTGTAATTAGCAATATTGGAAAATTCCAACTGCAGGGAGAACACTATTTCAACCACTTTGGGATTCTAGGATCTAGCCCTCCTGAATTCGGAGAGGGATCTCTCCAATAAGTGAAAATATGGATTTATCTTTTAAAGCTTTTGGGTAATGATATTAGGCTAGTTATGAATTCCAAGGGTTTTTGTTTGTTTTGGATGGTTGAGCATGATTATTATTTGAGTGGAAAGTTCTAAAATGGAAAGAGTTTCAAAGGTATGAAGTTGCAAGAAATCAGAACAAGCTTTGGTTGGAAGATAGATATAACGCTGGTTTTCAGTCCATTAGGCTATGGAGTCATAATATGGTTTAATTGAAACAACAAGGTTCAAGAGTGGTCCATGGGGCAAGTCATCTATGTCTAAGGATCTCTTTAAAGTTGATTTTATGGAATGAAATGATACAACAAGAAGGGGAATTTAAACAGATGAAGAACAAAGAGCAGCCTAAGATCAGGTAAGTACTTTGAAACTATCCTGCTTTTGACATACACTTAAGAAAGACATAAAATTAATCTAAGATCTGGTAAGTACCTTGAAACTAGCCAAATTTTGATGCACTTTCAATAGAAAAACATTTAAAACACAAAGGGAAACACATATGATAACGGAGAATAGTCTAAGATCAGGTAAGGACTTTTAACCTAGCCTGCTTTCAACATACTCTTAGGGAAACTTTCAGACAGTCTTTGGGGATAAAACTATAGGAAAGGGCTCACCATAAATTCCTTAGTTCATCTCTACTTAACATAAGATGAAAATAACATTCAAGAATAACAATTAGCCTAGACAATAGGACGAGGGAACGCCAACATTCCTAACTACTTGAAACTGAATTAAATCATTCCTAAACAACACAAATTGGAAGAAAACATGTAGATAAAGCTTCTCAGTCAGAGAAGGGTACTGATATACAGTCAATCCTAACTCTATTCCTGCTGTTCTTTATCAGAGAAGATGGGAAAAGTGAAAACATAAATAAAATAACGATTTACAATAAGAAATAACATCATCGTTGACATAGAACAGGATCCCATAAATCAGCTTGTATTGATGCTTCAAACCAGTTGCAGTATTCAAGTCCAATATTTCAGTTCAACAATCATCTTCACTTCTTAGCCTAACTAGTCTATCACAAACAGAGCTTCAAGAGCCTTTGAACACTATTTACAGGTAGAAAATTTGAGCACAAGTATATTTCAAAGTTCAGAAACCAACATTTTCTCATCTTCTTCAGGAGTATTTATAGAAGAAATGAGGAGGTGGGATCTGATAAAAGATCTCCTGTGTTAATTAATACAAACTTTAATACTTCTCGGCCTTTGATGGGATTGATGGAGAAGTTTACAGATGTTCTGTCTGTATTAAATGTTTTACATTTAAGAATTAAGCTCGGTGAGAGCTTTTGTTGAATTTAAGGCTCTGTTTCATGTTGTATAACTCTGCTGATATTTTTGCATTAAGTTCCTTTGGCAGAATTAACTATTCGGTTGCGCTGAGGCAAATATCTTCTTTTCTAATCATAACTCGGCCTTTTTTGAATGCTTTGAGGCTATAGGTGGCAATCTGGTAGCTGAGAGGAATCAATTAGCCTCTGATGTGGCAGTGGAGGCTCTTCATGACTGATAAATCTCTTGATTTTCTTTTAACTATGTTTTAATTCGAAGGATTAGGCTTTTGATTTTTGATCTTAGCCGTAATCCTCAAAAACTGTGAAAACAGTCTTCAATCCTCTGTTCTGCGGTGTTTTGTTCTTCAACACTAATACTCTTTTGTTTTGATTTTAATTCACTGTGTCTTGTTGATGTGCAGGTTCTGCAAAGGGTTCATATGGCATCAATGCCCATGAAGCATCAACAAAATGTGGCATGGAACCCCGCTCAATGATTTCTCTTTTATGAACAAAGGTGTGGGGATTGTCATCCCCGGCCTTTGGCTTTTCTTCAATATAATGGAAAAAACCATTAAAACCTGCATAAAATAATAAAAGTTAATAAATCTTGTGTTTGTTGGATAAAACTGCTTAGGAGGCTGAGGTTAGGAGCATGGTCGTTGGATGGCAGCATCCAACGGTGGAGATTGCGTGCGAAGATCAAAAGGGGAGTGGTTGATGAAATGGTGCAGATGATTAAGTCTGGGTTGTTGATCTTGCAGAGATCAATGGTCGAAATAAGTCGGGAGGAAAATAAAGCGAAAGGGTCACTTTATAGAGAAATGGCGGAAATGTAAAGAAAAAAGGTTAAAAACCTTTGTGGTAGGAAATATGGTTAAAACTTGAATTTGGGGTTTCGGGAGGATCGTTGGTCATCGGAGGAGATCAGGCCATGAGATCAACGGCTGAGATTGCACGTTGAAAACCCTTTGGAAGGGGTGGAGGGTGATAGTGTAAAGCAAAAATGATCTGGGACCGTTGATCTGCAGAGATCAACGGTCGAGGAGGAATGAGATACAATATAGTGCAAAGGGGATAGGTGGTTTCGGAGGGAAAAACAACTATTTTTGCATGAGAAAAAGGTGGGTAGGCAGTATTGCCTTTTCGAATGCGATATGCATCCCTGCTCGACACCTGGCATCAAAAAACAACTTATATCAGATAAATTTTGGAAATTAACCTCTGCGCTGAAAATTCTGTGAAACTCTACGTGGGTCGTTAGATCTAGGCCCTCAGATCGAACGGTGGAGAGTGAGCGCGAAACCGACCAGATGTGCGGGGAATAAGAGGCAAGGAAGTTTTAATCTGGGCCGTTGGATCAAATATTTAGATGGCGGAGATCAGATCTGGAGGGAGGGAGAACCCATAAGGGGCAAGCCTGTCGGGGTTAATATGAGCCGTCTGATGTAAGGGATTGATAGTTAGGATTGAATCCAGGGTTGAATGAAAAAACGAATAAGGTGAAAGAAGGGTTAATAAGGGTTGTTGATCTGCAGAGATCAAATGACTGAGATTTGGCTAAAAACATATGAAGCGGGACACATGATTTTAAACCAAAGTTTGAAAATGCGATCTGTACCCTCCGATCTGGACACGTGGATGGTTCAGATATAATCGGAGGCAAGCGATCAGCGGGGGGAAGAAATTTGAATGGCATCGATGCGATTAACTGTGGGCAATCGATTTTTATATTAGATCAATGACAGAGAACTCATCGGGGGTTAAAAAATCGGGGGTGGCATAATATTAACGTGCCCAACGAAGAAATGCCGATGCGATTTTGCGCAGGCCATCGGATTGGCCCAATGATCAACGATGGAGAAAAGCTCTAACTAATGAAACGAGCGGGCCCATTTATAATATATGAAAGCCAAAAATTTAATAAATACAGAGGTTTTGGCTTCGGAGGTAGGTTATGTATAAATACTAGGCGCTCGTCTGCGGGGCCATTGGTTTATATGAAATGTGATAGGCTCGGGGCTTGTACATAGAAAGGGCTAATCGCAATCGGAGGTCTTACCATAAAAAATAGACTTTCATGCTCGGATTTCTCCAATGTGATAAGTGCCAAATGGGCTTAGCGCTTGGTTCCAGCACCAAGGAATATTGTGGGGAAGTGGTTAGGACTTAGCCCAAAGGGGCTTCAGCGTGCAGTTAAAAAACTTTATTTTTTATGAAATGTTTTACAGTTTTTGATGGGTTTGGGGGTTTTGACAAAGTTTAAAAGTGAGTTTCAAACTTTTTAAAGAGGATATTATTAAGGGGAAATGGGAAGAAATGGAAAATAGAGGAATTTCATAGGGAATGGAGGGGTAAAAATGAAGGTTAGTTTGAATTTAAAAGGAAGGAAAAAATGGTGTTTTGCAGCAGTCTTTTCTTCATGAAATCAGCAGAATTTCACGGTTTAAAATGGAAACAACAGTGAAGTTTAAACAGAGGTTATGATGTCTTCATGAGTCTTCAAGATATAAATTTTTTTAGCAAATAAACTTGTTTCTTGAAGGTTCCAAAAATGTTTTAGCCACCTTTTGATATAACAAATTTTTATAGGTGGCTAACAGTGGCTCCACTTGGGGATGGTGCCTTCTTGAAGGCATCAAGAACTTCAGACTTGCATTCTCTGGAGGTTGATTAGTGCCTTATCCATTGGGTTGCCTTTCTTGACTTGGACGTTCTTCTTTTTCTCTGGAAGATGTTAGCAACCATGAAAAACAATGGATTTTCATCAATACAAACTTTCTACCTACCCAATCCTATTGATCTAACATTTTTTCTTCTTTAGAGTGCACTTGGATTGGCAAACTCTTTTACAACATTTTATTCTTTTGAAAGCATAAATATTATCTAATTATACTCCTTATTTCTCCATGAACTCAGATTAAACGATTGAGTCCATATGCTTCTCTACCTAATCTACCAATCTGTTAGGATTAAACAATCTAACAGATTTTATTCTCTAATTTATAAAATGGAAATTTAAAAGCATACAAGTCAGGATTGAATATTCTAACTTGATGTTGATCTATGGCATAAAAAACAAGCTGCACATAGACATTATTTTGCAGAAAATTAAATCAAAATGGAAGGCTTAAGATCTGAAAGTTCTAAGCACTCCCTTCATCTTTTTACAGCTCTGTTTTTACTTGTGTTCGAGTTGTTCTTTCCTTGTTTTCTGGTTCAGATTTTGAGCTGATTAGAACCAGTTTTACCTCTGTTTTGACTCAGAATTTAATAGATTTGAGTCATTTATATTTTGAAAACTAAGGTTCGGATTTTGAGCTTGTTTTAACCTTTAATTTATAGCCTAATATACCTACTGATAAACCAAGATTAAGCTGTTTGGAAAATCGAATTCACTATCCTATCAACAGTCAATTTAAAACTAATTAGTCAAGATTAGGTTGTATGACTAATTAGAAGTGTGTTTTCAGGAGTGGCATTTAAGCTTGCACACTTTCTGATTTGTTTCTCTTTTTTGGTATGGGGTTGTACCTTTATTATTTTTACAAACTACCCTCTTTTCTTTCTTCTATTATTTTTGTATTTTTGTTTTTCTAACTTCGAATGAAATGGCAGATGAAATATTTGCAATGAAAAAAGATTAAAAAAAGGCTTTAAAACATGGCATGGATCAAGAAAATTAATGTTTGAGCATCTTGCCATTGACAGGACCCCCCAACAGTTCAGCACCATTCAACTCCTGTAAAGAATAAGCATTATTACCAGCAGATGAATGAATGAGATAAGGGCCAAGCCATAAGTTATCAAATTTCCCATGCTTGCCCTTGTCTTCTCTCCTTGAGTCCCATTTTAAAACTTTGTCCCCAACATTGAAATTGATGGCCTTTGTTCTCCTATCAAAAACCTTTTTTATGCTGTCTTGCTTTTGCAGTGCTTTGTTATAAACCTCCTTTCTGGTTTGTTGAAGGTGAATGGTCTGATTTATTCTTCTGATCATGTCATTATCTTTAGTTTGGAACTCTTGAATAAAATTCATAACTGGCACACCAAGGCAGGTTGGAAAAATTGCATCGGTACCATACACAAGCTGGAAAGGTGACATACCAATAGATTTCTTCAATGTCAATCTGTCAGCCCATAGTGCATGCACTAGCTTTGTGTGCCAAGACTTCTTGTTTTCCTCCAACAGCTTCTTGATTATGTTCACCAAACTCTTGTTTGAGGATTTTGCAAGTCCATTACCTTGAGGGTAATAGGCCGTGGAATGACCCAATGTAATCTGATATTTGTGACAGAATTCAACCATCTTCTTTGATACAAATGTAGCTACATTATCAATGATGATCTTGGTAGGACAACCAAATCTAGAGAGAATATTAGTCTCCACAAATTTTATAATGACAGAATCATTGGCTTGCCTACAAGGGATGGCTTCTATCCATTTTGTGAGGTAGTCTGTGGCAGTGAGAATCCATCTATGCTGGGCAGAGGATGGCGGATGGATTTATCCTATGAAGTCAAGTCCCCACTGTTGAAAAGGAGCTTCAACAGTGATTGGATGCAGATGTAAGGGTAGCAAATTCCTTTTGCCTTCAAAAAGTTGGCATTTATGACAGGAAATTATCACCTTGTGTACATCAAGAAAAAGAGTGGGCCAATAGTAACCAGACCTTAGGATTTTGTTGGCTGTTGTCTTCCAGTATAAGTGGCATCCACATTCTCCTTCATGGAACTCATGCTTAACCTTCTCTGCATCATACTAAGGAAAACATTTAAGAAATATTCCGCTTGCATTTTTCCAATAAAGACATTTATCTATAATGCAATAGTTTACAACTTTTAACTTTAGAAACCTTGCCTTTGTTTTTGTCAAACCAGGAGGTGTATTCAAATTAAGAAAAACAAATAAAATATCAGCATACCAAGAGGAATTCATAAAATGATCTTCAACAATGGAAGTTGAGAGTTCCTCTTGGTCATCTCAAGCATTAATCATATTAATATCAAGAACTTCAAAATTTGATTCAGCCATTAATCTAGCTATACCTTGGCCTTTGATGAGTTTAGTGGGATTTATCTCTAAATCATATTCAAGAATAGTCTCAATCCACTTACCATCTAGGTCCTGTGTTAGAATGTCTTTCACAACTGAATTTGGGACAAAGGCAATGATGTGTGAATGAAGGATGTATACTTTGAATTCTTTTAAAGCCTTAACCAAAGCAAAGGTTTGCTTTTCCATAATGTTATACTTCAAAGGGGAATCCCTCAAAGCCTTGCTAAAGAATGCAATAGGCTGCTCTTGTCCTTGTGCATTTTTCTGTAAGAGGAAAACAGCTATTGTATGTTCTGATGCAAATGAAAAAATATAAAAATATTTTGAAAAATCAGGACTTATTAGAACCGGTGTTTTGGTCAACGCTTGTTTCACCAACTCAAATGACTTCTTTGCTTCCAAGGTCCATTTTACCCCTTGCTCGTTTTTTAGCATGTTTTTAATGTTTCTAAGGAGCTCAGCCAAGTTGGGTATGAACCTTCTCAGGAAATTAATCTTTCCAATGAAAGATTGCAATTCCTTGATGTTTCGAGGATGAGAGATTTGCAATATGGCCTCAATCCTCTTTGGATCTATCTTAATACCCTCTTCTGAAATAATGTGCCCAAGAAGTTTACCTTCTTGAAGACCTAATAGTGTTTTCTTAGGGTTTAAAGATATCCCAAACTTTTTGCATTTCTCGAAAACTTTTCTCAAATGTTCTAAGTGCTCTTCATCTGTCTTTGAAAATACAGTAACATCATCAAGGTATATAATGATGAAGTAGCCCAGTTCTGCCGAGAATTCTATGTCCATGGCTCTCTGAAAAGTTGCTCCAACGTTCATTAGACCAAAGGGAATTTTCACATACATGAAAGTGCCCCATGGTGTAGTAAAAGCTATCTTTAATTGATCATCAGGGTGAACTAAAATCTAATTATACCCTGAGTAGCCATCAAGCAAAGAAATTCTTCTGGAACCAACTACCCTTTGTAAAATATGATCCATCTTAGGTAACGGGTAGTTGTCCTTGAGTGAAGCTTTGTTTAAGTCTCTAAAGTCTATACAAAGCCTAATCTCTCCTGTTTTCTTCCTAACTGACACTAGATTAGACACCCACTTAGAATATCTAATAGGGACAATAATACCAGCTTCATACATTTTCTTGATTTACTTCTCAACCAAAGGCAACTGAACAGGGTTTATTCTGCGCAGCTTCTGTTTGAATGGCTTTTGGTTTCCCTTGAGAGGGATTTTGTGCTTTATAATTTTAGCGTCATAGGATTTCAGATCTTCGTAACTCCATGCAAAAACATCAGAAAATTATTTGAACAACTCTATGTATTTGAGTTTAATGTGAGCTGGTAAAGTTTTAGATAGTTTGATCATCATTGGTTTTAGTTCACTGCCTATATTGCACCCCTCAACTTCAGTCTCTATAGGTTCCAGTTTTGGCTTCTTGGCCACATTGTTAAAATCAAATAACTCTTCTAAAGGGGCCAGACCTTTTGGCAAACTTTGATCTTTTGACCGCAGGGTTTCTAACTCCTCTGTTCCTAATTCTGCTTTCGTCTTTATTTTGTTTTTAAGTTTTCTAGACAATTGATTTATATTGGAAACCTCAGGAGACTGTTCTTCTTCACCAAGAAAATTTTCTTCACTATTGCAGTATGTTTCATATTCTGAATCTGAACTGTATAGTTCAAATTCATTTATGAATTGCATGAAGTCTTCTATTTGTTTATCTCCGTCGAACACTTGCCAATATTTTTCGTTATCAGGAAGGGTTGGTCTGAATTTAATTTGAGTTGTGCATTCTTTGGTTTCATATGGCGTTAAGCATGTTCTAGCCGTGAAAGCTAAGCTGTGGGCCGCGATATTTCTTTTTCTTGGGAAAAAAATTAACTGGGAGTCCTCAAAAGTTTTCAAACGGTCCACGACATCATTTCGATAGGCCCTAAGTTTGGGGTGATTAGCATTTTATTCCCCGTTGACTTGCCTAATTATTAATTCTGAATCACCATAAAATTTAATTCTCTTGGCTCCTAATTTCTTCAACAGAGGCAAGCCTAAAAGAAGGGATTCATACTCCGCTATGTTATTCGAACATTGAAAGTTTAATCTACAGGAAAGGCTCTGTGTGGTTATTCTCAGTGTTTCGTATCCAGATACCTACACCAACATTGCTTCTTGTGCACGACCCATCAAAGTACATACTCCATAGAGGACTAGTTTCAGATTTATCAGTTTGACCATAATCCTCTTCAACTAACATGCTGTCAGATTGTTGCTGAGTATCAGCACTTAGTTGAATTTTTTTTAATTCCTCTGATTTTACAATGTGTTGAGGAACACTTTCTTGACTGCCAAGGTCAAAAAGTGATGGATGCATGATTCATAATTCAAGACCTGTGTTTTGTTTGATAAATTTTTCAAATGCATCAAACTGTTTTGACAGTTCTGTGTTGTTTCCCTCCTCTTCTCTATCGGCCATTAATTAATTTAAAGTGACTTTTTCACTGAATGTTTCATCGTTAAAAAGGATAAAATAATTGAGGCCTGTATTTACAGAATATAGAGGATATTTTTGAGGTCCGTCTTGACTAGTCACCATGTACTGCATATGGGATTCCCTATAAAGTTTTCTCGTCTGATTAAACACGGGGATGGTCACATAGGTCATGCCCATCTGCATATTCCCGTGTAACTTAGCCCCCCAAGACCTAGATAACAACATTCCATTATTTTGGGGTACATCAGCCACAACAATATCGGTAACCAAACATTTGGCTGGAATCTGGGCTAAGTTAACGCAGAGGTATTTGATTAATCATAAACATTTTACTCTGCTTGAGTCAAAGGAGTACAAGTCTTTATAAGGTCCAATAATTTCTAGACCCAGGCTCTCCATTACATATTTGGGCATTAAATTGTGAGAGGCCCCTGAGTCATGCATAGCGTTGTGCAAAATCTTTTCATGAATGTTTAAACTTACATAAAAGGGAGGAATAGGTCCCTCTTGATATCTACCTTCAATCTTTAGACCAAAGATAAGCTCTGGCTGGTCATCATTAAGATTGACTGTGTCATTTGTTTAAAGCCTTAAACATTTGGTTCCTATATACATTTTGGGCAGCTAAATCAGTCAGGGGAACAGAGATTTTGATTTTGGAAATTTCTTGCTCCAGGTTGAAAGGAATTTGACTCTTTGAAGTGCTTGTCTCATCCTTATTAACTGCCACTTTGTTAGCAAAATTTGTTTGCTGACTTGCTCTATTTACATTTGACAAAATGGTTTTAACAGGAGCACTATTTGAGTTGCTATTACTACTAAGGACTGCACTCTGTTTTTCATTGTTTTGTGTGCCTTTCTCTTTACCTTTATCAGAATTTGTAGCCATTTTTTTGTCTTTTTGTTTTACAATTTTGGGTTTATTTATAGTGTTGTTTTGTGAATATTTGTCAGAGGTTTTGGTGTGGGGAGTTTTTTTATTGGTTTTACTTCTAAGGTCATATTCCCTTTGAGAATCTATGATGACATTCTCCATGTCTTGATAATAGCTTTCATCATCATCTCTTTTTTCATCATAGGGTGTGTAAAGACCTTGTTTTCTATCATAATGAACCTCAAAGTCATCATTATCTACTCCCAGCATGTTGATATCATCTTCCTTTGTTTTCTCATCTGTTTCTTCAACCTCACTTACACAATTTTGATGAAAGGGACGAGTGATCTTTTGATCATCTTCCCTTGGTCTATTTGGAGGTGGGTTTCTTCTAAAATTCTGATTCTGGTTCTGGTTTCTATTTTGAGGAGCAGTTTGGTTTTGACTTGCTTGTGCTCTCTCAAGGATGCTCATTTTCTTCATCATTTCCTCCATCATTATTTCCATCTTTGAGCTGGAAGTAGAAGGTGTGGATTCCTCTCTGAAGGATACTCTCTTCTCATTCTTCATTCTTTCTCTTTTCTCCATCAAGTTAACTTCCACAGCAAGAGCCCCTTTTTTCATATCTTCAAGTGTTAGAGGATCTCTTTCTCTCAGTTGATAGGCCATTTCAGGGTCAAAATCTTTAGGAAACTTGTTTAACGCTGAGCCTTGTGGAGGTTTTAGATCTGTGGGAAGGGCATTATACACACTAGTAAATCTAGTGCAATAAGCTTGTACACTTTCCCTAGTGTTTCTGTGGAGGTTCTTGTAATCAAAAAGTATTTGAAGAGGATTCTTCTTTACTTCCCATTTGTTTAAGAATGTCTGATGTAAGGCTTGGATATCGTTTATACTATGGGGGGTTAAGCCTTTAAACCATTTTCTTACTTCTCCCCCCAGAATCTAAGAAAATAGTCTAAGTTTGACAGATTCATCATCACTTTCATTTATGTCAAAGTAGTCATTCATTTTATCCACATGTTGTGATGCATTTGTAGCATTAATAACATCATATAATGGTATTTTGGATTGATAGTCCTGTGGAAGATTGACTAATGGTATAGGAAGGACTAAGGGAGCATACCATGCTGCCATGATATGTGGTGGGGGTGGATTTACAAGAGGTGGATTAACAAGAGGGAAGGTGGGCTGAAGTGGAGTGGTTTGGAAAGTGGATGTTTGGTGAACAGATGTGGATGGACCAGGAAAAGATTGCTGAGCTGATCTGGGATGAGAGACACCTAAATTGTAAAGGAAATGTAAATCGGGTGGTGTTGTTTCTCTACTACCAGGATGTTCACTTGTTTCAGGAGATGAAAGTGAAGACTCAGAATCTAGTTGATCTAAATCATCAAGAGACCTAGTTCTAAATGGATTTCTTAGATCTGCTTGTGATTGCTGTAGAGTTGCAAGATCTTCAGAAACTGAATTAGCTCTCAAGGGTGATCTGAAAACAATTGAAAATTTTATCTTAGGAGACTTCCTAAGGACACTTTCTGGGTTATCAACTATCTCAGGTGGTTCTAGGTTAGGATGGGCTCTAGTATGAATCTTTCTAGGAGCCACTATGCTGTGTTTTTAAGACCCAAGTAAACAGGAAAAGTTCAACCAGATATGATAGTCTTTACGAGGTTAATTGATCTGTTTCACACAAATTTTAATCCTAGAGTCCTCTAACTGAGTTTAAATGATGATTATAATGATAATGGTTCTTCCCAGTGGAGTCTTAAGGTCTGTATAGGATTGTGGAGTCGCCAAGTGGAAATTTTTAGCTCCTTAGGAGGTAAAAGGTTTTATGGTCAACCACCATGTTTATTGAATACCAATCAGAAATATTTTTGGGTTTTCTGAGTTATTTTTCAGTCCTATTGGTTGTTAAGAGTGTCCTAAATCTGTTTCAAAACTTAGCTACGGTTATGAGACAAAGACAGTCTACTCTTATGGCTAAGCCAACTGATCCTTCAAGGTTAGATAAAATTTTATGAGAATCCTAGGGTCTTCCTAGTTTTTCACTGATTCAAATAATTTTTATCATGATTACCATTTTCTTGGTAGTGCTTGAAAGGGCTTCTTGTACTCAAAAATTTTTATGAAGTGTTTTAAGGGACTAAGATGAAAATTGACTCAGTTCCCCAGTGGAGTCGCCAGAAGATGTTAGCTCCCTGTAATTAGCAACATTGGAAAAGTCCAACTGATACTATTTCAACCACTTTGGGATTCTAGGATCTAGCCCTCCTGAATCTAGAGAGGGATCTCTCCAATAAGTGAAAAGATGGATTTATCTTTTAAAGCTTTTGGGTAATGATATTAGGCTAGTTATGAAGTCCGAGTGTTTTTTGTTTTGTTTTGGATGGTTGAGCACGATTATTATTTGAGTGGAAAGTTATAAAATGGAAAGAGTTTCAAAGGTATGAAGTTGCAAGAAATCAGAACAAGCTTTGGTTGGAAGATAGATATAACGCTGGTTTTTAGTCCATTGGGCTATGGAGTCATAAAAGGGCTTAATTGAAACAACAAGGTTCAAGAGTGGTCCATGGGGCAAGTCATATATGTCTAAGGATCTCTTTAAAGTTTATTTTATGGAATGAAATGATACAACAAGAAGGGGAATTTAAACAGATGAAGAACAAAGAGCAACCTAAGATCAGGTAAGTACTTTGAAACTATCCTGATTTTTACATACACTTAAGAAGGACATAAAATTAATCTAATATCTGGTAAGTACTTTGAAACTAGCTAGCTTTTGATGCACTTTCAATAGAAAAACATTTAAAACACAAAGGGAAACACATATGATAACGAAGAATAGTCTAAGATCAGGTAAAGACTTTTAACCTAGCCTACTTTCAACACACTCTTAGGGAAACTTTCAGACAGTCTTTGGGGATAAATATATAGGACAGGGCTCACCATAAATTCCTTAATTCATATCTACTTAACATAAACTGAAAATAACATTCAAGAATAACAATTAGCCTAGACAATAGGATGAGGGAATGCCAACATTCCTAACTGCTTGAAACTGAATTAAATCATTCCTTAACAACACAAATTGGAAGAAAACATGTAGATAAAGCTGATCAGTCATAGAAGGGTACTGATATACAGTAAATACTAACTCTATGCTTGTTTTTCTTTATCAGAGAAGATGGACAAAGTAAAAACAGAAATAAAATAAAGATTTAAAATAAGAAATAACATCACCGTTGACATAGACCAGAATCCCATAAATCAGCTTGTATTGATGCTTCAAACCAGGTACAATCTTCAATTCCAATTTTTTAGTTCAACAATCATCTTCACTTCTCAGCCTAACTATTATATCAAAAACAGAGCTTCAAGAGCCTTTGAACACAATTTACAGGTAGAAAATTCGAGCACAAGTATATTTCAAAGTTTAGCAACCAACATTTTCTCATCTTCTTCAAGAGTATTTATAGAAGAAATGAGGAGGTGGGATCTGATAAAAAATCTCCTAGGTTAATTAATACAGACTTTAATACTTCTCAGCCTTTGATGGGCTTGATGGAAAAGTTTACAAATGTTCTGTCTGTATTAATTGTTTTACATTTAAGAATTAAGCTCGGTGAGAGCTTTTGTTGACTTTAGGGCTCTGTTTCATGGTGTATTAACTCTACTGATATTTTTGCATTAAGTTCCTTTGGCAGAATTAACTATTTGGCTGCGCTAAGGCAAATATCTTCTTTTCTTATCATAACTTGGCCTCTGTTGATTGCTTTGAGGCTACAGGTGGAAATCTGGTAGCTGAGAGGAATCAACTAGCCTCTGATGTGGCGATGGAGGCTCTTCATGACTGATAAATCTCTTGATTTGCCGTTAACTGTGTTTTAATTCAGAGGATTAGGATTTTGATTTTCGATCTTAACCATAATCCTCCAAAACTATGAAAACAGTCTTCAATCCTCTGTTCTGCTGTGTTTTGTTCTTCAACACTGATACTCTTTCGCTTTGATTTTAATTCACTATTTCTTGTTGATGTGCAGGTTCTGCAAAGGGTTCATATGGCATCAATGCCCATGAAGCCTCGACGAAACATGGCATGGAACCCCACTCAATGATTTCTCTTTTATGAACAAAGGTGTGGGGATCATCATCCCCGACCTTTGGCTTTTCTTCAATATAATGGAAAAAACCATTAAAACCTGCATAAAATAATAAAATTTAATAGATCCTGCGTTTTTTGGATAAAACTGCTTAGGAGGCTGAAGTTAGGAGCATGGGCGTTGGATGGCAGCATCCAATGGTGGAGATTGCGTGCGCAGATCAAACGGGGAGCGGTTGATGAAATGGTGCAGAGGATTAAGTCTGGGCCGTTGATCTTACAAAGATCAATGGTCGAGGAGGAATGAGATACAATATAGTGGAAAGGGGATAGGTTGTTTCCAAGGGAAAAACAACTGTTTTCGCGTGAGAAAATGGCGGGTAGGCGGTATTGCCTTTTTGAACGTGATATGCGTCCTTTCCCGGCACGTGTCGTCAGAAAAAAACTTATATCATGTAAATTTTGGAAATTAACCTCTACGCTGAAAATTGCGCGAAACTCCACGTGGGCCATTAGATCTAGGCCCTTAGATTGAACGGTGGAGAGTGAGCGTGAAACCGACCAGATGTGCAGGGAATAAGAGGCAGGGCAGTCTTAATCTGGTTTGTTGGATCAAATATTTGGACGACGGAGATCATATTTGGAGGGAGGCATGACCCATAGGGGGTAGGCCTGTTGGGGTTAATATGAGCCATCTGATGTAAGGGATTGACGGTCAAGATTGAATCTGGGGTTGAATGAAAAAATGAACAAGGTGGAAGAAGGGATAATAAGGGCCGATGGTATGCATAGATCAAACGGCTGAGATTTGGCTAAAAACATATGAATCGGGACACATGATTTTAAACCAAAGTTGGAAAATGCGATATGGACCGTCCGGTCTGGACACATGGATGGTTCAGATGTAATCAGAGGCAAGCGAACGGCGGGGGGAAGAACTTTGAATGGTGCCGATGCGATTAACTATGGGCTGTCGATCTGTAGATCAGATCGACGACGGAGAACTCATCGGTGGTTGACAAATCGGGGGTGGCATAATATTAACATGCCCAATGAAGAAATGCCGATGCGATTTTGCGTAGACCATCAGATTGGCCCAATGATCAACGACGGAGAAAAGCTCCAACTAATGAAATGAGCAGGCCCCTTTATAATATATGAAAACCAAAAATTTAATAAATGCAAAGGTTTTGGCTTCGGAGGAATATTATGTATAAAGAATAGGTGCCCGTCTGCAGGGCCATTGGTTCATATGAAATGTGATAGGCCCGGGGCTTATACATAGAAAGGGCTAATCACAATCGAAGGTCTTACCATAAAAATTAGACTTGTGTGCTCCGATTTCTCCGATGTGATAAGCACCAAATGAGCTTAGCGCTTGGTTCCATCACCACAGCATATGGTGGGGAAGCGGTTAGGACTTAGCCCAAAGGGGCTTAAGCCCACAGTTAAAAAGATTTATTTTTATGAATCTTTTTACAGTTTTTTATGGATTTGTGGGTTTCGAAAAGTTCAAAAATGAGCTTCAAAATTTGTAAAGAGGATATTATGAAGGGGAAATGGGAAGAAATGGAAAACAGAGGAATTTCATAGGGAATGGAGGGGTAAAAATGAAGGTTAGTTTGAAGTGAAAAGGAAGGAAAAAATGCTGTTCTGCAGCAGTCTTTTCTTCATGAAATCAGCAGAATTTCAGGGTTTAAAATGGAAACAGCAGTGAAGGTTAAATAGAGGTTATGATGTCTTCATGAGTATTCAAGATATAACATTTTTTAGCAAATAAACTTGTTTCTTAAAGGCTCCAAAAATGTTTTAGCCACCTTTTGATATAACAAATTTTATAGGTGGCTAACAGTGAGTATTTGACAAGTAGTTTTCAACCAGGATTTCTTCCTCTTCCACTAGATCAAAAAGAAGATCCCTTTGAGAAAGAAAATATTCCTCATATTCATAATTTTTTGAATTGGAGGACTCATCATATACTACAGTGTTTTCCTCTTGTAGCTCTGAGATCTTCTGATCTGGTGGGCTGAGCTCTGTGAAAAGATCAATGCATTCTTGAGAAGGGGTTTGTTCCATTGCTTCCTATTTTTCAAGAGAAGGCTCTTCAATTTCATCTGGCTCAAGAACTTCTTCATTGTTTTCCTCCTCATCCTTTGAGCTGAAAGGCTGCTGATCCCCAATCACATGAAAACTGTTACTGATGCTCTGAGATAAAGCAGATTGAAGATTCAATGAATCTTCATCTACTACTAGACTTTCATAACTTTCCTCATCAGTATCATAAATAGCCTGACTTGGTTCATTACTTTCTTGGAGTTGAGGGAACTAATCTTCCTCCCACAAATATACTAATGATGGCCCTGCAAATCATCTTATGTTTGCATAACATCATCATTAGATAGATCAACAATAGGAAAATCATGAATGTAAGTAAAGTTGTCAATCAACCACGTTGGTTTATCAGCAGATCTTTCTTCATTCTGATTTACAGACGAGCTTTCTGAATCTGTACAACAATGCTCAGAAGATGAATGGGCAAGAGTGTTTGCTCTATAAAAGATCTCAGAGGTAGGCTACCTATTGATGATCTGATCTATTTCTTCTTTTGTCAAAGGGGAAGATGTTATTGTGTTTCTTTGAGCAGAAGTGTAGCAGCTCTCTATTTCTTGTATTAACCTATTTTGAGGCTGGATGTCTTCTTGAGCCTATTTTGGGGGGTCTTCACTTGTTCTTGTAGGGAAACCTTGAGGATTTTCTAATGTTTCCTGATTTCTTTCTGTTTCAAACAACTCCTTATGATCATGATGATACTCATTTAGAATACAAGGCTCATGCGTTGTTTCTTCTATATGATCAGGATGCCACTCTCCTCGTGGAATCTGAGATGAGTTATAATCTAGAGGGGGAGTTACTATATGTGCTATTTCTCCTTCCTCATCAGATTCTGCATTTTCTAAGTGGTTACTTGTCTCCTCAAAGCAGTGTTCCCTATTAGCTTTTGAAATTTGGTCATGAAATTCCCTTATCAGCATAGTACAAGATATAGGTAGGCAATAAGGAATTTCTTGACAACCTTACTCTTCGTCTTCTTTAGATTCTTGAGAATCATACAGGTCTTTCTCATTGTCTAGTTCTTGTATAGGTTGAGCTTGTTCTTGCTCTGGAAAAAACATGGGCTGCTCTAGATCATCAAAATTTGGACTAGCCTCATACCTCTCCACTATTTTTTCACCAAGTATGTTCATCACTCTTGTCACTCTATCCAAAAAAGCAATTAGCTTTGCTTCTCTATCCATACTTGGATCCATGTTTGTAAAAAGAGGTCACTGTATCTTCTCAACCAGTTCAGGGTATTCTACCAGTGGAGTCATTTGGTCTTTTGAGAGTTATGGAGTGTGGAGTCGCCAGGTGGATGATTTAAAATGTTCAAGGAGGTTTACTGTACACCACAGTGATTAAATACCAAATCAAGGCTAATTTGGTCTTCTCCCTAGTCGATTCACCATTATGTTGTGGTTCTTGTGTTTTGGGCAGATTGGCAAGACCAAAATACAAGACAACATCAAACCACTTTGGGATCCTAGGATCTAGCTATCCTGGATCCAGAGAGGGATCTCTCTATATATGTAAAGAATGATATATCTTTAAGGTCATTTTATGGTATTAGGCTAGATATGAAGCACAAGGTTTTTTTTGATTTGTTTGTTTGGTTGGAGATCATTATCTAAGAAGGTTATGGAAGTGGAAAAGGAACAAAGTAGCAAGATGTTTCAACATGGGAAGATAGGTCAAAATAAGTGCCAATCCATTGGGCTATGGATTCATAAAAGGGTTTACTTGCATAACAACTATCCAAGGGTTTCCATAGGGCAAGTCATCTATACCAAATGATCTCTTTATATAGGTGGTGAGATGGAACATTAAGAAGTGGGTGAAAGAAAGAAACCAAAGTGCAACCTAAGATTAGGTAAGGACTTTGAACCTATCTTGCTTTAGACATACTTCAAAGGAAACTCTCAATAGACACAAACGGTAGCTTAAGATCGGGTAAATACTTTTAACCTAACCTGCTTTCAGCATACTCTTAAGGAAAGCAATCCAGCAGTCCTCATAACTACTTTCAGAAGGTAGAAAACATTTAAGATTAAACACAAAGAAAGGCCTAAGATTAGAGAAAGAATTTTAACCTTCACTGCTTTGACACTCAACTCAAGGGGATCTTAGAAAGGTTAACTGTTGGAAAAGGAACCTAGTGGGACAAGGCTAACTCTAAATCCCCCAGTTTCCCAATTCTTTCAGCTGAAACCAAACAAGAAAATCTAAGAGACAAACTCTAAATTCATACATCAGTAACCATGGACAAACCAACTTCTATACTGGTTAAATTATGTTGAATTTGTTCTTAGATACACAATCAGAGGAAAACATAAAGATAAAGATTTGATAGTGATATTTAGGGTACTTCCAGCAGTATTTCCTAGTCCATGCTTGTTGTTATTTATCAGAGAATAATGGACAGTATGAAAAAACATGAAAGGAGACAATTATAGTAAGGAAAACATCACCAATAATATAGACCAGGATCCTGTGAATCTGCTTGTTCTATTGATGTGAAAAACCAGTCACATAATTTGAGTCCAATGGTTCTTTACAGTCCAAAATTTCTTTCCAGCCTACTATATTACAAACTACTCGGTTACTTCCCCTCAATAACAGTTCTAAGAATCAATTAAATCCCAACAACCAACCCTTTACAATGTATTTTCAATGAGTTCTTATATGTGAATGAGGAGGGGGAGAAGTAGATATGAACTTTAAATGATTCATTAAGACAGAGGAGAGGAAGTATTCAAATGCCCACTCTGCTTAATGGCTCTACATTAACATGTTGGTACCCTTTAGGCTGGTTTTAGAAGTATTTGTCAGGTTGACCATATCTTCAGATATGTCTCTTGCAGTACTCTCTGACTGTAGGTACTCTGTTTTTCCTTATGAAATAAGTCAGGTGAAATGTTTTTCCTTCAGGTCTTCCATACCTTGTAACTAATGCACTAATAGTTTTAGGAGCTTTCTGTCAGAATAATAACTGTAATAGGCTCAATATGGAATAGAGAAAGCTATGGGAATTAGTCCTTATTAGGAAAAGAACATTCTGCTAACATTAAAACATTGATAAGGCTTGTTTATGTGCTTTAGGATTCATTAAGCCTCCTTGATCATTTTTATGGTCTTTGAACTACATCCTTTATCCTTCTGAACATTTGATTATAAACATTAAGTCTTCTGCATTAGGCATTAATCATTTAATTTGTCTTTTGATATTCTTTGCTGCTTCTTCTGACCTGTTTCTGTGAATGTACAGGTTTTAGGAGTGCTGGAGGGTCTAAAACGGGGTTTGTAACCTGATCTTCAATGAAAAAAAGTCTATTAACCCTCTTTGATATCTTCCTATGCTATCTTTGGCTCAATGATAGTATGTCTGCGCTTTAAATCACCATGACTATGAATATAGAGACAGTATGGCTAATCGCCCTTTGAAAACCTGCAAAACACAATAAACTCATTAAAAAAAACCTGTGGGAGTGGGGGAGGATTGCTCCAGAGGGTCCAAAAGAATGAAAGGGTATTGAGGGAGAATGGTGGACGCAGCGGAAAAAGGCAGAAAAACCATGGCAGAAGGTGAAAAAACAAGTCTGATGAAGGTTGAGTGCGTCATGGGTTTTGGACCGTCAGATTAGAATAATCGATGGTGATCTACGATGGAGATTCATCAACGAAGTTGTTTGGAGGGTTAGGCGGATGGAAAACGAACGGGGGTGAGATTAAATATGGGTTGTTCGATTTCAGAGATCAATGGCTGTGATTTTTTGGTGGAGTCCTTTGAAAGGTCAGATGGAAGGCAAATGGAAAAGGCAAGATAATATTAGGGCCGTTAGATTAGACCCAATCAACGGCTATGATTAAACCCTAAAACTCATTGCGGAGGGCGGTAAGGCAGAAAACCAGAATGGTTTTCGCGCGGCTCTGAGGGGGTAAGAGGTTTCCGAAAAAAACGCAATTCCACTCAGCGCCTGACACGTGGAAATCCAAAACCGCCCATTTCGTGTTTTTTTGGAACGTTAACTTTCAGGTGAAAAAATTATGCGAAACGCATCCTTAGCCGTTGGATGACGGGAAGAAGATCTGATGGTGCGGGTTTCGTGCGACAGGAGGTAAGATGCACAGGGCGAGGGTATTTGGTTGTCGCATTGAACTCTGATCGTTAGATCTGTATAATGAATGGTTAATATTAGAAGAGGGAGCGGAACATTTTGAAAGGAAAAGAGGGGTCAAGGAGTGCATGGGTGCTCGATGACTGTTAATCTGCAAAGATCAACGATCGACGTTCATTTTATCATTGAAACGTCGAGAAGTAAAAATAAAATGGAATAAGACTTCGAAAAAGGTTTTTTAGGCCTTTAGCACCCGATTGCAGGGATGTAGGATGTATGGAGGAAGGGGCTGAATGGAATAAGCCCTCGGGGGCTAAGAAACCTTATAATGCAAAAGGGGTGTTTTAGGCCTTAAAAAAAGGTTTTTTAAGCCAACTGAGAGGTTCCAGTAGATACAAAGGAGGATTTTTAAACCAAATAAAGGGCAATATATGGTTTAAAAGGGGATTTAGGAATATTTAGAGGTTGAAATGAAAGGTTTTGTGGGGTTTTGAAAGGGAAAAAAGTGGTGAAAATGGAGACTTTGTGAGAGTGAAATGGAGAAAGTGGAGGCATCTTTAAAGCAGTTTCTTCATAGCAGAAAAATAGGTTTTGAATGTCTTTGATGGAAACAATAGTGAATATTATAGTGAAGGATAGAAAACACATGGAGGCTTCAAGAATGATAGATTTACAAAGGAAATGTTTCTCTTGAAGGCTCAAAAACATATTTAGCCACCTGTTTGCTATGCCAAAATTTTATAGGTGGCTAACAGGGCCCATGGAGAGGGAGCTCTCATGTGTTTAAAAGGAGGGCAAGGCAGCCATTGTTATTCTTGCTTATGATTCTTCATTTCATTGTCTATTCAGACAATTGTGCATTCTCTGTTGTTTAGCAAGAATTGCCAGGGAATTCCTCTTTAGGATTCCTCCTCCTTTCTTGAGAATCCTCTTGAAGGAGTTGGACTGATTTGTCTCACATCTAGGCTTGAGGCGAAGCATCCTCCTCTAGGACAACGTTATTGCTGCAGCAACATAATTATGTGTTGTAGGGTGTTGTAGTGAGAAGTCACAACACCTCTTCCATTGCTTTTTTTTCAGAGGGAGACTCTCTTTTTCCTTTGGATGATTAGCTTGGAAGCTTTGGAGCTTATTTGCAGATCTTGGCACTTGTCCATTTCATTTTATTCCACCTACAATGTAGTTACCCTCTTATACTGCGCTATTTTCATGGAGCACTTGCAGTGAGGGATTGCAGGTTATTTGGAGGGTGAGATCTCAAGTGTAAGGATCAGCCTTCCACTTTGGAGATCAATTGGAGAAGGTATAATTTATATTTCTCATCATCTTCAGCCTTCTCTATTGAGTTCCAAATTTAAGTTGCTGCAGTTACCGAGCAACTCTGACATTTTGGCCATTTTGCATATTTCAGCCAATCCCTTGGAGGATTGATGTTTTATTACTTCTAAGGGTTAGAGATTTGCTACCCTAATTTATTTGAGCTATATAATTGCTATATCCATGTATTTATATTATATTTCAGCAGTAATCCATAATATACTGCACTGTCATAGCCAAGGGTTTCATATATGCAGTTGTGTTTCTTCATTTCCATGTACATGTCTTGTTGAGGCTTGCATTGCCTATCTTGAGTAGATGTTTCATCAAGAGATTGTACTTTATTTGATGCTATAACATTTTTTATTGGATATTTAAATCTTCTTGTCTCACAGCTCATAAAATAACACTGTATTTTCATGGTATGCTCATGTATTGTTGCAGTCCCTTCATGGGGCACTTTCTGAGGACATCTAGTAGTGTGAGATCTGTTTAACCACTCTAGAAGGATTTATTTGGTCCCAAATCTTGGATTTCAGTCTTAGATACATTGATCTAAGGGATCCAGGTCTTGGTATCAAAATCCTGTTGCCTTCATTTCTGGAAAATGTGTTTTCTAGCCATGGTTTGCTAGTTGTCCCGATTTGGGAACATTACACATTGTTTGTCCGACGAATATGATTTCATTCTGGAATCAATTTTGTGACAAAAGTTGTATTCCTCGGATATATATTTCTAATGATGTATCACACGCATCAAACAAAGATCGTATGTTGAATTTACCTCCCCAGGAAGTTGAAACACCAATTTACCCAAACAGGGCCCATAGTTTTGGCGCTTCATCTCCTAGGGTTAGGTTTATGGACGTTTAGAGTTCTCCATTGTTTATCAATAATAAATAGGCCCTTGAGCCTCATTGTAACATATTTCAGAGGTTTTTAGCCATAAAAAAAAATGGAGAAATCTAAACGTCCAAAAACCTAACCCTAGGAGATGAAGTGCCAAAACTATGGGCCCCGTTTGGGTAAATTGGTGTTTCAACTTCTCAGGGATGTAACTTCGGCATACGATCTCTGTTTGACGCGTGTGATACATCGTGAGAAAGATATATCCAAGGAATACAATTTTTGTTTATTATTTTGGAACAGAATCATATTCGTCGAACAAATGATGCCCAAAAAACTTCGTTTTGGGCCTCAAAACGGCTTTGGAAGTTCAGGACCCGAAAAAATGCTAAAAATAGTAAGTTATGCTGTAAATTAAAACCTGAAAGAACTGAAAGTGGGGGTTAAAATGGAATAGGTGGGTGGCCACCAATTTCCACTTGGATAATTAAGGCCCCAAAACAACTCCGGGAGTGCAGGACCTGAAAACCTGCTAAAAATAGTAAGTTGTGCTGAAAGTGAAAAGTTGCAAGAATTAAAGGTGTGGGTCCAAATGGAATAGGTGGGTGGCCACCGATATCCACCTGGATCAATGATACAAGGATAAAATCCTTGGAGGAATTGGTTTTAAATATGGGATATGATCCCTCCAATGTGCAGGATGTGGAAGATATAATAAAAAATAAAAATGCAGATATATCAACATTAAGGAAGCAAATAAAAATGTCAGCCACAGAAGGTCCACTCACAAAGGAAATTGAGGAAACAGAGTCCTAGAAATCATAGATGATGAAACTCATCATGGAGAAAAATTCCAAGCTAAATAAAATGGAAACTGAGATGGATAAAATGATCAAAGAAAAAGAGCAAGCTGCAAAAACATCAGTTGTCCCTTTAGAGGTTGTACCACTTAAAACCATTCCTACATCAACAACTTATATAGCTAACACAGGAGATGCTGCAGATCAGCTAGAAAAATCAGTGGAGAATATTTCACTACAATCAGAAGAAATTAAAATACTATAGACTCAAATTTTTTTTTTGCAAGACCAGATGGTAAGGACTGAAACTTCCCATGCAACAGAATTACGAAGAATTCAGTAGTAGATAGAAAATTTACAGAATTATCAAAGGGAATCCTCCATTGGAAACACCCTGGGTCAAGCTAAATGAATTAAAGGGACCAACATTATTGAAGCCATGAATGAAATTTGGCCATATATCCAGATTATTTTTGAGCAAAAAGAATTGATTAAGAAAGCTAATAAGGCCATTTCCACTATAAATGAAGAGTTGGGATATATGTCTGAGACAGCCAACAACATCATTAATTTTCTGAATTCCAAAAATGCATATGAACTTGATGATCTAGGAGTACATGACATGAAAAGAAAAATATTCGAAGTGAAAAAGGTTCTTACAAAAAATAACTTAGTTCAACAACTTGAGAAAAAATTGTTAAGGGTTGGAAATTGTAGCCAACGGGTTTTTTAATTGAATTCATCCATTAACTAAGAGGGGCTTGCCTTCTATGTTTGTTATCAATGACAAATTGATAACCAAGGATGATTATGTAAAGAAGCTTAAATAAATTTCAAAGGGTACAACAAAATTTTCAAACATTACAGATGCTACGACAAGGAGAGATTTTTTAGAAGCTATGAGTAACGACATTTTCATTCAACATGAGATAAAGCATATATTTGTGGTGAAACCCACATTTTCTATATATAATGAGGCAGATGAGATCTATCAGAATGCCACAAAGATAAATATTCCCGATGAAGATCAGTGGGCCAAGTTGTGTGTATCAGGAAGAGTAAAGACCAACTACAGCCAGCACAGAAAATAAATTAGATCGTGTAGCAACTGTTTACTAGATTAAAGTGCTATATGTCCAGATGTATTTAACAATTCCACCTTTTTTGGTCACGTTGGTCAAATACTGTTATTTTTGTAATCAATAACATATTGCTTGTTTGATATGACATTCTTTGTAGAATTAGTATAAATATTTCATGTATTTGAAGTATTCAAAGGTTGGACTCTGATCATTGTAATCATTTTCTATTGAGCATTGTACTTTTTAGAGCTGCTGGTACATCAATAATAAGAAGACCATTCACAGGATACTTGTGCTATCTGTTATTGGTGATGTTTTTCCTTTTGTGATAGTGTTTTCATTGTTTCTCTTTACTTTGTATCATTTTAATCTAATTGTAAAGCAGAAAGTGAAGAATAAGATTTGTTATCTAAACACCTTATTTCTGGTTGTATTTACAATATATATGTTTTCTCCTGAAGTCTGATTGATAAATTCTTAAATTCTTCTTAATCATTACTGAATTCACCATTTCTTCATTTCATAATTCATTTAGAATTAAAATATTCAGTAATTGTAACTAGCTTGCCCTGTGACTACTCTTTAAAAATTTGATGCAACTTCTAGCCTTTATCTGACTCCATAGCCCAATGGAAAGGAATTAATTTAAATAGACACACCAATCCAACCAATCCAAATAATCAAACAAACAAACAAACAATTCAACACTATCATAACAAGCCTAATATTAATTAAGGAAACAAAGTTAGATCATAAAGAGAGATCCCTCTCTGAAGCTAGCAGGGCTAGATCCCAACTTTAAAAGTGGTTTTGATGTTTTCCTATATAATTATTCTTGCTAGTCTTAAAATTATAGAATGATAACAAAGTGCATAGATACTCTTTATGTGCTTTGCCTCCTATCTCTCCTGACTATCTTTTCTCATTAATGGAACAAAATTATCTTGAAACAATGGTATGCCTCTTCCTCCAAGTGACCCAATTATAACACACTCTGATAGCCTGCTAGTGGTTAATTTTGAATACATCAACTCTTAACTAGAGCTAAAATATAGACTCTTCTCGAGTCATTTACATCAAAAACATGTGTCTAGCACATTTTCCATGAATAATGGAGACTTGCGCGACATCCTTCTATTATCTCCCTGTAATTTTAGCAGATTGGTGAGACTAAAGCTGCAGGGAGGACATTGGAACCACTTTCGGATTCTAGGATCTATCCCTCCTGAATAGAGAGGGGGGTCTCTCTATAAGTGCAAAGATTGATTTATCTTTAAGTTTTTTATGTGTGATATTAGGCTAGTTATGAAGAACAAGGTTTTTGTTTGTTTTGTTTGGGAAAAGATAAATGAAGGTGAAGGAAGTCTAAATGAAGGGTGAAGGTGCATGAAAGTGAAATATTGATTCAGCTAACTAGATAGGAAAGAAGCAGCTTCAATCCATTGGGCTATGGAGTCATAGTAGGATTTAATTGAAACAACAAGGTTCAAGAGTGGTCCATGAGGCAAGTCATCTATGTCTAAGGATCTCTTTAAAGTTGATTTTATGGAATGAAATGAAACAATAAGAAGGGGAATTAAACAAATGAAGAACAAAGAGTAGCCTAAGATCAAGTAAGTACTTTAAAACTATCCTGCTTTTGGCATACACTTAAGAAAGACATAAAAGTAATCTAAGATCAGGTAAGTACTTTGAAACTAGCCTGATTTTGATGCACTTTCAGTAGAAAACATTTAAAACATAAAAAGAATAGCTTAAGATCAAGTAAGGACTTTGAACCTATCCTGCTTTTAGAATATTCAAAGGGAAACTTTTCAAAGCAACTGTTGGAGAAGAAACTAGAGGACAGGGCTCACCATAGACTTCCCTAGCTCTACTTTACTTGGTAAACTTATCAAGACAACACATAAGATAACAAAGAATAGTATAAGATCAGGTAAGGACTTTGAACCTACCATGCTTTAAACATACTCTTGGGGAGACTTTCAGACAAGCTTTGGAGATAAAACTAGAGGACAGGGCTCACCATAGACTTCCCTAGTTCAACCTTACTTGGCAGAAATTGAAAATAACATTCAAGAACAATGTTTAAATTTTATACAGTAGGACGAGGGAATGCCAGTATTCCTTAACTGCTTGGACTGTATTAAATCATTCTTAAATAACACAATTGGAAGAAAACATGTAGATAAAGCTTATCAATAAGAGCAGGGTACCTTTGACAGTAAATCCTAACTCTTATAATTGTTGTTCTTTATCAGAGAAGATGGACTGAATGGAAACAGAAATAAAATAACAATTACAATAAGAAAAACATCATCGTTGACATAGACCAGGATCCCATAAATCAACTTGTATTTGATACTTCAAACCAGTTACAATCTTCAAGTCCAGTGGTTCTTTATAGCTTCAAACTTCTCATCTCAACTTAGGTATCTTCAATTACAAACAGAGCTTACAACAGCTTCAGTAAACTATTTACAGGCAACAGATATGCAGTGACCAACATTATATCATCTTCTATAGAAGTATTTATAGAAGAAATGAGGAGGTGGAATAGGATAAAAGATCTTTTAGGTTCAATTAATACAGTTTAATGTTTCTCGGCCTTTGAGGGGCTCAATGGAGAAACTTTCTGATATTTTCTATGTATTAATTGGTTTACATTAAGTATTAAGCTTGTTGGGAAGATTTTTTTGACTTTAAGGCTCTTTGTTATCTTTGTAATAGCTCTGCTGATAGTTTGTAATAAGTTTCTTTGATTTGAAATAACTATTCAGCTATATTTTTGCTAATATCTTTTGTTATGGAAATAACTAGGCCTATTTTGAATGCTTTGAGGCTGTAGGTGGCTTTTGGTAGCTGGAGAGGATTAAATTTGCCTCTGATGTGGCAGTGGAGGCTTTCTGGGATTGATAGATATTATTGTTTTGACCTAAAACACGACTAATTTGCTTCTCATCTCTGTGTTAGGAATAATTAGGCCTAATTTCTATCTTATGTTCTTCAAACTGTGTTTAATTGAATGGATTAGGCTTTTAGATAGTCGATTTAGGCCGTAATCCCTCAAAACTGTGTAAACAATCTTCAATTCTTCATCTCTACTGGGACTAGATTCTTTAACACTGATACTCTTTGCTTGATTAACTTTTGTTGTGTCTTGTTGATGTGCAGGCGTTACAGAGGTTTTATAATGGTGTCAGTGCTCATGAGGCACTGATAAACCTCGATGGGAAACCCTGCAGAATGATTTCCTTGATGAATAAAGGCTCGGGGGATCGTCATCCCTGGTCTTCAACTTTCCTTTAAAATAATTGGAAAATCATTAAAACCTGCACAAACAAAGAAAAATTAAGAAAATTCTGTGGGGTAAGGCTTAAACTACTTTGGAAGTTTTAGGTTAGATCGTGACCATTGGATGAAAGCATCCAATGGCGAGGATTGTTCACTGGGTCGGATATGGAGGCGGTGGATCAATGGTGGTGGAGAATTAAGTCTGAGTTGTTGATCTACAAAGAACAACGGTCTAGATTGATTGAGTTTATATAATGCGGGGGGGGGGGGGGGGGGGAATTTATAATGAAATGGGGGAAATTACAAAGAAAATGGGAAAAAAACCTTGGGCGAAAGGAAAATGCATTTAAACGAAAATTTGGGGTTTCTGAAAGATTCTGGGCAGTTGGATTAGATCCACCATAGAGATCAACGACGAAGATTTACTCTTGAAGTCCCTTGGAGGATGGGTGGAGGGCGATGAATTAAAATACAAGATTGAACTGGGACCGTTAGATCTCAGAGATCAACGGTGGAGATCTATTAAGAGAAAATGAAATGGGAATGGGAATGGTGGTTTCGGCTGAAGAAATCGCTGGTTTCGCGTGACGCAAAGGGGAAATGCGGTATTTCCTTGTTGAACGCGATATACATTCCTAGCCGACATGTGGCTTTTTAAAACTGCCCACATTGCGTAATTTTAAAACATTAACCTCCGAACTCAAAATTACACGAAACCACGCGTTGGCCGTTAGATCTGGGGCCTTATATCGAACGGTTGGGAGGAGAGCACGATGGAGAAAAGATGCACAGGTGATAAAACGTGGGGCTAGGTCAAGGCGATTTTAATCTGGACCATCAGATCATGGAATGGACAGTGGAGATTTGATCTAGAGAAAGGTAGGACCCAAAGGAGTTGGGCCTATAAGGTTTATTCTAGACCGTTGGATGAAAGGAATGAACGGTCCAGATTAAATCTCAGGGTTAATGGAATAAAATATGAGGCGAGGGTCGAGTAGAGTTTGGGTTAATGCGGGCTGTTGATCTGCAGAGATCAACAACAGAGATTCACCGAAGAGGTTACACTGTCGGGATTTGAAAAATAACAAAGGGAAGTAAGGATTGATCTAGATCATCGGATCTTAGTGTATGGATGGCCCAGATGCAATCGGAAGATCGCGATCAGCAGGGGCAAGGGGAAAAAAAGCGCCGATGCGATCGAATAAGGACCGTTGATCTCAGGACCAGATCGACGGCAGAGATTGGTTTGTAAATGCCAAATACGAAAAAATGGGCTTTGGGAAAGAGCAATGTGGGCCGTTGGATCTGGGCCTGGCGGGGAAGATCAACGGTTGGGAAGCCATCGCAAGGTGGCCAATCAGAAGGGTGAAAAAACTATTAAAATATGTTCAAATGGAAAAAATCCGATGCGATTAGTGCTCGGGACTTAATCGCTTGGTCCTGGGCGCCGGTTATATGGTGCGGAAGTGGTTTGGGGGTTTTAACCAAAGGGGCTCATTGGAATCAGAAAAAAGGAAGGGGCCTTTCAAATGCGCCCAATAAAAACTTGTGATGTGACATTCCGACAGCCATTAATTGGTCTTAGATCAACGGTTAAGAATGGTTTAGACCGTGAACTGTAGGGTTTAGAATAAATTGAAGGAAAGTCGGGATTTTCAAGTTTCAAAGGAGAAAAAGGTTTTTTTCCAAGTCTTTTTTGCATTTTAGCGCCCGATTGCAGGGCTCTTGGTTTTTACAAAGGAAGCAAGGGATCGGGTTTTTAGAAGAGAAAGTGCTTAATCACATCGGAACTTTTTGAAAGCGAAATGAGGATAAGGAAAGAGGAACGTCCCGATTGCGATGGCGTGATGCGGTTTAACAGTAGGTCACAGCCCCGAGTCTTATGCAGGAAAAGGGGTTGGGAGCTAAGGCCAAAGGGGCATAAGGCTTTAGTCAAAAAATGTGTTTTTTAAGCCTAAATGAAGGATTCCCATTGCTTTTCTGGCTTTCGATAGAAGGGGAAAAAGAGGCTTTTAAACCTTCAAAGGGAATTTTCAAGGGAATGAGGGGTAAATGAAATATTTTATGAATGAAATGGAGAAGGGAAAAGGAGAAGGAAAAATGAGGGAAAATGGAACGTTTCAGCAATCTTTTTTTCCACTAAAACAACAGATTTTTCAGAATTGAGAGGGAAACAACAGTGAATATTAACTCAAGGATAAATCATCTTCATAAGACTTTAAGAACCAACAATTTGGCAATAAAATTTTTTCTTGAAGGCTTCAAAAAATGATTTAGCCACCATTTGATATGACAAATTTTATAGGTGGCTAATAGTGGCTCCACATGGGGATGGCACCTTCTTGAAGGTGTCAAGAACTTCAAAATTGTATTCTCTAGGGGGCTGATCAATGCCTCATCCATTGGGATGCAAATTTCTTCGCTTTGTTTGCCTTCTTTTGCTCTGAGAATGTTAATGGCCATGAAAAACAATGGAACTCTATCAAAACAAGATTTCTACCTACCCAATCCTAATGATCTAACATTTTTTCTTCTTTAAGAGTGCATTTGGATTGGAAAACTCTTTTAAAAAAAAAATTATTCTTTTGAAAGAAAAAAACTAGTCTATTTCTACTTCTTATTTCTCCATGAACTCAGACTAAACAGTTGAGTTCATAAACTTCTCTACCTATCTACTATCTGTTAGGATTAGACTGTCTAACAAATTTTTATTCTCTAACTATAGAAAATTTGAATAACTGATATGTTATCCACCAAGATTCTCCTGATCACACACTATTTTAGCTTCATGCACAAAACAGAATCTCTTCTACCATTGATCATTACATGCGGAAATAAAATCAATTGCATGCGCACATTAAAACCATAAAAATTCACACATATGAACACAGTATTTCATGGGAAAGCTTAAAGCTGAAAACCCCAACTATCTGTATATTATATGTCATAGATATCATGTAACAATCATTGTACAAAGCTCCTCACAAGCTCTCAGCACAACCTCCAATTGCTACATACTAATCAAGCTAGATCTAGCAAAACACATGCTCCAATCTCTGTCACTTGATAGCCAGCCTCTATTACGTAATCAATGCTGTAGGATGGCTCATTAAATAACTTGAACCACCTAGCTTGTACCGCGCAATCCTCATGGGCTCCTCCAATCACTGGTTGTTACAAATATGCAATAGTATAGTCACAACTGATAGTTAACCTGCTCTTTCACCTATTTCTGCACTGGTCTCCACTGAAATTGTCCTTGCACTGAAGTTAACTGATGCATTATTTAGTTGATTAATGAGTTTATAATTAGTGAATTAATTAATAATTAATTCACACCACTCTCACTAATTTTATAAATTAGTTTAACTGGATACAAATATATCAACTATGTTTAGATTAGTTAAACTGAACACAACTCCATTAACTCCTCAATCAACTCCACCAAACTCTGTCACATGAGTTCTAACTGAAGTATCCATGCAATAGCTCCACATAACCCTCAGGAATAGCGTAATTCCTTCTGTCAACTGCATTTTCCACATCCAAGCATCAAACTGAAGTGCTCCAAGAGGATAAGATAATGTTTATAGTCTAAATATTATTAAGGGTTAATAATATTCGACTGTTCTATTTTTAGCCCGGCAGTCTAAAAATAGATTCCGCCTAATGTCTAAAAATAGAGGTCCATATATTTTTACCAACTTGACCAATCATCCATAAATAGCATCCTGTAACTCATAGACCATGACCAACCATCCACTAAGCTCATCATCTTGTTGCAATCTCAACACTCCCCTTTCTCAACAAAGATAAGGATTATCTGCAACCCCTATCCTGCCCTCGTGGTATTCGAATTTTCTCCTGGTGAGCGCCTTCGTCAAGATATCAGCATCCTGATCCTCCGTAGGAATGTATGAAAGTAACATGATCCTCTGCTGCACACAATCTCTGATATGATGATACCGGATGTCAATGTGTTTAGATCTATCATGAAATACTGGATTAACTGAGAGTTTGATGAAACTCTGATTATCACAATAAATCATAGTAGGCTCTAAGTGTGAACCAAACAACCCGACCAGGATCTTCCTCATCCATATAGCCTCGCATGCAGCCAAACTCGCTGCCATATACTCGAATTTCCCGTTAAACTCTTGCCACGTGATCTCTCGTTTCTTCTCGTTTCAAGAATCAAGTATCGAATTCGACACGAAATCCTCTCCGCATGTGCTCTTTCCGTCCGCTGGGCTCCCCGCTTAACCGCATCCAGAAGCCACATAGCCTCTCAACTCATACAGACTTTCTCTCGTACCATGATCCATCCCGATGTGCCTCTCGGGAGGCCTCAATACATGCTTTCCCCGCTTTCCGCAGAGCTTGGTAGGATTAACCATAGCTTGAGAAAGTTGGTTCACAGAGATAGCACAGTCAGTCGTGTATTGACCAATCGTCGATAAACAATAAGCATCCACTACCTCCTTTCAAGTAGCATCCTCCTTCCTCCATCCACCAGGAAGAGGAGTATCAATGTGCTTGCCAGCCCCGCATGTTGAACTTCTCTAGTATCTCCTGTGCATACTTTCCTTGAGAAACAAATAGTCCATCACTGCGCTGTCAAATTTCCAATCCCAGGAAATAATGAAGGAGGCCCAAGTCATTCATCTCAAACTCCTTTGCAAGATTAGCTTTGCATGAGAGTATCAACTGTTCATCACCCGTCAGTATCAAATCATCTACATAAATTACAATGATCAGCAATTTACCCTCCACCACAATCTGGTATAGGTTCGGATCCGCCTCACTCTTGGTGAATCCAAGACCGGTGAAATAACTGTCTATTCATGTGTACCAAGCACGAGGTGCTTGTTTCAAACCATACAATGCTCTCTTGAGCCTACACACATGCGACTCATTGCTGAAGATCGTGAAACCTTTGGGCTGCTCTATGTACACCTCCTCCTCAATCACTCCGTTGAGGAACATAGTCTTCACATCCATTTGATGGATGTGCCACCCCATCTGCACTGAGAGAGCAAGAATCATCTGTATGGAAGAATACCTTGCGATAGGTGCAAAGGTTTCCTCATAATCGATCCCCTCAATCTGTGAGAAGCCTCAGGCAAAAAATCTTTCCTTGTACTTCTCCACACTCCCGTCAGCTGCTTGCTTCACTTTGTAGATCCATCTCAAACCTACCACTAATTTCTCTTCTGGCCTTGGGACAATCTCCCATGCACTGTTTCTGACAATCGAATCATACTCTTCCACCATGGCATCTACCCATGCGGGGTCCTCCACAGCTTCCTCGAAAGAGGATGGCTCTGTCACGATACACTTGCTCATAAGAGCCATGTATCTAGTATACTCACGTGACTATCTCTCTTCCCGCGCCGTGATGTAGGTGCTCCTACAATCTTCTCTGCATCAAGATTCAGTCGCTCAGCTTCTGTAGTGTGCTTTCGCCCTCTGATGGTTGGCACCGCATGAGTGGTTTCTTCCACTCCATGAACCTCCTCTTGTGGTTGATCCACATCCTGAGGCTCATCCTTAGGAACTAATAGCTCCTCATCTGCATGCAAGTGTGGCTCCCTCTCAAGCGAACACTTCATGGCTTTCCCCTCATGAAATTTGATATGCCGTCGCACAACTGCTTCCTAGCGAATCGTCCGGAAAATACACACGATAGTTGTGGGGTGTATCAGTGTACCCCACAAATATCCCAACCTCTGCAGTCGGCTCCAGCTTCTTCCTGGCATCCTTCATCACATGAATGTAAACAGGTGAACCAAAAATCCTCAAATGGGAAATATCAGGCCTCTTACAAGAAAACGCCTCCTCGGGTGTACTCATGCCAAGTATCCTGTGAGGACAACGGTTCTGCACATATACTGCAGTATTACATGCCTCAGCCCAGAAGTGTATGGGAAGGCCCTGATCATGCAACATCGCCCGTGCAGCACCCACGATTATTTTGTTCTTCCGCTCAACAACCCCATTCTGATGTGGGTTATGAGGTGCTATGAGCTCTCTTCAAATTCCTCCTGCGCTGCAAAAGTCCTTGAACTCGCCAAAGATGAATTCGCCACCATTTTCGCTCCTAAGAGCCTTCACCTGCTTCCTCGATTCTTTCTCAAACAGTGCCTTGAAATCACAGAACTTTGAGTATGTCTCGCTCTTCTTTTGCATGAAGAAGATCCAGCACTTCCGAGAAAAATCATCAACAAATATCACATAGTACCTGTGCTTTGTTGTTGAAGCTACTGAGAAAGGTCCACACATGTCTGTGTGAATTCTCTCAAGGATCATCGTGGCGTGACTATCCTTCTCGTGAAATGTGGCTTTCACAAATTTTCCTAAGGTACATCCCTTGCACTGATCTGACTGCGCAAGAGTACTCTTAGGAAGCCCAGTAGAAATCTGCTGCAGTATCTTCAAAGCTCCATGGTGAAGGTGGCCCAATCTCCGGTGCCACAACTCGCCATCATCCCAGCTCACCACTCCTTCTACCTTGCTTTCCATTACTGCGCAGCCATCTACCTGCAATTGATAAAGGTTCTTAACTTGAACCCCTATCCTCTAGGTCTCACCAGTTGCCTTACTGCACAGGAAAGCCTTTCCCTCGCTAAAGACAACATCATATCCCTTATCTTCTAACATCGCCACATAGATAAGATTCTTCTTCAATCCTCGAACATGCATCACTTCCTTCAATACGAAGGGTTTACCAAACTCCCTCTCAAAGGGAATGGTACCGATACTGGTCGCACTGTATCTACCATCATCGCCCATCTCGATGTGCACTCCAAGATCTTTCTCATCCAGATCTGTAAACAAATCTCGATCTCCTGTCATGTCAAAAGATGCACCACTGTCAAGAAACCACACTGAACCCATCACACTTGAGACCAAGCATGCGATCAGCAAAAAATCTAGCTCAAACTACGAGGCTAAGGCCTCTCCAGCTGCATTTCCAGTAGCCTGCTTATTTTTCTTCTTTTGTGGACAACTAGTGGCGTAATGTCTGTGTTGGTGACAGTGAAAGAACTTCACCTTGGACATGTCCTGCTTCTTTCCTTTCACACCAGATTGAGAAGCTTTCTTGCTCTTCCCTTTCTTTTCTTTGGCAGCCAAAGCACAATTCTCTTCATCAGAGTTCTTTGATGAAGATCCGTCCCTGGTACTTCACCTTATCTCCTCTTGCACAAGATCCGACCAAAGTCGCTCCCATCGTGGCAATTTCTCCTGACCATTGACAGAGTCCTGATAGGAATGCCAAATCTTCAGAAGCCCAAGGAGAGCCAAGCTCACCAAGTCCTCATCATCAATAGTAACCCCCACACTTCCCATCTCATCCCTGCATTGGATGAACTTCGTGAGGTACTTGAGCATACTGTCGCCTTTCTCCATTTTTATGTTTCTGAGTTTATCCTTGAGCGCCAACTTCCTTTGATCGCTCTTGCTTTGGAATAAATATTTCAAGGCTTTCCACATCAATAATGGAGAAGCCTTACCATGAAGGCTGGACACTATGTGATCCTTCACACCTTCCAACATAATCCTTCGACACTTTGTTGTCTTCCTTTTCCATGCATCAAGTATGGCAGCATCACTAGAAGTAGGTTTTGGAATTTCTCCATCTATGAAATCCTTCAACCCATTATCATCCAGCACTGCCTCCATCCTGTCCTTCCATGCAATATAATTCAAGCTTCTCTCAAGGGCATACTCCAATCACAATCCGTTGAAAGACATCTCAACTTTGACACCAAGAAAACACTGCTGCAAATTCAAATTCCACCAGCTCAAAACTCAACCGCTTCAATGTTTTGCAATTGCTCCAATGATCAATATCGCTCTGATACCATGTAGAAAATTTGAATAACTGATATGTTATCCACCAAGATTCTCCTGATCACACACTATTTTATCTTCATGCACAATACAAAATCTCTTCTACCATTGATCATTACATGCAGAAATAAAATCAATTGCATGCGCACATCAAAACCATAAAAAATCACACATATGAACACAGTATTTCATGGGAAAGCTTAAAGCTGAAAACCCCAACTATCTGTATATTATATGTTATAGAGATCATGTAGCAATCATTGTACAAAGCTCCTCACAAGCTCTCAGAACAACCTCCAATTGCTACACACTAATCAAGCTAGATCTAGCAAAACACATGCTCCAATCTCTGCCACTTGATAGCCAGCCTCTATTGCGTAATAAATGTTGTAGGATGGCTCATTAAATAAATTGAATCACCTGTCTTGTACTGCGCAATCCTCATGGACTCCTCCAATCACTGGTTGTTGCAAATATGCAACAGTATAGTCACAACTGATAGTTAACCTTCTCTTTCACCTATTTCTGCGTTGGTCTCCACTGAAATTGTCCATGCACTGAAGTTAACTGATGCATTCTTTAGTTGATTAATGAGTTTATAATTAGTGAATTAATTAATAATTAATTCACACCACTCTCACTAATTGTATCAATTAGTTTAACTGGATACAAATAGCTCAACTATGTTTAGATTAGTTAAACTGAACACAACTCCATTAACTCCTCAATCAACTCCACCAAACTCTATCACATGAGTTCTAACTGAAGTATCCATGCAATAGCTCCACATAACCCTCAGGAATAGCATAATTCCTTCTATCAGCTCTTGTGCCACATCTGTGCACTTAACTAAAGTGCTCCAAGAGAATAAGATAATGTTTATAGTCCAAATATTATTAAGAGCTAATAATATTCTACATATCTATTTTTAGACTGGCAATCTAAAAATAGATTCCGCCCAATATGTCTAAAAATATAAGTCCATCTATTTTTTTCCGACTTGACCAAACATCCACAAATAGCATCCTGCAACTCATAGAACATGATCCATATGTCTAAAAATAGACATAGTCTAAAAATAGACTTTGCACCAAAAATAGCCTGCGGGCCCACTTAGTGAAGGCGACTCTTTTCACTAAGCTCATCATCTTGTTGCAATCTCAACACTAACTTCTAAAACAAGAAATTAAAATCATCCAAGTTAGGATTGAACAGTCTAACTTGTTGCTGATCTATGGCAAAAAAAAAAAAAAACTGCACAGATTATTATTTTGCAGAAAATTAAATCAAAATGGTGAAGGCTTAATATTTGAAAGTTCAAGAACATCCTTCTTTTTCTTCAGCTCTATTTCTAGGCTTGTTTGAGTTGTCTTAATTTTATTTTTGGTTCATTTTTTTAGCTTGTTTGAACGTTTATTTTTCTATCCTAATCTACCTAACTGATAAGCCAAGATTAAGCTGTTTGGAAAATCTATTTCACTAACCTATCAGCAGTAAATTGAAAACTAATTAGTCATGATTAGGCTGTATGACTAACTAGGAGTGTGTTTTTCAAGAGTGGCATTTGAGCTTGCACACTTTCAGACTTTGTTTCCTTTTTGGTATGGGGCTATACCTTTCTTGTTTTCTCTCTACCCTCTTTTCTATCTTCTATTGTTTTTGTATTTTTCTTTTTCCTTGAAGACAAAAATCAACAGCTATCTGAAATGTTCAAAGGTTGAGCTTATTGCTATTCCTATCTAACCTATTCTAACTTGGAATATTTACATTCTTAACCCACAAAATCTCTTTTCCAATACATCCAGTCAATCAGATGGTTCCATGACTGGTATTTTCTCATATTTTTTAGCATGCTGGATAGGCAGGGCCACTCCCATGCTCTCTGTTTCTTGATAGCATCTCTGAAAAATCTTGTTGCACATGGTGATATACTGTTGTCCGCAACCTTTATCCCTTCTTCAGATGTCTTCAGGAAATCATCATAGGGATCTTGAAATAATGCTTGGTTAGGAGTATTTGAAAGATAGGTTTCAACCAGGATTATCTCTTTCTTTTCCATTGGATCAAGGCGAAGATTTTCTTGGGAAAGAAAAAATTCCTCATCTTCATTATTATCTGAACTGGAGGACTCATCATACACTACAGTGTTGTCCTCTATAAGTCTTGGTGTGTTCTATTTTAGTGGACTGCACTCTGTGAAGAGGTTATCATATTCTTGAGCAGGGGTATGTTCTATTGCTTTCTCCTTTTCAACAGAAGGCTCCTTGATTTCAACCTGCTCAAAAATTTCTTCGTTGATTTCCTCCTCAACTTTTGAGTTGAAAGTCTGCTGAGTCCCAATCACACAGAAACTATTACTAATGGTCTAAAATGAAGTAGAGCAAAGATCCAATGAATCTTTACTTGCTTCCAAGTTTTCATAAATTTCATCATCAACATCATAAATAGTCTGCACTGTCTCATTACTTCTTTGAAGGGGATGATCTTCACCCCATAAATCTGCTAATGATGGTCCTGCAAGATTAAAATCTGTTTGGGAAGCATCATCACTAGATAGATCAAAGTTAGGAAAATCATCAATATATGTAATAGTACCAATCAAACATACTGGGTTATCAGCAGGCCCTTCTTTATTCTGATAAAAAAAGGAACTTTCTAAATCTATACAACAAAGTTCTCTATGCGAATGATCAAGAGTACTTGTTTTGTAAAGAGTTTCAGAGACTAGTTGTTTATTAATATTCTGATATATTTCCTTTTTTATCAAAGAGGAAGGTGTTTCTATGTTTCTTTTAACAGGAGTACAACAGTTCTCTGTCTCTTGTGAAGGTTGATTTTGAGGCTGGATGTCTTCTTGAGCCTTAGCTATAAGGGATGATGGATCATATTCTAAGTTTTTAATAATATTTTGATGAATGTTCTTTACTTCTTGGATGATTTCTTCCTCAACTGTTTCATCTATGCTCTTAAAATTTTTCAATAGGATATTAAACTCATGAATGGCTATTAAAAGATATTTAGGATGCATTTCTTCCAAAGCTTCATCATTATCTATAATGTGTTGGGTGATGTTTTGTGATGGATCATAATATATTGCACCGCATGATAATGATGTAGTGTTTTCTTTATAGTTCTCGTAAAACACATATTCAAGGTCCTTTAAAGAAAACAAACTACTAGATCTCAAGCATTCATACCAATCCCTAGATTTTCCTTCTAATGTTAACATGAAAATTTTCATTAGGCAATCTTCATGCCATTCAACCTTTAACCTCCATACATGTATATGAAATTTGATAAGATGTAAAAATGGGTTATTAAACTTCTCACCCTGAAAAACAGGAAGGTTATCATCCCAATTCAGCTGGGGCATCTTATATGGAAACCCAGGAATATGATATCTACTCATTGGGGCATATCTTCGTTGTATCCTTGGAATCATGCTTGTAAATCAAGAAAGAGGTCACTGTGTCTATTCAACAAGTTCAGAGTTTTCTACCAGTGGAGTTATTTGGTATTTTGAGAATTGTGGAGTCGCCAGGTGGATGATTTAAAATTTTTTGTCCACCAACAGTATGATTGGGTTTTCTCAATGCATTCCCAAGGGAGTCCTAGTATGACTGGAAAGGTAATAGGCCTACTGGAAGGCTAGTGGAGTCAGAGGTGGAAGTTTTTAGCTCTTTTGGAGGTAAAATGTTTTATGGTTCACCACCATGTACCAATCTAAAATGTTTTGGGTTTTTTATGAACTTTTTATGGTTGTTTGGAAGACTAATAAGTCTATAAAAGCTTGCTAAGCAACTATGAACTTAGAAATCCCCAGTGGAGTCACCAAAAATGTTATCTCCCTGTAATTTTAGTAGATTGGTGAGACTAAATCTGTAGGGAGGACATTGGAACCACTTTGGGATTCTAGGATCTAGCCCTCCTGAATCCAGAGAGGTATCTCTCTATAATTGCAAAGATTGATTTATCTTTAAGGTTTTTATGTGTGATATTAGGCTAGTTATGAAGAACAAGGTTTTTGTTTGTTTTGGTTGGGAAAAAATAAATGAAGGTAAAGGAAGTATAAATGAAGGGTGAAGGTGCATGAAAGTGAAATATTGATTCAGCTAATCAGATAGGCAAGAAGCAGCTTTAATCCATTGGGCTATGGAGTCATAGTAGGATTTAATTGAAACAACAAGGTTCAAGAGTGGTCCATGGGGCAAGTCATCTATGTCTAAGGATCTCTTTAAAGTTGATTTTATGGAATGAAATGAAACAATAAGAAGGGGAATTAAACAAATGAAGAACAAAGAACAGCCTAAGATCAAGTAAGTACTTTGAAACTATCCTGATTTTGGAATACACTTAAGAAAGACATAAAAGTGATCTAAGATTAGGTAAGTACTTTGAAACTAGCCTACTTCTGATGCACTTTCAATAGAAAACATTTAAAACAAAAAAAAGAATAGCTTAACATCAAGTAAGGACTTTGAACCTATCCTGCTTTCAGCATATTAAAAGTGAAACTTTTCAAAGCAACTGTTGGAGAAGAAAATAGAGGACATGGCTCACCATAGGCTTCCCTAGTTCTGCTTTACTTGGTAAACTTATCAAGACAACACATAAGATAACAAAGAATAGTCTAAGATCAGGTAAGGACTTTGAACCTAGCCCGCTTTCAACATACTTTTAGGGAAACTTTCAGACAACCTTTGGAGATAAAACTAGAGGATAGGGCTCACCATAGACTTCCCTAGTTCAACTTTACTTGGCAGAAACTAAAAATAACATTCAAGAACAATGTTTAAAGTTTAGATAGTAGGACGAGGGAACACCAGCATTCCTTAACTGCTTGGACTATATTAAATCATTCTTAAACAACACAATTGGAATAAAACATGTAGATAAAGCTTATCAGTAAGAGCAGGGTACCTTTGACAGTAAATCCCAACTCTTATAATTGTTGTTCTTTATCAGAGAAGATGGACTGAATGGAGACAGAAATAAAATAGCAATTTACAATAAGAAAAACATCACCGTTGACATAGACCATGATCCCATAAATCAACTTGTATTTGATACTTCAAACCAGTTACAATCTTCAAGTCCAGTGGTTCTTTATAGCTTCAAACTTCTCATCTCAACTTAGGTATCTTCAATTACAAACAGAGCTTACAGCAGCTTTAGTAAACTATTTACAGGAAACAGATATGCAGTGACCAACATTATCTCATCTTCTATAGAAGTATTTATAGAAGAAATGAGGAGGTGGAATAGGATAAAAGATATTTTAGGTTCAATTAATACAGTTTAATGTTTCTCGGCCTTTGAGGGGCTCAATGGAGAAAATTTCTGATATTTCCTCTGTATTAATTGGTTTACATTAATTATTAAGCTTGCTGGGAAGATTTTGTTGACTTTAAGGCTCTTTGTTATCTTTGTAATAACTCCGCTGATAGTTTGTAATAAGTTTCTTTGATTTGAAATAACTATTCAGTTGTATTTTTGCTAATATCTTCTGTTATGGAAATAAATAGGCCTCTTTGGAATGTTTTGAGGCTGTAGGTGGATTTTGGTAGCTGGAGAGGATTAAATTTGCCTCTGATGTGGCAGTGGAGGCTTTCTCGGACTGATAGATATTATTTTTTTGACCTAAAACACGACTAATTTTCTTCTGATCTGTGTGTTAGGCATAATTAGGTCTAATTTATGTCTTATGTTCTTCAAACTGTGTTTAATCGAATGGATTAGTCTTTTAGATAGTCGATTTAGGCCGTAATCCCTCAAAACTATGTAAACAATCTTCAATTCTTCATCTCTGTTAGGACTATATTCTTTAACACTGATACTCTTTGCTTGATTAAGTTTTGTTGTGTCTTATTGATGTGCAGGCATTACAGAGGTTTTATAATTGCGTCAGTACTCATGAGGCACTGATAAACCTTGATGGAAAACCCTGCAAAATGATTTCCTTGATGAATAAAGGCCTGTGGGATCGTCATCCCCGGTCTTCAACTTTCCTTTAAAATAATTGGAAAATCATTAAAACCTGCACAAACAAAGAAAAATTAAGAAAATCCTATGGGGTAAGGCTTAAACTACTTTGGGAGTTTTAGGTTAGATCGTGACCATTGGATGAAAGCATCCAATGGTGAGGATTGCTCACTGGGTCGGATAGGGATGTGGTGGATCAATGGTGGTGGAGAATTATGTCTGAGCCGTTGATCTGCAAATATCAACGGTCTAAATTGATTGAGTTTATATAATGCGGGGGGGAAATTTATAATGAAATGGGGGAAATTACAAAGAAAATGTGCAAAAAACCTTAGGCGGAAGGAAAATGTGTTTAAACGAAAATTTGGGGTTTCCGAAAGATTCTGGGTCGTCGGATTAGATCCGCCATAGAGATAAACGACGGAGATTTACTCATGAAGTCCCTTGGAGGATGGGTGGAGGGCAATGAATTAAAAGACAAGATTGAACTCGGACCGTTAGATCTCAGAGATCAATGATGGAGATCTATTACGAGAAAATGCAATGGGAATGGGAATGGTGGTTTCAGCTAAAGAAACTGCCAGTTTCGCATGACGCAAAGGGGGAAAGGCGGTATTGCCTTTTTGAACATGATATGCGTTTCTAGCTGACATGTGGCTTCTTAAAACCACCCACATCGCATAATTTTAAAACATTAACCTCCGGACTCAAAATTACGTGAAACCGTGTGCTGGCCGTCATATCTGGGGCCTTAGATCGGACGGTCGGGAGGAGAGCACGATGGAGAAAATATGCACAGGCAATAAAAGGTGGGGCTAGGTCAAGGCAGTTTTAATCTGGACCGTTAGATTAGGGAATGGACGGTGGAGATTTGATCTGGAGAAAGGTAGGACCCAAAGGAGTTGGGCCTATCGGGTTTATTCTAGACCGTTGGATGAAAGGAATGAATGGTCTAGATTAAATCTCTGGGTTAATGGAATAAAATATGAGGCGAGGGTCGGGCAGAGTTTGGGTTAATGTGGGTCGTTGATCTGCAGAGATCAACGGTGGAGATTCGCTGAAGAGGTTACACTGTCGGGATTTTAAAAATAACAAAGGGAATTAAGGATTGATCTGGATCATCGGATCTTAGTGTATGGATGGCCCAGATGCAATCGGAAGATTACGATTTGCGGGGGCATGGGGAAAAAAAGCGTCGATGCGATCAAACAAGGACTGTTGATTTCAGGACTAGATCGACAGTGGAGATTGGTTTGTAAATGCCAAAGGAGAAAAAATGAGCTTTGGGAAAGAGAAATGTGGGCCATTGGATCTGGGCCTGGTGGGGAAGATCAACGGCTAGGAAGCCATCACAAGGTGGCCAGTCGGAGGGGGGAAAAAACTATTAAAATATGTTCAAATGAAAAAAATCTGATGCGATTAGCGCTCGGGACTTAATCGCTTGGTCTTGGGCGTGGGTTATATGGTGGGGAAGTGGTTTGGGGGTTTTAACCAAAGGGGCTCATCAGAATCATAAAAAAGGAAGCGGCCTTTCAAATGTGCCCAATAAAAACTTGTGATGCGAGATTCTGACAACCATTGATCGGTCTTAGATCAACGGTTAAGAATGGTTTAGACTGTGAACTATAGGATTTAGAATAAATTGAAGGAAAGTCGAGATTTTCAAGTTTCAAAGGAGAAAAAGGTTTTTTTTCCAAGTCTTTTTTGCGTTTTAGCGCCCGATTACGGGGCTCTTGGTTTTTACAAAGGAAGCAAGGGATCGGGTTTTTAGAAGAGAAAGTGCTTAATTGCATCGGAACTTTTTGAAAGAGGAATGCAGATAAGGAAAGAGGAATGTCCCGATTGCGACGACATGATGGGGTTTAATGGTAGGTCACAGCTCCAGGTCTTATGTAGCAAAATGGGCTGGGAGCTAAGGCCAAAGGGGCATAAGGCCTTAGTCAAAAAATGTGTTTTTTAAGCCTAAATGAAGGATTTCCATTGCTTTTCTGGCTTTCGATAGTAGGGGGAAAAGAGGCTTTTAAACCTTCAAAGGGAATTTTCAAGGGAATGAGGGGTAAAAGAAATGTTTTATGAACGAAATGGAGAAGGGAAAAGGAGAAGGAAAAATTAGGGAAAATGGAACTTTTCAGCAGTCTTTTTCTTCAAGAAAACAACAGATTTTTCAGAATTGAGAGGAAAACAGTAGTGAAGATTAACTCAAGGATAAGTCATCTTCATAAGAATTTAAGAACCAAAAATTTGGCAATAAAATTGTTTCTTGAAGGCTTCAAAAAATGATTTATCCACCATTTTATATGAAAAATTTTATAGGTGGCTAACACCTTCTGAACTATAGGTGTGAAAATAGGAAGGTCAACTTCTTAGTGGCATAGTTTTTAAATACGAACTCTAATTGACACGCTTCTTGTTTCATTGAAAAGATATTTGTGTGTATAACAACATGCAATAGTGCGGCACTAAAATGGAAAATTTTTACCCCCAAAAAATGTCATTGGATGCCTCAAAACGCTCTTGGAAGGTTTCAAGACGTGTTTTTCCAAACTGGGTCTCGTGGGTAAAATGGTCCCGTGAGCTTAGTCCTCCACTTTTTCCACCCTAAATGCATCGAGATGGACGAAAAATAAGATAATGATCCAATCTGGATCAGCTATACATGACAAAACATAAGGAAAGACTAGATATACTAGCATCCTTGTAGACCATTAAGAGTCAGAGGAAGAAATATGAGTTAGGTCCTTTGCACTCAACTTGAGATGAGCAGGAGCATCGGAATCACATTAAATATTCCCTTCTACATGGGAAGGTATTGTATCAATGCTATCCATTTTTTTTTTCGCATCATTCTTTTTATATCCTCCAGCAAAGAAAACACATTATATCTCTCAACTTGCTTATCTTTCAATACCATGCTAAGTAGGGTCTTCATCTATCAGTGTAGTGAAATTAAATTAAGGTATTTCTTTCTCCGTCACCTGATATGACTAGGGTTAAGAACCCAACAAGAAACATCCTCTAATATCTAAAGTTCATAATGATATTTCCTCTCAACACCCACTATGGTCTCCAAATTCCAAATTTCTCGCCGATTCTCAAGAGGAACAACATTAAAATAAGCCTTGGTCGAGTCGAAGGTGAATATATGGGCCCTATATTAGCGTTGAGAATTGTTTCTGCCACCTCCCCTCCTTCAACACACGCGTTATCTAGGAATAATGGTATGTGGGAGGGTCTTAGTCCTCAAATTTCCACATGAATGCCCATAGCCAGTCGTCTTATGAGTCCACCAACCATGAACCTGAACACTTACAATAAATTGACTAATATTGAAACAAGTAGTGAATCTATATGTTTGACAGCTTCTCAGGCCAAAGGATGGACCACACCTACCAGGAACAGAACGACTATAATAACCTCCACCCTTGAAACCTTTCATTCTATTAGAAGCATTAAAGAAATCCACAAACTGACTAAAAGAAAAGACATGCCACAATTTACCCCATTTTTTTAAACCAGGTATTCATAGCTTTAAATGCTAGCATAAACAAACCAAACATAACTTTCAAAAACCACTGACTAGGAAAAAACACTAAACTATCAAACTAGGAATAACTATAACATGGACCAATTTCTGTTGTATCTTCCCTAGAGCCCAACAAACCAAATTTAACTAAAAGGATGAAAAAACTAGGAATATTAATAAGAAAATGGAGAAATGATAGAGAAAACAAAACATGAGATGTCGAACTAGAATTGACTGAGAGCAAAAATCATTGACTTCCATTAACTTTTTCCATCCGAAGGGCCAAATATGTTGTCTCCAGGAGAATCCTACACTCTGCAACTCTGTGTTCAAATGATGTTGATTACTTTACAAAACATTTCAAACCATAATTGATTCAAACATTACATGGTTTTTTCAATGATGACGGTTCTTTATTTTTTAAAGCTAATTTTTTTCCCACACAGATGGAAAAAAAAATTAATAAGTTCAAACTCAAACTCAGACTGTTTAATTTCTAAAGTGCTCAAACTCTTTTGCATAGAGACTAGAAAAAAAAATAATAAACACCAGAGTTGCAATAAAAAAATATCTTTAATTCTTTTTATCCGAGAATGGGAACAAATTATTATTATCTTAATGTGTTCGATAAATCGTTGACTACACAACTTATTTATGGACCAAAAATTAAAATTGGAAGTCTAAATTTCATATTATAAAACTCTAAATATTTAATTTTTTTAGATAAATCGTTGACTACATAACTAATTTATTGACTAAAAATTAAAACTAAGCAGTCTAAAGTTCATATTACTAGCATTTTCACCAAAGGGGTGCAAAGACATGCCAATAGGAGTGTAGATGAATGTATAGTGGCGTAGAGGTAGCACTGCATGAAACAAAGTAGAGATTTAGTAATACCAATTTGCATTGATCTTATTGTTTGATAATACTCTAAGCCATGTCACAATAGAGAAATAACATTGTATGAATAAATGTACCACATTTTCAAATGAACCCTAGCTATAAATAAAGTATGATGATATATTTTACACAATATATCATATATAATTATGCTTCTAGAATTTAAATTATAATGGTAGGCATTAGATAATAAATATTGCAAAAAAAATTGAGTGGAATTGTCCTTCATTACCTCAACAGACAAACCATCTTAAGATGGAATGAATATTGTTGGGTTGCATGATATTACTAATCAAGGGGTGGTTGTTAGTTGAAATTCACATGTCTTTTTAGTAGTTGGCGTATATCTTGTTATCCTCTTGTATTCTACAGATTCACTAGGTGACTGTTTGGTCAATTTAGTGTGTCCTAAATTGCTACATTAATTTATCAATCCGGGATTCGTAAGCTGATGAAGTGTGGCGCACTATATGTGCAAGATAACCTATTTCTTACCTTTTTGTCGTTTTTGGTTTTCTAATGTGAGATGGAAATTCTAAAATAAAAACAAGTATGGTTATGATTGTTCAAGGCTATGATATCCTTTATAATGATTTACCAACTTCAAACTTAAAAAGGAATTTGAAACATACAATGAAAAAACTTGAAAGGAAATGAAAATGTGCTGCTAGCTTAATAAATCAAACAGTGAACTATTGAGCATGAAAACCAAACTATCCTTGCTGCTGTCTAAACACAAAAGAAACTATGCTTAGAGAAATCCAAGAATTGCAACAAAGTAAATCTAAATCAAACTACATCAACTTATATTCTGATCCCTCGCCATTAGTACAGCTATGGCTTTCGGAGGTAACCATAAACAACCTGAGCAATCTGATATCTAATTTGCAGAAAAAGAAACTAATATCAAACTACACACTCATACTTCAATCCCTCACCATCAGTCCAGCTGTGGATTTCGGAGGTAACTGAAAATGATATGAGCAATTTAATATATCTAACTTGTAGAAAGTAAACTAATATCAAACTACACACTCATACTTCAATCCCTCACCATTAGTCCAGCTGTGGCTTTCGGAGGTAACTGAAAATGACATGAGAAATTTAATATATTTAACTTGTAGAAAGTAAACTAATATCAAACTACACACTCATACTTCAATCCCTCACCATCAGTCCAGCTGTGGCTTTCGGAGGTAACTGAAAATGACATGAGCAGTTTAATATATTTAAATCTAACTACTGAAACAAATGTGCAAGACCGAAATAAACAAAGCAGTACTGGAATTAAACAAAAACTAAGAAAAATAAATTAGCAGCAGAACAATATTGATTCCATGTCATTAGTCAAAAGATATGCAAATGCCCGGGCTGCCTATTTGTTATCTGAAACAAGAACACTGATCAGTTAACAATAACATAAAACATGAAAGACAGAAGTAAAATATAAAGCATGAAAGATTATAAACAGAGATGAAGCATAAATACCATGAAAGATGTAATGTATAAACACATGAATGACTTATGGCACAATGAGCTTAAAGAAATAAAACAAGAACTATACAATAATGCACAAAACCTCAGCGTGTGCAGGGGCCCTCTGCACAGACCTCGGGAAACAGCCTTCAAATACGAATTACGCTTGGAAACAGAGTCTTCTTATATATTAAAATGCAGTCATAACAGAGAAATGATATTACAGCACAGTGGCAACGCAATTACATTACAGAGCTATATGGAGACTAACGGAGACTAATCTAATATGCGTATGCAAACGCATTATTTATAACAAAGGAAATATAACTAATTCCCTAAAGTTTGTGCTGATGGAGACACGTAAATCATCACGTCTAGGGATCCAGCATCATGGCCGCAGTGAGGAGTAAATCTATGAAGAGTGGATGTTGGATTCGGCTTATGGAGCCGTGTACAGGTGTTGATGTGTCTCCCGTAAGTTAGAAACAGTCATGCAAATCCTCACGTGATGAGAAATAGAGTCTTGTCACTGTGGGACTCTACGGTTGACTTCCACTTGGCCACCTTTGACCACAACCTCCTTAAGTGAATTTTCTCGAGCCAATAGGACACAATCCATGTCCACATCATTTCTGACTTGCCCATGTGGCTCGTTTTACCTGAAGACATCTGCAACATAGACTTTCACAAAATGGCTGCGGAAAGTTGCAGCAGCTGTGGAAAGTGGCAAGATTCTGCAGCTAAATGAGAAAAAATCTAAATCAAACAGCAGACACAAAATATAGTTAAAAACCATTTTAGATGCTCTTTTGCAATTAATATACAATGATATTGACAACTTGGAAGGTTCAGGTGAATGAAAAAGGTCTAGGAAGATGTATAAGAAAGATGCAGATTTGAGACTCAACATACCCCCACTATGAAGGTGTTGCATGTCCTCATGCAACCAAAATTTTGATAATCCTTCTTCAGTTCATATGCTTTGACACTTCAGCCAGTACATCCAATCCTCTCCTTTTCTTCCTTGGTGCTGCTAACATCCCGGGCTTCTTCATTAAGCATCTAAATTTGATATTAACCAGTGCTCTGCTTAACTTCTGGCATTTCTTTTTCAATTTCTTGTTCTTCTTCTGCCATATTCCCAGATGTAGCATGGTATTATCATGAATGATTTTGTCCAATTTGCTTTGTTCCTTCAATGTCTCATTTTCATTTTTAATGTGTTTATTTAAAAGCTCTAGCTCAAAGACTTCCCGTTTCAGTGATTGGACTAGATCATTTTGTGATATGTGAGGCTGAATGGACGAAGTACTGGGACTTGTAGCTGCTTTTTCTAAAGATTCTATATAATCATATACTTCTTGCTGCTTGGGGTCTATATCAGGTGTCATTTTTATTGGGCTGTCCCCAAAATGCCGTGAAGGAGAGTTGTCTTCAAAATCTGCTGGGAAGGGCTCACATCAACATCTGGCTGAGAATGGGATGGACTATGTTCAATGTCTGACTGAGAATGAAATGAACCAGGTTCACTAACTGACTGAGAGTGAGATGGACTATGGTCAGCTGGGGATTGTTCAGATGTTTCTTCTCCCAAATTGATAAAATGAGGTCCCTTCATTTGCGTTTTCCTCAACTTCCCCTTAAGCCTGGAACTTCTTCTCACATGCTGTGGACCACTGTCTTTTTGCTTTTGTTTTCCTTTCTCTTTCTTCTTGGCTATAGATAATTGTTCTTGAAGATGAACCAATCTCTCAGATAACACTTGATGATCTTCTTTGGAAGAAGGGGTTTGATGCATAGCCTCAATACTTTTTCTCTCTTTTGATGTTATTGGCTTTTTACCCTTGGTTTCTTTCTTCTTCCTTTTTGACAGTCTCTCTTCCCTACTAGTTCTTTCAATTGTAGTAGTAGGAGTACTTTGAGTTTCATCATTTTTTCTTTTTCTCCTACTCTTTCTTGATGTGCTACCTTCAGGAATTTCTTGAGGTTCTTCAAAGAAATTTCTGATCAAAAATTGTTCCCATGTATCCTTATTCTCTTTTAACTGTTTTTCAATCAAAATTTTTACAAGACCATGGTGATATAGATGTGGTTCTACATCCCCTAAATGTTTCTGAACAGTCATAAACATCTTCTTCAAACTATTTAATAGAAAATATGGGAGATTGAGAGTTTGATTATCTAGAAAATTCATCAGCAATTTGGTATGGTACATATACATGGACCCAAAACGGCCTTCACAGGTGATGAATTTTTGAACAACTAGCAGCAAAGTAGCCCATTCCTCTTTCAAAGCATGAACAGGAATTCCTCTTTTAAAAATAGTTATGTCCATACCTGGGTTATGTAGAATTACTCTCCAAGCTTCATCACTAATGCTTTTATTCTTAAACCAACGTTCACCCTCTTGAAGAAGTTCTGTGTCAGATGCTATAGATGCCTCATTCACCGTAAACTTAAGGTATCCAATCTCTACCTCCAGGCCATTGAACGACCTTGCAAAAGCTTTTGTCACTTCTTTATGGTAGCCTCTAAACTTTTGGATAAACCGCAGCCACTTTGCCTTCTTCAATGTATCCCTGACTTGCGGATATCCTTCCATGAATTTAGGTCCCTCTGGTTCTGCTCTCAACAATTTACCCATCCTTCTTTCTGCTCTTTAAAAACTTGCCTGCGTGAAGTGGTTCAATGGAAGTAGGACGGCTGAATGAACAGAGATGAGCACGATGACTGTAGGTAGATATCAGAGAGTGGGTATACAGAATGTAGCGTAACAGAGAATGAAATGGAGAGAAGCGGAACAGAGAAGGGTTACGTGAGCACGGCAGAGATACGGCTGTGAGATTAATAGAACAATAGGAAGAGTATAACACATCCGGCAGTGTTTGAAATTTGGTGGCTGCAAAATAAATGTAAGCACGTTTAAACAACGGCTATGGATTTTATGCGGCTGAAAGAAGCCGTAGTCAAATCAACTACGTCTCATTGTCACAGGTGGAATATCGGAGTATGAGTGAAGATCGGAGGTTTAATTATGGGATCATTTGAGAATGAATGCACGGATTGTGGGAGGATTGTACAGAGATCATGGAGTGGTTACGGAAGTTTTCAATAAAATCATTGCACATAATGAAGCTTATGGTTTATAACTATATAAAAAATGTGTTTTAAATGCTATTTGAAATAAATTTTTACTCATACCTTGGAATTCTTGCCATTTTTCCTTGGTCTTCAATTAGTTGCTCCTCATTGATATATTGAATGCTCCATGTCTTCATAGATGGTCCTCATACCTGCATTTTATTTCATGATTATGGAAATAACATCTGGATGTACATTCTTTTGAAAAACAGAGTGGTAGCTGCGGAATTTGCTTCTGGCTGCGAAAACTGGTGTCAGCTGTGGAAACAGATGTCAGCTGCGGAAACTGACACAGCTATTATTTGGGTGAATGGAAATGAACAGATGAAAAATGACTAGATGGAAATGGTCATGAAAAATAATTTTATTGGTGAAATGGAATGAAACAGATAAAATGAAGTGGAATGGAGTGAAATGAAGTGAAATGAAGTGGAATCAAGTGGAATGGAATGGAGTGGGTGGTCACAAAACTTGTGAAATGAAAGAGAGATTTTTTTTTTTTGGAAAATATAGGGTGTCAGGTGTTCCTGATTTTCACCCAATATTTTCTGTATAAGACTGCCAATCAGTGATTGGTTTTCAGGCTTATACAATTTTTTTTTTTTTAAACTGAAAATAACAAAAGCTAGGCTGGTGGAGAAGAAGAATTCTTCTGTACCAGCCTGATTGCAGAATTTTCTTGAAAGTTTTTGACAAATTCCTCTTTTGAGAGTGGCTTATGATAAACTTTCAATCTGTGGCCATTCACAATAAGAGGAGTTTGAAACTCATCAATGGTCTTGATTCTTACCACTCCATTGCTAAAGATCTTGTCAATCTCATATGGCCCAAGCCAATGAGTTTGAAATTTTCCTTTGAAATCTTTAAACTTGGAAATCAAATAACAATGCCCAATATCCTTCTTGAAACTTCTTCTCTTTGATGTACTTGTCATGCCATTTAGCTCTTTGATATTGAACTAGATCAGTTCTTAAAATTGCTTCTTGTCTGATCTCATCTAGCTCATTCAACTGCACCATTCTATGCTTTTGGGCTTCTGATAAGTCCATCCCCAACTAAACTGCTATCTTGAAGGTCTTGACTTGGAACTCAATGGGGAGCAGGACTTCCTTCCCATAAACAAGTTCATAGGGAGAATGTCATGTTGTATTTCTCCATGTAGTTCTGTAGGCCCACAAGGCTTCAGGAAGCCTTTCTGCCCAATCTCTTCTATGTAGATGAACAGTTTTGGTGATGATACTTTCAAGAACTTTATTTGTGGACTCCACTTGACCATTTGCTTGTGGATGGTAAGGAGTAGATCTTATGTGCTTGATTTTGTATTCTTCCATCAACTTCTCCACCAAATTAGATGTGAATTGGCTCCCCTGATCTGTCACAATTTCTCTTGGAACACCAAAGCGAGTAAAAATATCCTCATAAAGAAAATGAATAACTGAATTTTCAGTAGCAGATACTAATGCTTTAGCTTCCACCCATTTAGTAACATAATCGGTACAAACCAATATATACTTCTTTTGCTTAGATGGTGGATTAATAGGTCCAATGAAATCTAAAGCCCATTTTTCAAAGGGTTCAATGAGTACCTGTGTTTGCAATGGAATTTCATTTGAAAGGGTAGGTTTCCCTACTCTTTGGCAGTTGTCACACCTTTTGACATATTGTTTTGCATCTTTGAAGAGGGAAGGCCAATAATATCCTAAAGAGAGGATTTTATAGGCCGTCCTTTTGTCTGCAAAGTGTCCGTCGCATGGTTCATCATGACATGCCTTAAGAATATCAAGCATTTCATCTTCCCTGACACATCTTCTGATCACAAGATCTGGCCCTGTTTTAAATAATTCGTTAGAAATCCATGAATATTTTGAACTCTCCTGAATAATTTTTCGTTTTTCACTTGGAAATAAATGTGAAGGTAGTTTCCCTGTAACCAAATAGTTAGCAATATCTGCATACCAAGGGGTCTTAATAGTTACTGCAAACAAGTATTCATCGGGAAACTTATCTTCTACAGGAGAATCTTCTTTAGTATTCTGAATCCTAGACAAGAAATCAGCTACTGTATTCTGTTTTCCTGGTCTATCCAACACGGTAATATTGAATTCTTGCAAAAGTAAAAGCCATCTTGTCACTCTGCCATTAGTAACAGGTTTGTTCATTAAATATCTAATTGCAGAATGGTCAGTATGAATAAAAGTTTCATAGCCTGTTATGTAATGTCTAAACTTATTAATTGCATGAACAACGGCTAAAAACTCTTTTTCAGTCACAGTATAATTCAACTCTGTGGGAGTTAAATTTTTACTGGTATAATAAACGGCATAAGGAACTAAATCTTTTTGACCCAACACAGCTCCTAGAGCTGTATCTGAAGCATCCGTAGAAATATGGAAAGAGAGTTTCCAATTTGGTCCTCTCAAGATAGGTGCTTCAGATATTCTTGTTTTCAAAGTTTCAAAGGCTGATTGACAATCGGGATCCCATTTAAATTCACAGTATTTTGTAAGCAATTTGAAGAGTGGAGATGCTATTTTAGTGAAGTTTTCTATAAATCTTCTATAGTAACCAGTAAATCCTAGAAAACTTCTAACATCTCTTTGACAATTTGGAATAGGTAACTTGGAGATGACTTCAACTTTTGATCTATCAACCTTAATCCCATCTCCTGAAATATGATGTCCTAAAACAATACCTTCGGTAAACATCATAAAGAATTTTTCATGGCTTAATGAAAGGTTTGTTTCTTTACATCTTATAAGGACTTTTTCCAAATTTTCTAATGCCTCTTCAAATGAATTACCATAAAATGTAAAATCATCCATATAAACCTCTACACAATCATGGATTAGATCAGAAAAAATTCCTAGTACTGCTCTTTGGAATGTTGCGAGTGCATTACATAACCCAAAAGGAAGCACTCGATAGGAAAAATTCCCCCATGGACAGGTAAATGTGGTCTTATCTTGATCTTCAGGTGCTACCTGAATTTGATTATAGCCACTAAAACCATCCAAAAATGAAAAGTACTTTTTACCTGCTAATGTATCTAATACCTTATCGATAAAGGGCAAAGGAAAGTGATCCTTAAAAGTTGCTTTGTTCAATTCCCTGTAATCAATGCATACCCTCCATTTACCATTCTTTTTAGGTACTATAACCAAAGGAGAAACCCATCGGCTATCTGAAATTGGATAAATGAAGTTTACATTGAGTAGTTTTTGGAGCTCTTCTTTCACTATCTCCATAAGATTTGGATTCATCCTTCTTTGAGGTTGTCTGATTGGTCTACTGTTTTCCTCAATATAAATATGATGGGTGCAAGTCTTAGGATCAATACCTTTCATGTCAGTATACTCCCATGCAAATGCAGTAGAATGTTTTTGCAAGATTTTGGTTAGTTCTTCTTGTTGTGACTTTTCCAAATGTTTGTTGATATTCAATGTTTTTCCTGGAAAAATCTCAATATTAGAACTACCAAACTCTTCCATAGAGTAAAGAGACATTTGTCTTGATGATAAATATTCTATGTCAGATTCCAATTGAAATTGTGTGGGGTCATATTCTGAAGATGTCTCAAAATTTTCTAATGTGTTCAGAATTTGACTATCCTCACTGATTTCAGAAATGGTAAAGATAGGTTGTATAGTGTCCTCATCATCGACCCATTCATTGTCTCCTACTTCTGTGATTGCTTTTGCTGGAGGATAAAAATTGAATTTCTTTGTCGAATTACCATTAGAAATGTACATATCCCCAGATCTACAACTAATAAAAGCATCAACTGTGGCTAGCCAAGGTCTTCCTAGATAAGTGGGTGCCCGCCTAGATTACTCTTGGGAGTCAAAATCATAAAATCTACCGGATATTCCCAAGAATCTAAGGAGACTGAAATATCTTCTAATACACCATCTGGTTTAATAATTGATCGATCTGCAAGTTGCAGTAAAGTAGGTGTAAAAAGAAGGTTAGGAATTTTTAGCTGTTCCATAGTCTGTCTACTCATAATGTTGATAGCAGCCCTAAGTCAATCAATGTGTTTGGAATTTCTATCCCATTTATATGTGTCTTGACAATTGGACTTCCTGGATCTACATACTTCTGCATGGTAATTTTTCCCATCATGATATCTGCAATTTTTCCTACCAGGTGGATTCTTCTTGTGTCTTTTAGTTTCCTTCTTGGTCTTTTGAAACTTAACTCCTTTATTGTTTTTGCTAGAATAGGAATCTCTCGAATGGCTTGTAGCAAGGGAATCTTGATACAAACATTCTTCAATTCATCTAGAAAATGATAGTTAGGCAACAAGATTTGTTTTTCCACCCCCTTGTCAATTTGTAGTCTTTTAGGAAAAGGAGGTGTAGATGAAGATGCAGGTTGCTCAACTATAGGAGTTGTGGGTGTTAAATTTTCTTTTTCTTTTTGAATGTTTGAATTTTGAAGAGATGCTTCCTCAGAACCCTCATTGACTTTAAGAGAGTCCTCCTCAGAGGTATCTTGCTCTTGAATATCTATAGAAGTTTTTTCTAAAACTCTACCAGATCTGAGTTGTACATCATTGAGAGGAACAATCATATAGGTAAGAAATTGTTGTCCTTCTACCATGTAAGTATTCTGAGGATTTTTATTGTTAGGATTTGGCAATGGCTGAGCTGGAAGTTGATTTGTCTTTTGTTGGTATGGGAGCATGAGTTGAGGATTTTGATTTTGTTGAGAAGGTTGTTGTTGTGGAAATGGCAATGAAAGTTGTGGATTTGGGTTTGGAAGTTGTGTAGCTTGTTGATTTTGAAAAGATGGAGGATATTGATAAAATTGAGCAAATCTCCCATAAGGATTTTGCATCCCTTGTACCCATGGCTGATATGGATTTTGATGTTGGGGCCAATTTTGTTGCCAAGGATTCCAATTTGGTGGGGTTTGAAGATTCATAGGGTTGTTAAACCCTTGAGTTTTTTGTCCCTGCCAAGGTCTTCTTGCAACAAAACAGAGAGATTCTACTGAATTTGGATCTTCTTGAAAGACAGCTTTGAGTCCAGGAATTGAAGGAAAATCCTTGATCTCATGATTCTCTGAGCAAATTATACATGTTTCTACAACTTTTGCATCCAAGGGACATTCCCTTAAAGCATGTTTCTTCCTACATTTCGGACAAAAGATGGTTAGAGCATCTGTTTCTGCTTTCTGCTTGTTTTGGATTTTAAGGGTGTCTAGTTGTTCACTAAGGCTCCCTAAGATATCAGTTTTGAATTCATCAAGCATGTTACCAATCTTTGCCCTACTTACTGATCCAGTTGTAGATTTGTTAGCCCTAATAAGAGAAGGATCCCTAGGCCCTTTTCCTGTTTTAGATTTTCCTCTTGAGAGATGGACACATAGTTCTGTTATGTCACGAAGTGGAAGTTGAGAAATGTCTCCCTTCCCCATCATGTTTAAAATATCTATCCATTCATCTCTAATGGCTTTTAATATGAGGGCTTTCAAGGTTTCTTCATCTAAGTTGCTCATCTTTGCTCTTTTTAAGTTGTATTGAAATCTTTCAAGTAAATCTTCCAAGTTTTCATCTTCTCTTTGCATCATTTTGAACACCTCATCCTTGTGATTGGTGGGCATACAATAGTCCAAGTATCTATCCAAAAATGTTTGTTTCATATCATTCCAAGTCCTAATAGATTGAGTGGCTAATCCCATGAACCATTTCAAAGTAGCTCCCTTCAATGTTGAAGGAAACAGTTTGAGTTTTTGAGAGTCTTCCATATAGTCATAGGTTCGGCACACGACTTCAAACTCAAACAGAAATGTTTCAGGATCCTCACTTCGCGATCCATAAAAGTTGGGGAGGACAGATGGTGAGATATTTTTCATTGTTGTATGAGTTTCCTCATCAACTATAGGGAATCCAAACAAGTTGTCTCCTTCCCTATTTCTTCCATTATTACCTTCACCATTGTTGTCTCCATTGTTTCCTCCTTCTCTACCTCTACCTTTAAATCCATCTATTATTTCCTCTGCCATGATAGTTTCTTTAGAGTCCTTAAATTCCTCTGGTTCTTCTATCAAGGGAGGATGAGAGGGAGTCTCTTCCTTTTCTAAATGAGATTTAGTAGGTGGTATAGGAGAATCCTCTAATTCAGCTGCTCCTTGAATTCCAAAAATCTTAAGGCTAGGGGTAGATGGTGGTGATTCTTGTCTATGCCTTGAAGAAGATGGAGTTGTGAAAATTGAACTCTTGGCTTTAGCTATAAACCTTCCCCTAGAATCTCTTGCTCTATGCATGTCATTTAAAAAAAAAAAAAAAAGTTGGGCTAATAATTCTCTTTCTGATCTTCCAGATCACACTAGGTGCAAGAAGAGAGCATACTTAAGAAATTACTGAACCAATAACTCTCTTTTCTGATCCTCCAGATCACACTAGGTGCAAGAGGAGAGCATACTTGAATAAGTTATCAAGTTTTCCCTTCTTTTATTATTTTGTTTTTGTTTTTTTTTTAGGAAATTGGCTACATAGTTACACTTCCCCGGCAACGGCGCCAAAATGTTTGGTCAATTTAGTGTGTCCTAAATTGCTACATTAATTTATCAATCCGGGATTAGTAAGCTGATGAAGTGTGGCGCACTATATGTGCAAGATAACCTATTTCTTACCTTTTTGTCGTTTTTGGTTTTCTAATGTGAGATGGAAATTCTAAAATAAAAACAAGTATGGTTATGATTGTTCAAGGCTATGATATCCTTTATAATGATTTACCAACTTCAAACTTAAAAAGGAATTTGAAACATACAATGACAAAACTTGAAAGGAAATGAAAATGTGCTGCTAGCTTAATAAATCAAAATGTAAAGGAACTATTGAGCATAAACCAATATCAAAGATCAAGTAGACTAAATATGCAAACTACATGAGAAATCCAAAAAATTGCAACAAAGTAAATCTAAATCAAACTACATCAAACTTATTCGTATCCCCATCACCAAATATGGCTGAAGTAACCATAAACAACCCGAAAAAAGAATCAATATCTAATTTACAGAAAAAGAAACTAATATCAAACTACACACTCATACTTCAATCCCTCACAATTAGTCCAGCTATGGCTTTCAGAGGTAACTGAAAATGATATGAGCAATTTAATATATCTAACTTGCAGAAAAGTAAACTAATATCAAACTACACACTTATACTTCAATCCCTCACCATTAGTCCAGCTATGGCTTTCGGAGGTAACTGAAAATGACATGAGCAATTTAATATATCTAACTTGCAGAAAAGTAAACTAATATCAAACTACACACTCATACTTCAATCCCTCACCATTAGTCCAGCTATGGCTTTCGGAGGTAACCGAAAATGACATGAGCGCTTAATATATTTAAATTCCAACTATCAAAACAAATGTGCAGACCGAAATAAACAAAGCAAGACTGAATTAAAACAAAAACTAAGAAAAATAAATTAGCAAGATAATAACATGGATTCATGTCATTAGTCAAAGATATAAATGCCGGGTTACTAATGAATCAAACAAGAACACCACTACACAATAACATAAAACAGAAGAAAGACTAGTAAGTAAACAAAAAGCATGAAATATCAGAAATAGAGATGGAAGAAGTAAATACCATGAAAGATGTAATGCATAAACACATGAATGACTTATGGCACAATGAAGCTGGAAGAATAAAACAAGAACCACAATAATGCACAAAAACTCCTACTGCAAGGCCCTCGCATTTACCCTGGGCAAATGTTTCTTCAAATACGAATTACGCTTGGAAACAGAGTCTTCTTATATATTAAAATGTAGTCATAACAGAAAGGTGATATTACGGCACAGTGGCAACGTAATTACATCACAGAGCTATCTGGAGGCCAATGGAGACTAATCTAATATGCGTATGCAAATGCGTTATTTATAACAAAGGTAATATAACTAATTCCCTAAAGTTTATGCTGATGGAGACACGTAAATCATCACGTCCAGGGATCCAGCATCATGGCCGCAGTGAGGAGTAAATCTATGAGGAGTGGATGTTGGATTCGGCTTATGGAGCCGTGTACAGGTGTTGATGTGTCTCCCATAAGTTAGAAACGGTCATGAAAATCCTCACGTGATGAGAAACAGAGTCCTGTCACCGTGGGACTCTACGGTTGACTTCCACTTGGCCACCTTTGACCACAGCCTCCTTAAGTGAATTTGCTCGAGCCAATAGGACACGATCCATGTCCACATCATTTCTGACTTGCCCATGTGGCTCGTTTTATCTGAAGACACCTGCAACATAGACTTTCACAAAATGGCTGCGGAAAGTTGCAGCAGCTGCGGAAAGTGGCAAGATTCCGCAGCTAAATGAGCAAAAATCTAAATCAAACAGCAGACACAAAATATAGTTAAAAACCATTTTATATGCTCTTTTTCAATTAATATACAATGATATTGACAACTTGGAAGGTTCAGGTGAATGAAAAAGGTCTAGGAAGATGTATAAGAAAAATGCAGATTTGAGACTCAACAGTGACTGTGAAATTATTACAATTAGCTAAAGATAGCATTCTTTGCCTATCAGCTATCTTTAGAAATCTCACTGCCTTCATTATCTTCACAAAAAAATTTCCCTATCTATCATTTTGCCATCTCAAAGTCACCCTGTTGCTCTTAAAAGACTCATCATGGGTTTATACCTCTCATTTTCATCCTTGTTTCCTACCTAAATCCTCTTTTCCCATGTTCCCCAGGTTCCTCAATCATTGATGGTCTCAAAACTATCTTTGTAGGCTCTTTAGATAAGTCAAGTACATTGGATTTTGGATCTTCAATACAACATGATTATGATAAGCATTTTCTGGCTCCCAAAATCCTTCGATGTTTCAGGCACTTCTTATCCTTTTCTATAATCTAGCTCAGATGTAATAGAATTTCGAGACATGGTTATTCAAGAAGGACCTAAAATTCCAAGGAGGATTATCTTCTCAATTCAGAACCTACAAGTGAGAACTGATGATGTAGACTGTCTACTGCTGAATGAAAATAATTTGCAAAAAGGGAAAGGGGGAAAACTTGGTCTTGTAGATGACATGGGTTATAAACTTGATAGTCTATTTGAGTGCCACGGTAGTGATTAATTGCAAGAAAATGGCATGGAGGGAGCACACAAGATCAAACATGAAGAAAGTCTATTAGAAAATATTGATGGAATATTGAAAAAGGGTAAGGTGAACTGGATATAAATGAATGAACTTGAAAGGCTAAAGAGAAATTAGAAGACAAAACTGATGATTTTTGTAAAGAACTATAGGCACTTAGAAATTTTAAAAAGGTGGCCAGAGAAGGTGGAAAAAGATGAGTTTAATTTTATGGTGGAAACTATAGAAGATTTTGAATATGCTACTATATGTAATAATTAAATCCCAAAGTTGTCAAAGTGAACATGTCAAACATAAATGACCAAAACAAAAGCCAATTCCATGATTTCAGCAACCTACAAAGGAAAAACTGTCAAAGAGTATTGATGAGAAAAGGAGAAAGAATTCAAACATTAGAAAGTGGGTTTTTAAAGTTAAATCAAAATTCCACATGCCTATAAAAGCCCATTTTACATTTCAAATGAGTCATTGTTTCCTTTCAAAACATCAGGAGCATCCAGCAAAGAATAATTTTAGTGTTTTCTGAGCGAATTTGGGTTAAGTTCCTTGGCGCTGCGCGTTCAGCACTTGGCGCTACGTGTTTGCACCTGCGTTGTGCGCCTGCAGATCGGCTGTGCCCTTGCCCAAAATTCCTAACACGTTTTGTGAAGGCGTTGCGCACTTGTAGCTTGGCACTGCACCCTTGCAGAGGCATTGCGCACTTACCAAAGGCGTTTCACGCCTAGCCCGGGAAGGTTGGCGACTATTCTATGAGCTCAAATCATTTCAAATCTTCTCCAAATTTTTCCCAAAGTCCTCCAAAAAAATTTTAAGTGGTAAGTACATGCCATAAGCCCTATTTCTAAACTATTTGGTTGTTATTAAATGAATGGAAATGAAACTCTAAAGGAAACCCTAATTTTAGCTTGTGATCACTGTTTTTACTCTTGTTTCATCCTCCTATAAGGAAATATCAGTTATAAACAAGGTATTTTCATTGATTTATGGTTTTCAATTATCTAGTTTGTCCCTACACACATTCCCTTTCATTAATTCCCTTCACTCACACTCTTTCCTTTCATATTTCAAGCTAGTCATCTCATCCCCTTCCCTTCATCTCATTTCACTTATACCCTAGGGTTTCCAAATCATAATTTGAAGATGTCAGAGGAAGAAAACAGTGACATTTTTGGTGAGGAAGAAATTCTAATAAGACATGATCATAAGTGAGGGAAAATAAACAGGTTTGTAACCATAACCACAAGAGAACTTATGGCCTCTCCTCTCACTATTTCTTGCTTTAAACATGTGGGCTGCTTTGAATTCTGTGAGAGAGTGCAGCAAGTCCAAAATCAGTCGGAGTTAACAAGACTATTCATCATAAATCTACATGAAAAGAAGGTCAATATTGCTGGATTTACATTTGAGATTTCCACCAATTCCATTGCAGCTGCTACAGGGATCCCTATTATGGGAGAGAGGTGGTTTAAACAAGAAAAATTGGACATGAGCTGTTATGAACCGTACCTCAAATCTAGGTACAAAGATCACAAGAAGTCCATTTTCCCTTTCTCTCATCTCCCTCACCAGTATGTGCCCATGATGAGGATAATAATGAAATACTCCACTTGTGAGGAAAGGTTTTCCCGCCTCTACTCATACCATATCCATATTCTTATGCAGTTCACTAGAGTTAAATGCTACATTTTCCTTATTATCTTTTCAGTAGCATTGATAAGATGGCTTACGTTGTGCAAAAGAGAGATTACAATTAGAAAATGCAGAGTGTATTTCATCATGCACTCATCAAGATGGTTGTCATGCATCAGCTTCAACAGCAAAACATTTCATAGGATGCATTCATTTACAATGAGGTTTTCACTACTCCACCTAGCCATCATCAGCCAAATGTTCCTTCATCATCTCATCCTCCTGTATCCCCTTCTCCATCACATCCCGTTGCTCATACATCTCCACCCACTCACATCCATTCACCTCATGTTGATCCCTCCTCATCACCTATCCACAACCCTTCACCCTCATTTCATGATACTAGAGAATCAAACAGTGAAAGGGGCATTGAGACAGCTGGAACTAAAATGATTGACATTGATCCATTTCCTTTGAAATATCAGAGAGGCCACAGACATGTGTTTGCTTCACATGGTGTGAAAGGGGCCATCCCTTCTTCATCAGCAAAATAGGTTGACGAGGGAAAGGAAAAGGTCACAGAGCCTTTCACTATTGAGGAGGAGGAAAAACATGAAACTGAGCAGGAGTTTCAGCTTGTTGGACAGAATTGTGAATTATGGATAAAACATGCTTCCCTAGACAGGTGATAATCTAGAACAATAGATTAAAGACTATAAGACTTCTTCTCCTAACTAAGAATAGACAAACAAAGAATATTAGAAGCTTACTTGGGATCCAAGCGCTTCCAAATGATTCCTTATTTCGCTTCTGTTTCAACTTCAAATTCCAGCGATTTGTGCAAAATTATTTCTGCAAGAATGAACACTAAACATCAGAAGATAGCAATAATACAGATGTCTATTCAGGTTAGTTTTCTAAATCAGTAAAGCATAGGCCATATACATTTACTAAGATCTTACAATATGGAAAATCAAAGCCAATACAGATGCATATAGGGAAAAGTAATTTGTATTCTTTATTGATGATAGAAGGAGAGGTTACAACCTAGTGACTGATTTGAAGTGACCATTCCAACAACATTCCTAGCCTCATCATATTATAAATCTCTCCAGCATCGGTTACTCAAATCTTGTTCTCAATTGAAAATCCACCAGCATTTCTCTACTCAAATTCTTCCTTCCCAAGCACTCAGATCTGTGCTCAATTTCTAGAGGAGCTGAAGGTAGTTTTACAATCAATGACTTTCCAATAATAGGCAAGACATGTTCCCAATCTTGTAGATGTCAAATGGACACTTGGATTCGAAGCTTGAAACATGTGAATCTTCTAGAAGGCACTGGCCAAGTGGAGATTCTGAAACAATGATAATTTCACTCCCAATGTGACCAACACACCTGTGAGTGTCAGGAAGTGCTTTGCAGAGCAACCTTGCATGGGGCTACCTGCATATGAAACACACTTAGTCCCTTTAGAGGCAACGTTGATGAGCTCTCATATGCTATATTATTAACTTCAAACCTTGGAAGCCTTTGCTTGATGAAAGTCATGCTTGATTTGTCTTGTTCATTGTCTTAGGGCATGTAGCAAATTGAAATGATAGGGAATGATAGACCCTTAGTCATTGGTCTTGGAGATGATGCCCAATTAACCAGGTCATTGGGAATGTTGCCCAAATTGACCTATAACAACTTTCCCCCTAAAGCATGAGGTCAAAATAATAATAATAGCTTTTGATTGAGATGCTTTACACTGTGATGGGCTGGAGACGAAGTGGAGTGGTCACCTACATCAATCTTACAATACATTACATCATGATATATCCTCTTTGATCATAATTGCTGAGGGTATGCATTCCCATATTCAGCACATAAACAATCTAATAACATGTACATAGTTCAGAAAGTCATCTTCATTGGAATGTTACCCAAATGCAGACATACCTACAGATATAGGCCCATGTTTGGATGAAAATCTATATGTAAGGTCACCGTACAGATTATGTGTACAACAATTCTGAAATTGCAGCCCGGATGGATGAAACTAGATCCAGGGTTTTCTTATCTCGTTCACTCGATCATTCGGGTACAAGTCTAGCCATGCGAATATATGATTTGTAGTCGAACATGGAAAGACATTGTGTGATTACCAGCCAATGATGTGAGCTATTAACAAACACGAGAGAACCACAATTAATGTCAATGGCCCTTAAGGTACTGCAATACATTTCTTAAGGCGTGAATAGATGATTTGATGTCGAACGCCAAACAAAATCTTTCGGTCAAAGGTCCAAAAGCGAGGATCTTGTCGATGTCGTAACAAGCCTCATGGTACTGGAATTTTATGTTTCTAAGTGAACTTCCTGGATATTGATTTGTCATTGACAGGAAGCCACCTTATTGTGAAAAGAGAGTTACTGATTTCAGAGACAAAGGTATGAATTGATATAGAAATTTTCAGGGATGATGGTCATGAGAATGAAGGTTTATGAGTATTTCAAAAGGATGAAGTATTCATTGGATGACTTCTCTTGAACATATCAGCGACACTGTGATGAGTTGGTAGCATTGACCCAAAACATAAGTGAAGGTATGATGAACCATAGGTATGAATGAACCATCAAGAAGATTACCCAACCCAAACAGTCATGGACATGGAATGAAGGAAGTGTCTTGTTCAAGAGTGACTTTCTACCATAAATAATTTTTTCTCACTTTTCCCAAATTTTCCCCAGTGATGTAGGGGCATTAGGCTAAAACAAATTCCATACAATTTTGTTATACTTAGGGGTTTTTAGTTCTCAAGAGAGTTAGATTTTATGTAGTGAATTTAGTGGGTTTTAATTAATTTTAGTTTAGTGTGGAGAGAATTGTAACTGCCCTCGAATGATTAGTTGGGCATATGAAGAGATGAGAGATTCAGAAAAACTGCAGAGTAGGAATGAGATGGAATCAGTTTCCAAAAATATAGGGACTTAGTCTAAATTTAGGAAATCTGGAATTTTAGGACTTTTGTTGAGCGGTTAGAGGAGCTCAATCGATTGATTATCAATAGGTATAATTGTAAGCCTCAATGGCATTCATAAATAGACTGGTAGATCTGGAGAGTTAGAGTAGATACATAAACCAGAGTTCTATAAGCCTACGGGCAGCTTAAAAGGGCATTTGATTTGAAGATATGACCAACCAAGGAAGTTTTGTAAGTAAATTCATGTATATATTATGAAATAATTGTTTCATTATTACATCTGCATCAGTTGAATTAATTTCTGTGTGAGAATGCCTTGAATCTCCGTGAGCTAGGTATGAGTAAGACTCTGTAATTTTTTTTAAAAGTCTGTCTGTATATTCAGTGACGAGAGCATATGAGGAATGTGTGATAAAACCTTGTGTTAAGAGTTAATGTCAATGTGTTGATTCATTTCGAGAAGCAATATAAAGGTTTCCCATATAATACGGTGGGAGTTTCTGGTTGAAACCATGAAGGAGAATTGTGAAATCGAATGACGGCGCAGTGAATTTGTAGGCGCAGTGAAAAGGAATCAAAGGTTGTCGAACCTGAGAGAAGAATTCCGCAACAACAAAGAAGGGAGAGCGGTTAACGCAATTGGTAGAGTGAAATCGAAAAAACAGTATAGGAAACGTAATAATGGAATCGAATGGAAATTCGATAGTGTAGAGTGAAATGGAACCACAAGGTATGAACAGTGAGAACGGTTTTTAAAACCAATTTTGGTTTTCGCATTATGAAAAAGTGGTAAGCGGAATTCTGAAAAATAATGCGATAGTACTCTTTGCTTGACAAGTGGCTTAATTGGTATTCGTTTACCACCCATTTTTTATTTTATTTTCGTGCTAAAGTTCAGTTCAAAAAAAATTCGATACTCGTTTGATCGAGAGGCATCAAGGATCAACGGTGGTCGCATTCTGAAGTTGTGTGGATGCTAATGGAGAGGTATGCCGTTAATGTTTTGGACCCGAACAAATATTGTGTTAATATTCATATTTTAAGAGCCAAATAGGGTCAGACTTTTGGAATGATATGAAATATTAATTGTGGGCCCAAGATGTTAGTTGTGTTGGTGCTTTTAGTTAAGTCCAAGTCGATATACATATCTTCATGAATTAAGGTCGAGTACTTGAGTTGTATGCGAAGTTGGCACCGATATGAAATAAGTGTTGTGTTGATATGTCGGTATATATATCTATTGATATACGTATTATGTTGGAAGATAAGGCTGGACCTTGTATAAAAGTATTTGCACACTGGACATATTATAGATATATGTGAAAGGTAAGCGTGGGACTTTGCACTTTTATGTGGTCTATTTTAAGGGTAAAGACCATAGAGTTAAAATCATAGATGGTTATGATTACGATTATAAAGAGGGTTTTGGTTTTGGTTATTTAACCATAAGTTTAATGAATTTGAAAGAAGCTTTCGCAAGCTAATGTTTTCAAAATGTCAATATGGGCATTGATTTGAATGATAAAGAGAAGATGCATTTCTATATGCACATTGAGAGAGGAAGAGTGTTAATTTAATATCTCAAATCTCAGATTTGAGATATTAAAGCTTCCGCATTTATTTATTTAAATTTACAGTTGAGATTAATTGGTGCCATAAAATTGGGATGCATTTTTATATGCATGAGAGATTGAAAATGTGAGTTTGGAGGGGTACCCCGTTATCATGTGGTATCAGAGCTGAAATAGCCCGGTTGAAAATTTAATTTTTGAAATGCATATGTACTGAAGCAGTGAGGAAAATTTGAAGTTTAATCTGTTTAACAGAAATTGCAGAGTTGATTAGGTGTGCAGTGAAGGTATTCAGATTTGCAGAATCTGGAATTGAAGACAAAGTGTTTTGAAGATTGTAGCATACAGAGATGCAGTGCAGGTGAAAGAAGAAGCAAGATTATACAGAATCTTGAAGGTGAGTTGAGGAGCATTATTTGACTCTGGTTTGAAGAATTGTTTGCAGAATTCAGATTGCAGACAATTGAAGAAATCTCAGCAAAAGCAGATCACAGCTTTGAGAGTAGTGATGAAAGAGTCCAGCAGAGGATTCTAAAGTGAAGAAGAAAGTGTGGCAGAACCTGGATAATTCCCAAAAGAGGTTGGATTAAAGAAGAACATATGTGTTCTTGAAAAGTTGCAGAGTGAAGCCTAGAGAGAGCAGAAGAAAGTGCTCAGAAGGTTCCAGCAGATAGGGGACCAACACTTGCCAAAAGCCCAGATCCAGAGGAAAGGATTGGTGAGGTAAGTGGCAACAGGAGATCTTGCTGTTGCAGAGGCTTAGTGCAGCTTGTAAGTGAAGAACTCATGGAGAAAAGGATGACTACTAATAGTCATAGCAGAGATTGCAGAGGTTCTGAGAGAGGCCACAACAGAAAAGAGGAAGAAGATGCCAGAACAAATGGCATGAAGAGGAAATTGACTGATGCAGAGTATTGGAAAGAGGTAGCTGAGATCAAAGAACAGTTTAACAAATTGAATATGATGATAGAGGAAAGACAGAGAGTTGGTTGGCTCATGAAGAATAAAGTAAAGTGGCATGGGCTACAGATGAAGAAAGAGCAGATGATACATGCTCAACAAAAAGAGAAATTACTCAGGATGATTGAGTATTTGGAGAAGGACTTGAATACTGAAACTTCAAGTGAGACCAAGAGGTTAAATGACTTTACATTGATTTTTTTATGTTAGTAGAAAAGGTGAGGAAGCTTTAACAAAGGATGGATGTACAGTTGGAATGTGCAGAACTCAGAGCAACGGAGTTGAGAAGAGAAGTTTCTGTTTGTGAAGCAGAACAGAGTACAGATGAAGAATGGAGATCTGCGAAAAATCTTATGAGCCATGATGAAGAACTAAGATAGCAAGAAGTTTGTCTTGCTGGAGAAGAATTTATTGATGATTTCCTGAGTTATTGGACAAGTCCAGATCATCTGGATGATGTATAACCTTGTATTTTTGTGACTAATAATTGTGAGGTGATTACAGGTTCTACAGAGGAAGAGGAACTCAGAGTTCTTGAGTCAAGGATGGAATTTAAATATTCCACATGCAAATATGTTCAAAGGGAAGTGCTTGAGAAAGAAACCAAGACTAAAAATTCTTGTGGTTTTAAAACTAGAGAGTTGTGTATGTTTGCAGGTACATCACGGGGAGATGACCAAGCTTTAAAGTTTGTTTAGGAGGAGGATGAGCAATCTTGTGATGCGGTCACAAGTATGAAGAAGTATCCCTCAGAAGATGAATACTCTGAAGAAGAATGCAATGTTGAAGAATATCTCTTGACTGAAGGAAGCGGTGATGTATTTATGATTGAAGCTACTACAACACATGAATAAATTCTTGTGAATGAAGAAGGAGAGGATTAGTTTGAAGAAATGATATGTGAAACACCAGTTGAAGCTGTTGAAGCTCCTGGTCTACAAACTTAAAGTTTTTGTATGAATGCAGGGATTGTAAGTGAGGATGAAGTTCTTAAAGAATGCAAAAGAGAAATTGCATTGCTGGAATATTTATTGGATAATTCAGAGTATGAAAGGGAGATTGCAGAAGGCAGAGTTCACTACAGTGAACAAGAAATCATCATGGAGGCAGATGGTGTGAAAAGAAGACTAGTTGACAGTCTTGAGAATTCCTCAGAGAGTTCTTTGGGAAAAGTGAATCAACATACTGAAGTGCTGATAAAAAAGGGAGAAATTTCAGGACAACATACTGAAATGTTGGCAGAGGAAGGAAAGGCACTGAGGCCTTATGATTTTTTTTTTAACAATTTTTTTATGGATGTAGATCTTGTTGATGATGGCGAAAATTTGACACCACTGGACAGTCAAATGGAGAAGGAAAAAGATTCTGTGGAAATTTTTAATCCATGGAATGGAGAAATTAAGTTGCTGGAGATTATGCTGAATAAAGAGGATTCAATGCAGGAAGGAGAGCCTCAATTTAAAAATTGGGGATTGCAGAATGTGAAGATACAAAGGAATGAGGACAATGAAGATTTTTTGAGTCTTGAAAAAGACTTAGGACTGCAGAAAGAAGAATTGGTGACTGGATCATCAATTGAGACCATTGGGTCTTGTGATTTTAAAATTGACAAGTTGGTTGTGTTGAAAGGTATTGCAGAAGGCAATCCATCTCTCAGAGTTGTCTTGAATGAGGATGGGATGTTGAAGGAAGGTGAGGTAATCATGCTCCATTTAAAGGAACTTGGTATTACTGTTGATTGCAAGAATTAAGTGATTTGTCTGATAGACAAAGAGAAGACCGCAGGACAGATTTTTGGAACTGCTACAGTGGTGGAGAATCATAATTTTATTCTGATAGAAGATGAGGACACAGTACTTGAAGAACTTGAATTGATCGCAAAAATCAATCAAGAAGATGGAAGACAATTACTAAAGATTGTCAAGGAAGAAGAAAATTAATATGCTGAAACAAGTTTGCAGCATATTGATGAAATGCTTGAAAATAGATGGCTGAATTTTTTGCTGAAAACATTTAGAGAAGAGAATGAAATGGCAGGGCAGCAGATTGAAGTGTTTCCAGAGGAAATGTTAAAGCAACAATTTGAATTGTTGCCAGAGGAAGAAGAGACACAAGGATTTTGTAATTTTAGTGTTTGTTTTATGATTGCAGGTACTGATGGAAGGAAAAAAAAATGTTTGGTTCGGGAAGAGAGGAAAATAGATGATGAAAACGACTGGAAATTTAATTACTAGTGCAGAGAATTGTTAAAGTCAGATAATGAAGAAATTGTCACGGATGACAATCAGGAAGAGTTTTACTGTTGCAGAGAACAAGAGGGTATGGATTATTGGGTGGCAGTTAAAGGTACAGCTAGGAAAACAGTAAGGACTGAGCAAGTAAAAGCTCAACAAGCTAGAGCCAGAGCAAAGGTGGAAATAAGAACTGAACAAGTAAAAGTTCAACAAGAAAGGGCTCAACGAGTGAAAGTAAGAGTTTATCAAATAAGAACTCAACAAGAAAAAGTAGAGGTAAGAATTCAGTAATCAGGATGGAGTAGTATCCAGCAGTCAGAAGATATATTAGATCAAGAAATTGAATTGATAAGAAAACTGATAGTGAAGGTTCCTCAGAGGAAGACAGCAGCAAGAAAGTAGAGAAGCGACAACAGCAAAATAAAGACAGAAGGAGAATGTAAAGGTGCAGCTAGTGGAGCAAGACATCATAAAGTATGGAAGCCTGGAGAAGTGCAGAAGAAGAATATTGGAACAGATGACCAATTGCAGAACAAAATGTGGGATCCAGGAAGACAAGGATGAAATCACATGATCAGGAGATCATGAATTATTTTGACCTTGGGAGTCTGATGCAGGGGCATTAGGCTAAAAAAAATTCCATACAATTTTGTTAGACTTAGGGGTTTTTAGTTCTCAAGAGCGTTAGATTTTATGTAGTGAATTTAGTGGGTTTTAATTAATTTTCGTTAAGTGTGGAGAGAATTGTAACTTCCCTCGAATGATTAGTTGGGCATATGAAGAGATGAGAGATTCAGAAAAACTGTAGAGTAGGAATGAGCTCGAATCAGTTTCCAAAAATCTAGGGACTTAGTCTAAATTTAGGAAATTTGGAATTTTAGGAGTTTTGTTGAGCGGTTAGAGGAGCTGAATCGATTGATTATCAATAGGTATAATTGTAAGCCTCAATGGCATTCAGAAACAGACTAGTAGATCTGGAGAGTTAGAGTAGATATAGAAACTAGATTTCTGTAAGCCTACGGGCAGCTGAAAAGGCCATTTGATTTGAAGATCTAGCCAACCAAGGAATTTTTGTAAGTAAATTCATGTATATATTATGAATGAATTGTTTTAGTATTACATGTGCATCGGTTGAATTAATTTCTGTGTGAGAATGCCTTGAATCTCCGTGAGCTGGGTATGAGTAAGACTCTGTAATTTTCTTTAAAAGTCTTGTTAGATCCCAGCAATCAACAAGATTTGCAAAGTCTGATAGCAGGGAGAAACATCATTTCAACCACTTTGGGATTCTAGGATCTAGCCCTCCTGAATCCGGAGAGGGATTTCTCCAATAAGTGCAAAGATGAATTTATCTTTAAAGGTTTTGAGGTATTGATATTAGGCTAGCTATGAAGTCCAAGGGTTTGGTTTTGTTTTTTTTTGGATGGTTGAGCATGATTATTATTTGAGTGGAAAGTTCTAAGTGCAAGGAGTTTCAAATGTGAGAAGTTGCAAGCAAATAGAACAAGCTTTGGCCAAAAAAATGGACAATTGCAGGTTTTAGTCCATTGGGCTATGGAGTCATAATAGGGTTTAATTGAAACAACCAGGTTCAAGAGTGGTATATGGGGCAAGTCATCTATGTCTAAGGATCTCTTTAAATTTGATTTATGGAATGAAATGATACAATAAGAAGAGGAATTAAACAAATGAAGAACAAAGAGCAGCCCAGGATCTAGTAAGTACTTCGAAACTAGCCAGCCTTTGACAAACACTTGAGTATAACATAAAAGAAATACAGGAATGGTAATTACTTCGAAACTATCCAAACTTTGATATAATTTCAATATAAAACATTCAAAACATGAAGGGAAACACAAATGATAACAAAGAATGGTCTAAGATCTGGTAAGTACTTCGAAACTAGCCATCTTTCAACACATTCCTAGGGAAATTTTCAGTCAGTCTTTTGGGATAAAACTAGAACCAGAGCACACCATATCTTCCTTATTTCATCTCTACTTAACATAAACTAAAAATAACTTTCAAGAATAACAATTATCTAAGACAGGAGGACGAGGGAACGCCAACATTACTACTGCTTAAGCTGAATTAAATCATTCCTAAACAACACATATTGGAAGAAAACATTTAGATAAAGCTTATCAGTCAGAGAAGGGTACTGATGTACAGTAAATCCTAACTCTATGCATGTTTCTCTTTATAAGAGAAGATGAACGAAGTGGAAACAAAAATAAAATAACAATTCACAATAAGAAAAACATCACCGTTGACATAGACCAAGATCCCATAAATCAGCTTGTATTGATGCTTCAAACCAGTTACAGCTTTAATTCCAGTGTTTTAGATTAGAAATCATCTTCACTACTCAGCCTAACTATTCTATCACAAGCAGAGCTTCAAGAACCTTTGAAAAATATTTACAATCAGAAGTTTCAAACACAAGTATATTTCAAAGTTCTGCAACCAACATTTTCTCATCTTCTACAGAAGTATTTATAGAAGAACGAGGAGGTGGGATCTGATAAAAGATCTCCAATGGTATTTAATACAACCTTTAAGGCTTCTCGGCCTTTGAGTGGCTCGATGAAGAAGCTTACATATGTGTCCTCTGTATTAAATGTTTTACATTAAGAATTAAGCTCGGTGGGAACTTATGTTGACCTTTAAGGCTCTATGTCATATTGTAGTAACTCTGCTGATATTTTGCATTAAATTCTTTAGTAGAATTAATTATTCGGTTGCGCTGAGGCAAATATCTGATTTTCTGATAATAACTCGGCCTCCGTTTGAATGCTTGTGGCTATAGGTGGCACTGTGGTAGCTGAGAGAAACTAATTTGCCTCTAATGTGGTGGTGGAGGCCTTTCTGTCTGATAAACACTTATGATTTTCTTTAATTGTGTCTTCATTTGGAGGATTAGGCTTTTGATAATCAATCTTAGCCATAATTCCAAACTGTCTTCAATCTTCTATTCTGCTGTGTTTTGTCTTCGACACTGATACTCTTTTAATTATTTTATGCATTGATGTGTGTCTTGTTGATGTGCAGGGCCGCACAGGTCTCATATGGCATCAATGCCCAAGAATCATTGATGAAACGTGGAGTAGAGCCTTTGTAGTTCTTTCCCCTTAATAAACAGAAGTCCAGAGGATCATCATCCTCGGCATTCTTTTCCTTTATTATTTATGGGAAAAAAACATTTGAAACCTGCAAAATACACACAACTTTTTATGAAATCCTGCGTTTATTGGGTAAACTGCTTCAGAGGGTGTGGGGAGAGAGCATGGCCATTGGATGGCATCATCCAATGGTGAAGATTCATTAGAGGAGGTCAAAAGAAGAGCAGAGGGATAAAATAATTCATATCCGTCGATCTGCAGAGATCGACAGTCGAGAATGACCCAAGAAGTATAATGGAGGAAAGGCCGCTTTAACAAAGAAAATGGAGAAAATGCAAAGGATAAGGTTAAAAACCTTTGTTCAGAGGGAAAATGCATTGAAGAAATTTGGGGTTTCCTGGGTGATCGTGGGTCTTCGGATTAGATCCACCCAACGAGATCAATGGTTGAGGAGGCGCATGATAAAACTCCAATGGAAAGAGGGAAAGCGGTTTCGGGGATGAAAATAGTGGTTTTCGCGCGAAAAAAGGATGGGTAGGAAGTTTTTCCTTTTGGAACGCGATATGCGTCCCCGCCCGACACATGGCCTTAGAAAACCACCTATATCGTGTGATTTTTGAAAATGATCCTCTGTGCTTAAAGTTACACTACTTGTGATGAGGGTAGTCGGATCTGGGGTCTCAGATCCGACAGTGAAGAATGAGCGCGATATGAGATAGAAGTGCGGGCAGTAGCGGGATGGGTGTTTTCATTCTAGGCCATTGGATCCAAGATTTGAACGTCGGATATTAGTTATGGAGGGAGGCAGGACCCATAGGGGTTGGGCTCAGCGGAGTTAATATAAGTCATTGGATAGAATAGATGGACAACCAGTATTAAATCTGGGGCTAACACGAGATAATATACAAGCGACGAAAGGATTTAATAGGGACCGTTGTTTTGTAGAGATCAACGGTCAATATTGGTCATAAAAACATTAGAACGTGAGGCGCATGAAATTAAACCAAAGTTGGGAGGCGCGATCTGGACACGTGGATGGTCCAGATTCAATCGGAGGCAAGGGCATCGGCGGGGCAAAGAACTTGGAGCACGACAGAGCAATTGAGCCTGGACCATCAATCTGTAGATCAGATCGACGACGAAGAGCTCATCGGGGGTTGACCAATCGAGGGTGGGGAAATATTTGATGCGCTCGACGAAAACTTGTGATGCGATTATGCGCTGATTGTTGATCGGCTTTAGATCAACAGTCGATAATGTTTTAAAACTTGCACCAGTAGATAACCCTTTAGAATACATGAAACCCAAAAATTAATGAAATACAAAGGTTTTTATGTATCGGGCGGGTTATGAAATGGTCTGGCGCTCGACTACGGGGCCCGTTGTTTATATGGAAATACATAGGCCTAGGGCATATATAATAAAGGGCCAATCGTAATTGTAGTTTCGGGCTTGGTTTTTCAATCCCATTTCGATTTCTCGATGCAATTGGCGCTTGGGAATTTAACTCTTGGTCCCGGGAGGATTATATGGAATAAAGCGGGGTTTATACGAATGGGGCCCAATCGCATCGAAAACTTTGGTTCGGGTCTTTCAATCAACCCATTTTTTATTAAAAAATCATCGTATGGGCATGTTCAGACAAAAACTTTGGAAAAAGTGGATTTATGGCTTAACAAAGGAAAATATTAATCGAAGATGGATTATACAATGCTTTTATCACCCGACTGCGGGCACTCGGGTTATATGGAGTGATAATATGATCGAGGGATATAAGCACAGGGCTTAATCGCATCGGAACTTTCGTCATGGAACAAAGACTTGCGCACTTGGATTTTTGCGATGCGATAAGCACTTAAATGGTTTAGCACTTGGTTCCAACACCAAGGCGTATGGAGGGTAAGTGGTTAGGACTTAGCCCAAGGGGGCTTAAGTCTGTAATACAAAAAAGTATTTTTTTATGAAATTTTTCCAAGTTTTTTAATGGATTTGGTGGTTTCGGCAGAGACCAAAAAGGAGTTTTAAACTCTGTAAAAATGATTTTGTGAAAGGGGAATAGGGGAAAACAAAAAATAGAGGAATTTCATGAGAATGAAAGGGGTAAAAAATGATGTTAGTTTTGTGGTGGAGGGAAGGGAAAAATGGCCTTTGCAGCAGTGTTATCTTTATGGAAAATAGCAGAATTTCTAAGAAAGAAAAAGGAAACAGCAGTGAAGATTGAACCAAGGGTATGATGTCTTCATGTGTCTTCAAGAGATAACACTTTTTGCAGTAAAATTTATTCCTTGAAGGCTCCAAAAGCGTTTTAGCCACCATTTGATATGACAAATTTTATTGGTGGCTAACAGTGGCTTCACTTGGGGATGGTGCCTTCTTGAAGGCATCAAGAACTTCAGACTTGCATTCTCTGGGAGGCTGATCAGTGCCTCATCCATTGGGTTGCCTTTCTTTACTTGGATGATCTTCTTTGTTCTGAAAAAATATTAGCAGCCATAAAAACAATGGATCTTTCATCAACAAGCTCTCTACCTACCCAATCCTACTGATCTAACATTTTTTCTTCTTTAGAGTGCACTTGGATTGGCAAAATATTTTCACCACATTTTATTCTTTTGAAAGCATAAAATATAATATATTTCTACTCCTTATTTCTCCATGAACTCATATTAAATAGTTGAGTCCATATGTTTCTCTACCTAATCTACCAATATGTTAGGATTAAACAGTTTAACAGATTTTTATTCTCTAAATTCTACAACAGAAATTCAAAAGCATACAATTCAGGATTGAACAGTCTAACTTGATGCTGATCTATGGCATAAAAAAAAAGTTACACATAGATATTATTTTGTAGAAAATTAAATCAAAATGGAAGGCTTAAGATCTAAAATTTCAAAGCACTTCCTTCATCTTTTTACATCTCTGTTTTGACTCTTGTTTGAGCTATTCTTCTTTTATCAACTGATTCATATTTTGAGCTGATTAGAACCAGTTATTCCTATATTTTTGACTCATAAATTTAAACAGATTTGAGTCATTCATATTTTGGAAACATAGGTTTAGATTTTGAGCATGTTTGAACCTTTAATTTCTAGCCTAATCTACCTACTGATAAGCCAAGATTAAATATTTTGGAAAATCGAATTCACTATCCTATCAGCAGTCAATTTAAAGCTAATTAGTCATGATTAGGCTATATGACCAATTAGAAGTGTGTTTTTCAGGAGTGGCATTTGAGCTTGCACACTTTCATATTTTGTTTCTCTTTTTTGGTATGGGGCTGTACCTTTATTGTTTTCACAATCTACCCTCTTTTCTTTCTTTCATTGTTTTTGTATTTTGTTTTTTCTAACTTTGAATGCAATGATGGATGAAATATTTATAATGGAAAAAAGATAAAAATGTTTCAAAACATAGCATGGATCAAGAGAAGTAATGCTTAAGCACCCTACCATTGACAGGACCCCCAAATAGCTCTGTTCCATTCAACTCTTGTAAGAAAAATGCATTATTACCAGCAGTTGAATGAATGAAGTAAGGGCCAAGCCCTAAGTTGTCAAATTTTCCATGCTTGCCTTTGTCTTCCCTCCTTGAGTCCCATTTTAAAACTTTGTCCCCAATATTGAAATTTTTGGCCTTATTTCTTCTGTCAAAAAGCTTTTTGATGCTGTCCTGATTCTGCAATGCTTTGTTATAAACCTCCTGCCTGGTTTGCTGAAGGTGAATAGTCTGATTTATCCTTCTGATCATGTCATTATCTTCAGACTGAACCTCTTGAATTAACTCAAAACTGGCACACCAAGGCTGGTAGGAAATATTGTATCAGTGCCATACACAAGCTATTAGGGTGACATACCAATAGATTTCTTCAAAGTCAATCTGTCATCCCAAAGTGCATGTACAAGCTTTGTGTGCCAAGAATTTTTGTTGTCCTCTAAAAAATTCTTGATTATGTTCACTAAAATCTTGTTTGAGGATACTGCAAGTCCATTACCTTGAGGGTAATAGGCCATGGAATGCCCCAATGTTATATGATACTTGTGACAGAATTCAACCATCTTCTTTGATCCAAATTCTGCTACATTATCAGTGATGATCTTGGTAGGGCAGCCAAATCTAGAGAGAATATTATTCTCCATGAATTTTATGATAACAGAATCATTGGCCTACCTACAAGGGATGGCATCTATCCATTTAGTGAAGTAGTCTGTGGCAGTGGGAATCCATCTATGATGTGTTTTTCAGACCCAAATAAACAAGAAAATTTCAACCAGATATGACAGTCTTTTAAGAGGTCAACCGATCTGTTTACACAAATTTTAATCCTACAGTCCTCTAACCAAGTTTGAATGATGTTATAATGATAAGGGTTCTTCCCAGTGGAGTCTTAAGGTCTGTTAAGGATTGTGGAGTCGCCAAGTGGAATTTTTTAGCTCTTTTGGAGGTAAAAGGTTTTATGGTCCACCACCATGTTTGTTAAATTCCAATCTGAAATATTTTTGGATTTTCCGAATTATTTTTCAATTGTGTGGTTTCTAAGAGTGTCCTAAATCTATTTCACAACTTAGCTACGGTTATGAGACAAAGACAGTCTACTCTTATGTCTAAGCCAGTCGATCCCTCAAGGTTAGATAAAGCCTTATGACAATCCTAGGTTTTGCCTAGTTTTTCACTAATTCAAACAAGTTTTCATCAAGATTACCATTGGTTTGGTAGTGCTTGAAAAGGCTACTTTTACTCACAAGGTTTTCTGAAGTCTTTAAGGGAACCTAAGATGAAAATTCGACTCAAGTCCCCAGCGGAGTCGCCAGAAATGTTAGCTCCATGTAATCAGCAAGATTGGCAAAGTCCGACAGCAGAGAGAAACATCATTTCAACCGCTTTGGGATTCTAGGATCTAGCCCTCCTGAATCTGGAGAGGGATCTCTCCAATAAGTGCAAAGATGAATTTATCTTTAAAGGTTTTGAGGTATAGATATTAGGTTAGTTATGAACTCCAAGGGTTTGGTTTTTTTTTGTTTTGGATGGTTGAGCATGATTATTATTTGAGTGGAAAGTTCTAAGTGCAAAGAGTTTCAAAGGTGAGAAGTTGCAAGCAAATAGAAAAAGCTTTGGCCAAAAAAATGGATAATTGCAGCTTTTAGTCCATTGGGCTATGGAGTCATAATAGGGTTTAATTGAAAAAACCAGGTTCAAGAGTGGTCTATGGGGCAAGTCATCTATGTCTAAGGATCTATTTAAAGTTGATTTATGGAATGAAATGATACAATAAGAAGAGGAATTAAACAAATGAAGAACAAAGAGCAGCTCAGGATCTGGTAAGTACTTTGAAACTAGCCAGCCTTTGACAAACACTTGAGTATAACATAAAAGAAATACAGGAATGGTAAGTACTTCGAAACTATCCAACCTTTGATATAATTTCAATATAAAACATTCAAAACATGAAGGGAAACACAAATGATAACAAAGAATGGTCTAAGATCTGGTAAGTACTTCGAAACTAGCCATCTTTCAACACATTCCTAGGGAAATTTTCAGTTAGTCTTTTGGGATAAAACTAGAACCAGAGCACACCATATCTTCCTTAGTTCATCTCTAATTAACATAAAATAAAAATAACTTTCAAGAATAACAATTACCTAAGACAGAAGGACGAGGGAACGCCTGCATTCCTACTACTTAAGCTGAATTAAATCATTCCTAAAAAACACATATTGGAAGAAAACATTTAGATAAAGCTTATCAGTCAGAGCAGGGTACTGATGGACATTAAATCCTAACTCTATGCATGTTGTTCTTTATAAGAGAATATGAACGAAGTGGAAACAGAAATAAAATAACAATTCACAATAAGAAAAACATCACCGTTGACATAGACCAGGATCCCATAAATAAACTTGTATTGATGCTTCAAACCAGTTACAGCTTTAAGACCAGTATTTCAGGTTAGCAATCATATTCACTACTCAGCCTAACTATTCTATCACAAGAAGAGCTTCAAGAGCCTTTGAACACTATTTACAATCAGAAGTTTCAAACACAAGTATATTTCAAAGTTCTGCAACCAACATTTTCTCATCTTCTACAGAAGTATTTATAGAAGAATGAGGAGGTCGGATCTGATAAAATATCTACAAGGGTATTTAATACAGTCTTTAAGGCTTCTCGGATTTTGAGGGGCTCGATGAATAAGCTTACATATGTGTCCTCTGTATTAAATGTTTTACATTAAGAATTAAGCTCGGTGGGAGCTTATGTTTACCTTTAAGGCTCTGTGTCATATTGTAGTAACTCTACTGATATTTTGCATTAAGTTATTTAGAAGAATTAACTATTCGGCTGTGCTAAGGAAAATATATGATGTTCTGATAATAACTCGGCCTCCGTTTGAATGCTTGTGGCTATAGGTGGCACTGTGGTAGCTGAGAGGAATTAATTTGCCTCTGATGTGGCAATGGAGGCCTTTCTGTGTGATAAACACTTATGATTTTCTTTAACTTTGTCTTAATTTGGAGGATTAGGCTTTTCATAATCAATCTTAGCTGTAATCCCAAACTGTCTTCAATCTTCTATTCTGATATGTTTTGTCTTTGACACTGATACTATTTTAATTATTTTATGCATTGTTGTGTGTCTTGTTGATGTGCAGGGCCGCACAGGGCTCATATGGCATCAATGCCCAAGAAGCATTGATGAAACATGGAGTAGAGCCTTTGTAGTTCTTTCCCCTTGATAAACAGAAGTCCAGAGGATCATCACCCTCGACATTCTTTTCCTTTATTATTTATGGGAAAAAACATTTGAAACCTGCAAAATACACACAACTGTTTATGAAATCCTGCGTTTATTGGGTAAACTGCTTCAGAGGATGTGGGGAGAGAGCATGGCCATTGGATGACATCATCCAACGGTGAAGATTTAGTAGAGGAGGTCAAAAGAAGAGCAGAGGGATAAAATAAGTCAAATCTGTCGATCTGCAGAGATCGATGGTCGGGAACGACTTGGGAAGTATAATGGAGGAAAGGCCGCTTTAACAAAGAAAATGGAGAAAATGCAAAGGATAAGGTTAAAAACCATTGTTCGAAGGGAAAATACATTGAGTAAATTCGGGGTTTCCTGGGTGATCATGGGTCGTCGGATTAGATCCACCCAATGAGATCAACGGCTGAGGAGGCGCGCGATAAAACTCCAATGGAAAGAGGGAAAGCGGTTTCGGGGATGAAAATAGTGGTTTTTGTGCGGCAAAAGTGCGGGTGGGCAGTTTTTCCTTTTGGAACATGATATGCATCCCCGCCCAACACGTGGCCTTAGAGAACCACCTATATCGCGTGATTTTTGAAAATTAACCTCCGTGCTTAAAGTTACGCGACTTGTGATGAGGGTCGTCGGATTTGGGGTCTCAGATCCGACGGTGGAGAATGAGTGTGATATGAGATAGAAGCATGGGCAGTAGCGGGATGGGCGGTTTCATTCTGGGCCGTCGGATCCAAGATTTGAACAACGAAGATTAGTTATGGAGGGAGGCAGGACCCACAGGGGTCGGGCTCGACGGAGTTAATATAAGCCGTTGGATAAAATAGATGGGCGGCCAGGATTAAATTTGGGGCTAACACGAGATAATATACAATAAAAGAAAGGATTTAATGGGGATCATTGATATGCAGATATCAACGGTCGGGATTGGTCATAAAAAAATTAGAACGCGAGGTGCATGAAATTAAACCAAATTCGGGAGGCGCAATTTGGACCGTCTGATCTGTACACGTGGATGGTCCAGATTCAATCGGAGGCAAAGGCATCGGCGGGGAAAAGAAATTGGAGTGCAACGTAGTGATTGAGCGTGGAACGTTGATCCGCAGATCAGATCGACGGCAGAGAACTCATCAGGGTTTGACCAATCGGGGGTGGAGAAATATTTGATGCGCTCGATGAAAACTTGCGATTCGATTATGCGCTAATCGTTGATCGGCTTTAGATCAACGGTCGATAATGTTTTAAAACTTACACCGGTGGAAAAACCTTTAGAATATATGAAACCCAAAAATTAATGAAATACAATGGTTTTTATGTATCGGGTGGGTGATTAAATGGTTTGGCACCCGACTGTGGGGCCCGTGGTTTATATGGAAATACATAGGCCAGGGGTGTATATAATAAAGGGCCAATTGCAATTGGAGTTTCGGGCTTGGTCTTTCAATCTAACCATTTGGATTTTGCGATGCGATTGGTGCTTGGGACTTTAACTCTTGGTCCCGGGCGGATTATATGGAATAAAGTGGGGTTTATATGAATGGGGCCCAATCGCATCGAAAACTTTGGTTCGGGTCTTTCAATCAAACCATTTTTTATTAAAAAATCATCGTATGGGCATGTTTAGACCAAAACTTTGGAAAAAGTGGTTTTACGACTTAACAAAGGAAAATATTAATCGGAGATGGATTATACAATGCTTTTAGCACCTGACTGTGGGCACTCGGGTTATATGGAGTGATAATATGATCGGGGGATATAAGCACAAGGCTTAATCGCAACAAAACTTTCGTCATGGCACAAAGACTTGCATGCTTCGATTTTTGCGATGTGATAAGTGCTTAAATGGTTTAGCGCTTGGTTCCATCACCAAGGTGTATGGAGCGGAAGTGGTTAGGACTTAGCCCAAGGGGGCTTAAGTCTATAATACAAAAAAATATTTTTTATGAAAATTTTCCAAGTTTTTTAATGGATTTGGGGGTTTCAGTAGAGTCCAAAAAGGAGTTTTAAACTCTGTAAAAAGGATTTTATGAAAGGGGAATAGGGGAAAATGAAAAATAGAGGAATCTAATGAGAATTAAAGGTGTAAAAATGAGGTTATTTTTGTGGTGGAGGGAAGGGGAAAATGGCCTTTGCAGTAGTGTTATCTTTATGGAAAACAACAGAATTTCTGAGAAGGAAAAAGGAAATAGCAGTGAAGACTGAACCAAGGGTATGATGTCTTCATGAGTCTTCAAGAGATAACACTTTTTTGCAGTAAAATTTGTTCCTTTAAGGCTCCAAAAGTGTTTTAGCCACCATTTTATATGACAAATTTTATTGGTGGCTAACAAGTATGTCTATATATTCAGTAATGAGAGCATATGAGGAATGTGTGATAAAACCCTGTGTTAAGAGTTAATGTCAATGTGTTGATTCATTGCGAGAAGCAATATAAAGGTTGCCCATATAATACGGTGGGAGTTTCTGGTTGAAACCACGAAGGAGAATTGTGAAATTGAATGATGGCACAATGAATTTGTAGGCGCAGTGAAGCGGAATCAAAGTTTGTCGAACCTGAGTGAAGAATTCCGCAACAACGAAGAAGGGACAGTGGTTAACGCAATTGGTAGAGTGAAATCGAAAAAATAGTAGAGGAAACATAATAATGGAATCAAATGGAAATTAAATAGTGTAGAGGAATGGCATATCGAAGGCACGATGGAATAGAAGCCGAGCTAACAAAACATTGATAATACAATAGATTCTGAGTCGAAAGAAGGGCATAACCATGAAGATGAAATGGAACCGCAAGGTATGAACAGTGACAACGGTTTTTAAAACCAACTGTGGTTTTCTCATTATGAAAAAGTGGTAAGAAGAATTCTGAAAAATAATGCGATAGTACTCTTTACTTGACATGTGGCTTAAGAGGTATTCGTTTACCACCCATTTCTCATTTTATTTTCGTGCTAAAGTTCAATTCAAAAAAAAAATGTGATACTCATTCGATTGAGCAGCATCAAAGATCAATGGTGGTCGAATTCTGAAGTTGTGCGGATGCTAATGGAGAGGTATGTCGTTAATGTTTTGGACCCGAACAAATATTGTGTTAATATTCGTGTTTTAAGAGCCAAATAGGGTCGGAATTTTGGAATGATATGAAATATTAATTGTGGGCCCAAGATGTTAGTTGTGTTGGCACTTTGAGTTAAGTCCAAGTCGATATACATATCTTCATGAATTAAGGTCGAGTACTTGAGTTGTATGCGAAGCTGGCACCGATATGAAATAAGTGTTGTGTTGATATATCGGTATATATATCTGTTGATATACGTATTATGCTGGACGATAAGGCCAGACCTTGTATAAAAGGATTTGCACGCTGGACATATTATAGATATACGTGAAAGGTAAGCATGGGACTTTGCACTTTTATGTGGTCTATTTTAAGGGTAAAGACCATAGAATTAAAATCATAGATGGTTATGATTACGATTATAAAGCGGGTTTTGGTTGTGGTTATTTAACCATAAGTTTAATGAATTTGAAAGAAGCTTCCGCAAGCTAATGTTTTGAAAATGTCAATATGGGCATTTATTTGAATGATAAAGAGAAGATGCATTTCTATATGCACATTGAGAGAGGAAGAGTGTTAATTTAATATCACAAATCTCATATTTGAGATATTAAAGCTTCCGCATTCATTTATTTAAATTGTCAGTTGAGATTAATTGGGGCCATAAAATTGGGATGCATTTTTATATGCATGAGAGATTGAAAATGTGAGTTTGGAGGGGTACCCCGTTATCACCCGGTCATTTTTCGACCAGTGCCTCTTTATTTTTTAACAAGCTTGAGGAGGATAACATTTTCTTGATCTATAATTCAACACTTTGGGCGAATAAAGTATCGCTATTTAATAATTTAACGAGTTTAGCGATGAATGAAACTCGATTCATGCCATGATCGACAAGCTCGTCACTATTTTCGGTTTTAACGAGCTTAACGATAGTGATATCCTGGTCCTTTTTCATATTTAGAGAGTTTTAAAAAGAGTACGAAAGTAAACTCCATAAGCACTTTTTCGTAATTTTTTCACTCAGACCCGAAAAAGTGTAAAATAATATCTAAGAGAACCTCTTTGGCCATGTTTAACCAAGGTATTCCTTTTGCATAAATAATCTATCTCAGTCCGGAAAAGGGTTAAACTTATACTGAGTAGATATCAATTCATTTACTTTTACGAGCTTGAAAAGACAAGTGCTCAACAATATTTTCACATTATCAGAGTTTGAAAAAGCGCTGAAAGAAGACTCCAGGGGTTCCTTTTTCGCTATTATCAAAGCTCGAAAAAGAGATAAAAGTGTGCTTCAAATCCTTTTTCATTTTTAACAAAGCTCGAAAAAATAAGGAGAAAAAGTATGCTTTGTGTTCAAGTCATTCTTTGAATAAATCTGCACGACTAATCTGTTCGTCAGTTGTATTTCATGTTCAGAACAACATCAAATGGATTAAAAATACCTATTTCATGATAAAAACATTATAAAACTGTAGTTATAGCAATAAATTTATCTTGCAAATAATTAAATGACTATTAAAAGTAGTTTCGCTATTCATTTTCACCATTTTATAGTTACCATTTGCATTTTGGAGCTCTGAACCTGATTTTGCTCATGAACTTCAATTGTTAATTGTGATCGTTTCTGTGGACGGATTTCATCGCAGTTTGATCCAAGTTAGTATCATGAACCTCCTCTTTCCTTTGGTATTCATTTCATCTCCAACTTCTGCAAATGTTTAGGGTTTTAAGGCCCCTGGGGTAAATTTTGCCCAAAAAGAGGGCAACGCACCCCTAAATGTCAAAAACTGCATTACATAGCAGGTACAGTGAAGGGTACTTGCATGTGAAATGCACTATCTTTTGTTAGGGAGTGCATTGGGCACAGTTCAAGTTTTTGATTTTCTCATTATGCCCAAAATTTTCCTAGTTTTTTGCAATGAATGGAATATAATGGATCTTATGGTTGTATTTCATGTTTCCATTGGATTACAATGATGATTACATGGATGGAAAGAGAACATGAAGAACAATATATGATTTCCTTAAATGATCCGGGTACTGTAAGATCCCTAAGAGATTGTGGACTACTTAATTACTTCAAATTGTTGGGAATGAGGCAAAAAATAGAATTCTTGGAGTTCTTAGTTCAAGCATGGGATCCGGCGATAGAGGCATTTGATATTAAGAACCAAGTGGTTCCCATAACAGTTGAGGATGTGTATTTTCTCACAGGTTTTTCGAGGAGAGGCTTTCCCATTTAACTCTTTGGGTCTACCGTTGGAGGAGAGACAGTGAGGGATTATATTCTGTAGCATTTCTATCCAAGGGCAGAGCCTAGAAAATATAGAAAAATAAACATCTGGGATGTCAGAGATTTTCCTTTAAGAACTATATTTTTCACGATCACTAAATTTGCTGGCACCGTTACATTACATGTAGCGAATAGATCGTATATGTAATACATGCTAGAGTAATAGAGCCAATATTCTTCAACTAGTCTGAAGCTGTTCTTTCTCATATAAAGGAACAACTAAATAAGGTGAAGGGAGGAAGGAAGAAGAATTTTAGTTATGGTTCAATCCTTATATCCTTTTCTTTGGAACGGGTTCCACTAATGCAACCACAACATGTGACACTAGATATATCTAGTCCTAGAGATCCTCGAATGTAGAGATGGGTAGAACTCATGAGTCGGCATGCACACCAATTTATTGTTGTGTTCTCTACTGCATTCTTTGCCTGGTTCCGGTGACAGATCGTCGCCATTGATGAATATGCATACGCAGGCGTCAATTTTCGAGGAGATACAGATTTAGTATTACCAGAAGGCTCTCAGTGGGGTGCAATGGGTAAGAATGGTTTGACCATGTTTTTTGATCTTCCTAAGGTTTATACAATGTTTTTGTATTTTTATGTTTTCCCAAGACTAAACTAAATGTTTGATGAAATTCAAATGTTGGTCATGTTCAACCAGTAGAGGAACTAGAGTGTGAATCAGATGCGCCAACAGAGAGGGCTTTCGGGAGAGCAGTCCATCAGGACCTCGATATGGCTGACTCTGGATGAGCTTCGACAACACATAGAAGGGTTGACCTTTGGCATTCTGGATTGTCAGATCGAAGAGTTTCCCATGAGATTACATCGATACACTATTGGGGTTCCTAACCGCTGGATGTGGTTACTCCGTAGGATAGCTAGATATATAGCATGTTACCATGAGCACCACTAGTTTACTTGTGACATTTTGCATAGATTTTGAGGTCAGATGAGCAATGTGTCTTGGGCACAAATTTTGTAAAAACATATAACTATCTACCTATATGATTTCAGATTTTTTCCTATCTTTATTGTGCAATCATATTCAATGATGTGAATGTTTTCTTTACATATGTTTCAAATATCCATCTAAAACTTGATTAGCTAATGAATCAGTCAATGTGTTCAAATTTCTGGAAATGTGTTGGCATTGAATAAAATCAAAATTTATTTCCAAAAGTAGAATGCTTAGGAACAATCTAAGAAGTGCTAGATTTCTAACGATATAAACACTAGTAAGTTGTAATACCACAAGTTGTGAGTCTAACCTTATGATTATGTGGTTAATACCAAATTAAATGGCATCAGAGAGAAGTTCGATCAACGCACTATACTCAGCGATATTGTTTGTCAATCTACTGATACAAATCCCTTGAAAATTTTATAACTCGTCGTTCAGAGCAAAAATGGCCCATGCTGTAGAGGACAGATTCTGCGTACTACGATTAGCACCATCAGCATATCCAAAAAATGGTTCCGAAGTTTCAGATGTCTACGACGAAATATAAATCGGATTACTAACGTCAAGAAAACTCTAAAAAAAAATTAAGATAGTGAATGCAAATCAACAACATATATACAATATAATACAAAAAATTACTACGCTTACGATTAAGCATAGTAACGTTTCAGATACAACCCATTTCTAGGTTGTGCCAATGGAATTCCATCATAATCAACTAACTCGTAGGCACCCTTAGCAAGAACTCTTTTGACAATATAGGGGCCATGCCATAATGGCTTAAGTTTCCCTGTACCTATTACATTAGCTTCTTGATCGTAAAGAAGGACCTTGTCTCCCTCTAAGTAGATGCGAGGTTGGACATTTTTGTCGTATTGCACCTTTATACGTCTCTTATGCGCTTCGTTCACCAATTGGGCTTCACGACACATTTCATCAAGATGGATGAGGTTAAGGAGACACGCTTCTTCTTCTAAGGTTTCAGGTAACAAGTATATTGTGAGTTTTAACGAATATATTTCTCATTGGATTGGTAATATAGCTTCCAAACCATACCCCAATTGAAAAGGAGTAAATTTGGTCGTGTTTCTCATCGAGGTTTGATACGCCCAGAAGGTGGAGTACAGGATCAAATGCCAATTTCTCTTACGAACTCCTATTATTCGTTGAAGGATTCGTTTAAGAATTTTTTTGATAGCCTCAACTTGTCCATTTGATTTTGGATAATAAGGAATAGAATTATCATGTGACAATCCTAACTTGGCTGTCAATTCAGACATCATGTGGTTGCGAAAATTCTTCCCATGATTCGTAACTATAGCCTGTGGGACCCCAAACCGTGCAATAACATGATTAAAGAAAAATAATGCAGTTTCCTGTCTTGTGTTGTTGAATGTACACTACAAGGAAAAAGGACATTGGTGAGGGTCATGCTTGTGACGGACCTTTAAGGTCCCTCACTAATGTCACATATGGTGACGGTCCTTAAAAAATCATCACTGTAAGTGTATATAGTGATGGTCCTTTAAGGTTCCTCACCAAAGCCATTTTCAATGACACTTTTGGTGAGGTTCGTTAAAGGCCCATCACTAATTCTCTCTTTGATGACACTTCTAGTGACGGACTTTTAATGACCCTCACCAATGCTCTTTTTGTTACCTTTGGTGACGGTAAAAAAATGTTCGTCACCATTGATCATTCCAATGAGTTTTTGATGATGTTTTATGCATGCTAATATATTTTTTTTCAAAAGGTAACGATTTAAGGCCATTATTGTGGATTATTTTTTATGATATTTCCAAGGCCATAGTGGTTAGAATCAGTCAATTTTTTAAGAATTAATTAGTATGTATCATTTCCCTCAAGCAATCACTAGTCGAATAGAGTTTTCCTATGATTCAACATATGATTCATATCTATTAAGTTTATTATCTATCAAATTCCCTTTAGATAAAGTTCCACTAGTGTGTGTGGGAAATATATTATTTAATACATAATCAAGCTATGACAATTCTATTAATGAGAAAGGCCTAACTCTCCTCAACAATTCGGGCACACCTTAAATTAATTCTTTGTCACACACTAACATTTCTTAGCACCTCAAATGTCTTGGAGCATATTTTTACCTAGAACATCTTGTCATGAAACTGACACCAAAGCACATGGTGGCATGTGCTAGCACAACATGGAACTCTCCTAGTATGTGTTGGCATGCATGTAGTCCCTAGCATGCCCTGGAACACCTTGGTTGAATGCATTGACATACATTATCACTTGGCACACTATGCCAGTTGACATGTATTGTGACCTATTATTATTGTGACTAGCATGCCCCTTTTGAAAAATATAAAGTCTCGACATAGTAACCCTATTATGTGTTCATTTACTTACATTTTAGCTTGGTTATTCCATTTGTTTCCTTGACACTTTTTGACACATATTGACATACTCTGGCTCCCAGCACATCCTTAGCACCTGGCATGTATTGGCATATCTTGGCACTATTTGGCACATATAATTAACACACCCTGGAACTCCCTAGAAAAATTGGGCACTTATTTACATGACTTTATATTCCCTAGCATGCCTTACCAATGCTTAACATACCTTGTCACTCCCTCCTTTGTATGAAAACTAGCACTCATTAACACTAGTCCCTGGCATATGTTCCTCATATTCATTAATTTCCATGAATTTTGACTTAGTGCTCCCTTAATGTTTTTTCCTAGTACTCCTTAACACTCCTCAACATGCATTAGTACTCTCTAGCACACCCTAGCACTCTTCAACATGCCATTCCACTTCATAGCATGCATAACACTCCCTGACACATATTTGCGCTTCGCACGTGTTGGCACTTGGAAAGTCTTAGCATGTATGGAATACGTTGAGATGACTTGTTATGATTTGGCATGGTTTAACATTAAATTTATTTGAGATCAATTTTTGGAAAGTAGACGAGAAGCAAAAAAGGAAGACTTGGCACTTAGAATGCACTAAGACTTTGCACTTGGCACCTATTGGCTCCTAGTGTTGGTGTGCCTAGCATGCCCCTCTTAGGAAAGGTAAATTGATGACTTATTAACCCTCTTATGTGTTCATTTCCTTGTATTTTAACTTGTTTCTCCCTTTTTTTCCTTGAGAGTCCGTGGTACGCATTGACACACCCTTGCAAATCTTGGCATGCCTTATCACTGGGCACATCTTATCATGTTTAACATGCCTTCACACTATCTGGCACATCTTAGCATTCCCTAGCACACCTTAGCACTCATGTCCTCACAACTAACCTTTACATTTTTTCATGACTTGGGAACCCAATCAAGTCCTTGGCTACTGTAATTCATGTGAAAACATTGGTCTGCTTCAACCACAATGACCTGACAAATTGCACCTACTATAAGTATATTGTTCCTTGTTCACCTAAGAACTGCCTATAACTCATCTTATGCCACTCATGTCCAAGTTGAACTTGTCCCACTTAACTATTTACCAAGACAAGTATCACATGATCTAGCTTGCATGGCCATAAAACAACTAAGCAACATATCTTACACAGGAAATATTTCAGATGTATGTTCAGTTCATATAAACAATAGAACATTAACTGAGAGTTTGCAAGAACCAAAAGATTCAAAAGGCACACAAGATATAATTTGACACAAGTTGAGTGCCCCAAAACTTATACACAACAATGTACAATATGCAATTATCTATAATAGTTTAAAACATGAGCATGTAGCCAAAGTGTACTACATCTCATATAAAAACTCACTCTTGAATGTCAGGAATTTCTTTGCAGAGCACCCTTGAATGGAGGGAGCTGCATATGTAAATCAGTTAGTCCCTTGAGAGGCATAGTTGGTGAGCTCATAGGTGATATAACATATACTTAAAACCTTGGAAACCTTGCAGTGGAAGTCATGGATGGTTTGTTCTTGCCTTAGGGCATATAGCAACTGAAATGATAGGGGATGATAAACCCTATTTCATTGGTCCTAGGGATGATGTCTAGTTTGACCAAGTCATTGGGAATGATGCCCAAATTGACCTATAACATTGGTCACAAAAGGATTTGTGGGAATAGAAGCCAAGAAAAGGGCTTTTGGACCCAAGACAAGGTTTAAAATATAAAAGAAAATTAAAAAGTAAAATTAATATTTCCTAAGATCTAAGTGGATAAAACCCATAAGTTCTAGAGGGTTCCTAATATGTCTAGGAAAAACTATTTAAGGAGTCCTTAGGATGAAGGAAATAAAATCAAGTGAGAAGGAACTCATTCGATCAAGGGGGAAAAGAGATATATAGTCCTAAAGAGGCCATGATCATTAACATGTATAGAATTCATTAAGATGCCTCGGTATGCTTTGACATGGTTTAATATTAAAGTTATTTGAGATCAGACACTGGAAAGTATGAGAGAATTAACAAAGGATGATTTGGAACTTAGAATGCACTAACACTTGGATCTTGACACTCATTTCCCCCTAGTGTTGGTGTGCATAACATGCCCCTCTTGGAAAATGTAAATTTATGACTTATTAACCCTATGATGTGTTTATTTCCTTTTATTTTAACTTGTTTCTCCTTTTGTTGCCTTGATAGTCCCTGGCATGTATTGTCACACCATTGTAGATCTTGGCATGCCTTATCACTTGACACATATTAGCATATTTGGAATGCCTTCAAACTATCTGGCACATGTAAGCATTCCCTAGCATGCCTTGGCACTCATGCCCTCACAAATAGCCTTACATGTTTTCACGACTTGGGAACCCAATCAAGTCTTTAGCTACTCTAGTTCATGTGACATTGGTATGCTTCAGCCGTAACAACTTGATCAATTGCACCTACTACAAGTAGATTGTGACTTGTTCACCTAATGACTTCCTATACCTCATCTTAGTCCAGTCATGTCCAAGCTGAACTTTTCCCATTTAAGAACTTACCAAGACAAGGATCACATCTAGCCATGGCCATAAAAAAACTAAGCAACATAGTCTACATAGGAAATATTTCACATATATGTCCAGTTCATATAAATAGTAGAGCATTAACTGAGAGTTTGCAAGAACCACAAGATACACAAGGCACACAAGATATAGGTCGTCACAAGCTGATTTCCCAAAAAATTATACACAATAATGTACAATATAGAATTGTCTAAAATAGTTTAAAACATGAGCATTTAGCCAAAGTGTGACACATATCATATAAAAATAACAGATAAAGGCAAAATAGTGTTGTGCCCAACACAAAGTCTCCCTTTCCTTAAAATTTCTTTTTCAAGCCCCTTATTGCAATCGTAGGCTAGCCTCTTACAAATATTATTATGAACTTTTTCTAACACACTTTATCCTTCGCACACTTGAATTCACTGGCACTCCCTAAAACACACTCTTATTTGTTCATTTCCATGCATTTTAACCTAGTTCTCCCTTTTTATGCCTCGAAACTCCTTAACACTTCTCAACATGCATTGACATTGTCCAACATGTGTTAGCACGCCTTTTCATTCCTTGGCATGCCCTAACCCTTCCTAGTTATCATGTCCTCACAACTACCCTTAGTTAATTTTCAACTTGGGAACCCAACCAAGTCCTCGCTTGACTATAGGAGCTTGAACAAGTTACGATTACTACAACTAGACTATGTTGTTGAATTGTATAGCTTGGGAGGTACTCAACAAGCCTAGTGAGATGGGTTTGTGTGAGTTTGACCACAAAAGGTTTTGTGCGAAAATAACCCAAGTGAAGGGGCTTTGGACTCGAGATGAGGTTTAAAATCTGAAAGAAAATTAAACAGAATAACAAAATTTACTAAGGTATAAGTAGATAAAGTTTGTAAGTTCTAGAGTGTTCTTAAGAGGCCTAGATAGGAGAATATATTTAAGGAGGCCTTAGTATGAAGGCAAGAACATCAAGTGAGAAGGAGCTCATTTTATCAAGGAGGCTAGGAGAGATGTATTCCTAAAGTAGGTCAAGTTAGAGGGCTGAGTAAGCGTTGCTAAAGGGAGGCTATGATCATCCACCAAGAGTAAGATCATCATGTGAGGGTTCACAAGAATGTCACATACCTTAATGGGTTCAAGATAGGAAGTAGGATTTCATATTGTTGGTTCTCTTAAGGCAGATAAAGCTCAAGAGAGGAAAATCATGAGAATTTGGGCATGTGATTTTAGTGGTATTTTTGTGTGAAGTCCACATCAAATTTTGAAATAGTAGAGAGGGTTTAGAAACTACCTTGTGGTGGTTACTAGGTTTCAAGGTCTGTGATAAAGAACAACAAAAATGGAGGAGGGTATTCACTAGAATTTAGGGCCAGAACAGAAGTAGTCACAGGTGTAATATTGACTGAGGTAACCGTAGTTTGAGGGTCATAGAGATCTAAAGTTCAGTTCAAGATTTAGTCAAAGAAATGACTAGAATCTATGGATCCATATGAGCTAGGCCAAGTCTCTTATGGAGGAAATATTTTTCATTTTTTCTATGGGTGGATATGGTTTTTTCTAAAGAAATTAGAATAGAAGTATAATTCCCTATTTAGGGAGGTTTCCTAGCATGTTCAATCCATGAGGTATGCCATTAATACTGTGACAAATATGCATAGAAGAAGAAGGGTTGTGAGCCTTAGAGAAAGGTTTATATATGCAATATATACCACAAATTTGGAAGATGGTTTGCAGAAGTATCTGAAAATATAGAAAATCCAAAGGAAGGTGAAACCTGAGTAGAAGATGGAGCAGAAGAAATGTGCCATATGAGGAATGGATTGACATGAAGAGGAGTTAATTTTGTTGGTCTATCCATAGAGTTTTAGACAGAGATCTGAAGCAGACTATAAACAGTTAGTCAATGGACTGTTAATGGATGATTTGTGACCCTATTTCAGTTATCTACAAATTGTTAGAAGGATGATGTGATGAGTAGTTTAGATTTGTTCATATATTGGACAAAAAAGAAATTGGTACACAAGAATAGTGATTTTGATAGGACTCAAATCACTATTTGGAGGCATATTTGAAGATCCCTAGATGAGGGAAGTGTTGTGGGTGCTAGATCAGTAAGAAAAATTACTGTGGTTGGGAAAATTGATGGCAGTCCAAGTACAATTGGGGGGTTTTTAGGTGACTATAAAAGAAGAGCTCTAAGTCCTATACTTGTGAAGGAAAACAGGACTAGTAGAAGGTTAGGTGTATTGGGCCTAAGGACGTGCAAAATTTGAAGGACTAGTGTAGCAATCAAGTGGGCTAGCCAACTAGCCCTAGTTCATTGTATTGTAGAGGATTGCTTCATTGAGAAGAAGGGAAACCTCCATATCCCTAGACTTGTCATATTGGAGCAGGAGTATGGAAAAAGTGGGCAGACCAAAGAGTTGTTCAAAATGGAGTTGTGAACAACTGATTGAAAGCCTTAAGTGTTGCAGACCTTAAAGGAAAAAAGAGGTAGATAGAGGGAAACATTTTTTGGGCCAAGTTCAGTAACATAAAGGAGTTAAGTTCATTGATAGAGGAAGATTGGAGAGTTGCATAATGGGAGGAAAGAGGACCTACCATATGTTCAAGACACGTGGATTGAAAGTGCTATGTGTGTCCACCATCAAAAATTGGGTCAAGTGTTGTCTTGTTCAAGGTATATTGGTTGTCATAGGACTAACACCAAGCCCTAGTTGTATTCTTTGTATCAATGTGATTGTAAAGGGCCATCATCCTTGGTATGAGAGCTCTAGCCTATTCTATTACAATTTACAATTTAATGAAGAAAGGTTTGAAAAAGTTAAAAAATTTCATGTGCACTGATTGACTCCCTGATGTGTGTAGATTTCATTGTGAAAAGATGATGTATTGTGGCACTTGATTTTGTTTGCATCAAATATTTTAAGACCAAACCCAAATTCTCATGTGTCGTGGAAATTCAACATATGCCTTGTTCACCTAAGAACTACATGTAGCTCATCTTAGACTACTCATGTCCAATCTCAATTGATCCCACTTAACAAGTTACCAAGACAATGCTCATCACATCCAATTGTGGTCATAAAACAACTTATAAGCAACATTGTTTACATCTTGACATGCCATAACACATTACATGTCCTAAATTCCTTGGAATTATGTGGCATGTGTTAGCATCCCCTACATTCCTTGACATTATTTTACACTCCCTAACACACTGTAGCACTTCTTGGCACACCTTTGTAGTTTAAAAAACCTTGGCATTGCCTAGCATATAACCTTGTCACTCCCTCCTTAAAACACCTAGAAATCATTAACACTCCCTATCACACACTCTTATTTTTTCATTTCCATGCTTTTTGATCTAGTGCTTCCTTGTGCTTACCTGACACTCCCTAGCATGCATTGGCACACCCTAACACCTGTCACCTCTTGGCATGCCACCCTAGCACTCTCATTCATTGACACTACCTAGCAAACATTTTCCCTCTGTCCTTAGCACACCTAGAGCTCATTGAAATTCCCAGTCACAAACTCTTATTCATTCATTTCCATGCATTTTTACCTGGTTCTCCCTTGTGTTTCCATGGCATTCCTTAACACTTATTGGCACGTGTTGGTACACCCTAACACCTAGGACATCTTGGCATGTCGCCCTGGCCTCTAGCATGCCTTAACACTGCCTAGCAACCATGTCCCCAATTGGTCTCATGTTCAAACCTTGTGGGAAGGAGTTGTGGATAGAAGCCTCTTATGGGGGTTCCTAAAGAACATACATGCTCAACGGAGCTTCACACAATCCTTGGAAGGAACCATGAATCTTATCTTACCGTTATGTTCATTTTACAGTCTTGCCTACATACATTCTAGATTCCTTAATAGGTGGAGTTCTATCTTCTTTATCTAATCTTATAAGAAAATCCTACGTGCATTCTAGATTCCTTAATAGGTGGATTTCTATCTTCTTTATCCAATCTTATTAAAAAAAAAAAGGAGCTAGTGGGAGTTGCACTACCACCCCATGATGGGAGGCACCCACAAAATGCTTGCAAGAATTGGAGCCATCGATGCCACAACTCAATATGAAGATAGTTTCCATGAACCCTTAATACTTTTAAATGGTGATAAAACATAGATAAAAGGCCTAATATTTGAAAAAATAAAGGGTCATGCCCATGAAAATAATGTAGTGTTTATGAGTTTTAAAATTATATATAAATAATAGATGTAAAATGAAACAGATTGAGAGCAGAGAAATTTGAAGAGGATAGGAGAGAATTTTACTTTAAACACATATATTTTTCCTATGTGTTTCCATAAAAGCTACCATAAAAGGGTTAAATCATTCTTCTCTACCGTGAAAAAATAAAATAGAGCAATCCAAACAATGAATTAATTAATAACATTGGAGTAAGAGTAAAAAAAATCAAAGGTGAAAGTGAAAATAATTATCTAGAAATAATAGAAATGCACTAAGCTTATGCACTGGTTTACTTAGGTTCATTTTCTAGAATCCTCAAAAAACCCTAACAATCTATGGATTTTGTTGATGATGGATTTTAATTTCCTGAAGAAAAAAACCCTAATATTCCAAATATCATTTTAATTTTAGATTATCAAAATTTTTGAGATCAAACCATGACAATGTTATAAAACTACACAATGATTAAGTTAGATTATTGATTAAATATTTATATTTTTTAAATATAAAAAATAGATTTATTATTAAAAATCCAAATATTCTTTAAAACCATGAAAAAAAATTCCCGCCTAGCAACTTTTAAGTAAACCCAACCCAAAACAAATAAAAAAAAATAGTGTTTGCCCAAAGATATTTTGGCAGAATTGCAGGAGGGGTTTATAAAACCCCCCTTTTTTTATAATGTTTTAGCTCTTTTGGGACAGGTTGGAGGAGTATCGACTTGGCCTTAGGTACTGCAGTGGAAACAGGTTGGAGGAGGATCAACTTCACCTCATTTTGACTTCTTGCAGGGGGAAGAGAGAAATCGAGAGGAGAACAAATACAAAGTTTACCATTGGAAAGAGTAGTTTAGTCAATACATTAGATCTGTGGTAGCTAGGTAGGCTATTACTTCTGCTTGGTCCATTTATGCACTCGACTGACACTACGCTCATTGTAACACATAAATTCACACACGATCAAGTGGATGGAAGAAGGATTAATTCGACATTGGGGTGCTGGAAAGAAACTGGATTATATTCAAAACTCACATCATGATGGTTGGCTTGCCATATTCTTTCCGCCGTGCTCTATTCCAGTGCTCTCAAACTTTAAACCGCGCATTCAGTTAATGTATGGGAGGAGCTATTCTAACCCTGGTTAAATATGGATCAGTCATTTTACCAGCCAATCTAAGATATTGAATACAAAGAGAAAATTGATTATAGTTTCGAAACCTTCGGGGGTTGAAAGGGGGGTGGCTTCTGGCCCAACCAAATAATTCATTTCAGCAGGATGGGTTACATTTAGCTGGATAAGGTGCCCTACAGCAATATTGATGGCTGCTTTAGTGTGTGAAAAGCAAGATGAGTGGAACATCAATGCGAAATTGCGAATCCTCAAGGAAAAACCATTTCGATCTGATTTCCCCCAAATCGTTTTCTATATGAAGTACTGTTTAGCGGCATCATAGGTATGGCAAATTCGCAAAAGCCATTTTGATATGCTTTTAATAATTACCCTTCCCCCAAATCATTTTCATATGAAGCATTGTCCAGTGGCATCACAGGTATGTCGTTTCTCCCCAGGTTACATTTTTTTGTTCTGTGTCCAAGTTCTGTTTGGCCTACGCAAAGATTGGGGTTCAATGCACAAGAGAACTTTTTTCATTGTGTTGTTTCGGACTTTATTTACTTGTTATCTAAATTTTAGCAGATTTTAAGTCATTGCAAGGTGTCTGTATTCTAGATTAGATTTTGGGAACTTCAAAGACGCAATAAATTGTTGATTCTATTCAATTGTGTGCAGAATTGGTTTGGTATTTTCATAATCAATTTTTTCTATAAATATTTTAATATTTTATCTAAAAATAAAGTTTGATTATGATAAAATAAGGTGCTTAGGAATTTTAGCATATTTTATGTCATTGCAAGGTGTTTGTATTCTAGATTAGATTTGGGGAAATTCAAAAATGCAATAAATTGTTGATTCTATTAAATTGTCTCCAGAATTGGTTTGGTCTTTTCATAAACGCTTTATATATATTTTTTATCTAAAAATAAAGTTTTATTATTATAAAATAAGGCGCCTAGGATTCCTTTTGTCCAGCAGTTTTTTTAATTAAAGTTTATAAGTACAACCTTGCATCAAACGTTGTGCACCATTGTTATTCCTTGTGTCTCGCAGTGTTTTTTATTATTATCAAAGTTATTAGTACAACCTACATCCAATCTTTCTCACCAATGTTAAAATTTGGTTTTTATATTTTGTCTCACAGTTTTCTTTATGAATCTTTATCACTACAATCTTGCATTAAACATTGTGACCGAATGTTAAAATCTAGTTTTCATTTTTTAATCATTGGGTTTTTTATAAGATCCATTTTCAACCTTTAACATCAATTAAAAAAAAGTGTACACTCACCAATGGTCATTGTTCAACACTAGGGTTTTATCATTTTACATATTGGGACGATTTTCAGAATTGAATTAGTGCAGTTTTGTTTGTGGTAATCAACTAGGGCTCGATCAACTAGCCTTGTTATTCGCGATGCTTAGTCTCAGTATCACTACTAGACCGAATCTAGGTAGAACAATTACTTACACTTAGGTCTGTTGCTTATGGTGTTTTATAAGAATCTGAGTAAGTGAACCAACTAATTATCTACCTACTTCTTCATTCTATTTGAGCCAAAAACCAATTTTGAAAAGGCACATCTAAGCTTTTTTTAATCACACCTTTACACACAACCATGTAGCATTAATGGGACTCCAGGCCTGTAGTACTTGTTGAAATGAATATGCAATTTTTTGCTAATCAAATGATGAATTCTGAAATGACAATTCATTCCTCTCTTACGACATGTTTCTATATATTTTAGATAGATATTTGGGGTTTAAGAAGATCATTATCACTCCTTGAGTGGATAGGAATGAGCACCATGCTCATTTTTGTCATGGTTGCTGAGGGTATATTCCCAAAAAAATTTAATGGATGGTACTATGACAACCCCAAAAATACCTTGGTATGTATATCTATATGCGTTCTCATTTTCACACTCTCTCACCCACACACTATCCTTGTTTATTGTGTTTTTTTCACATTATTATAACCATCTTCATAAATCCAAGAGGCATACTAGCACTCTTTAATAATTATAGCCACACTTCCCTTAATTTACTCTCAACACAAACATATTTTGCAAAACAAAAGCAATACACATGATTTCTCATGTTCTCAAAAATACATTACAATCCATATACATAAGTCTTTCATAAAAAAAGAATATTTAAATTTCAACAATTCTAGAAATTAGTAAACCAAAATCCAAACATCCTACTACTCAACACTTAGTAAAAAACTTCAAACTCCAACTATTATCTTCAAGCTTTCTAGCTAGTTGATTAATTCTTTGACCTTCACTACCAGAAGTAATCATTTTGATAAATCATCTTCTCTTGTGTTATGTTCTCTACAAGCTCGATGATAGGATATGTTGGAGAAGAATGTCTCCATTTTTTTTATCTGATCTAGCTTAAGGTGCAAATTGATAATCCCCATTTTGTAGGATCCTTTCATCTTGTGTATAACCACATCATAGTCACCAAAAATAGACAATTTTTTCACCTCCATGTATGTTTCCAGTTTCATTAAGATCATTAGATCCATAAACTCATCATAGTTATTAGTAATATACCCGATATTGAATTTAAATTAAGGTGAAGAGAATCATTTATAAATAAGTTACCTCCTATAGTACAAAGAGTATGTTTCTCTTGGCTAGCACCATACAAGTCGCCCCAATTTATCAATTTATGGAACCTTTCTTTTGCATCCTTGATTTCTGTGTATTTTGATGTATTTTTATGCTTCCAAAAATTGAACTGATATAAGACTCACATTGAAATGGAGGAATGTATCTCTCCTAAAATATAGGGATGTAGGCCATAATATGCCAATAGATTGGACTTGCTTCCAACAGTGCCTTGGCCAATGTCAATCTACCTCCCAAGAGAGCCATTGATTAAAATGTTGGTTAGTTTTTTTTCTATATTCCTTATTAACCACTTCTAGTGATTCTTGAAATGTGGATACGTAAAGCCTTCTTGAAAATTTGAGCTCTAAAAAGAGAATAAATACAAGATCATTCTAAGCTATTCCTCCTCTACCTAATTAAAACCATGTGAAGATTTCTATATATTGATTTCCATCCCGAAAACTATACAATATGGTCAAGGGTTTCCGTTACCTTATTTAAATATTGTCAACGTGAAACTGTTCAACAATTTGATGAAATTTCACTGATAAAGACATGCTTCTGCCAATCCATGTTGCATATTTCCATTAATAATGTTTACTTGTGTAATACAATGTTGTCTCTTTTTTATGTTATTTTGAATTTTATTTCAGTGCTGCAATTGGAATATATGATATTAATTTATTCCTTGCAATTATAGTTTTTGAGATACTATTCTTTTTCTATATTGTATTGTTATTTGTGGTCCTTTGGGTGATTCGTTTTCTTTTTCTTTACTAGTTGAAGGGATTGGTAATTTTAGATTTTACCATATTTCTTGTTGGTTCTATGTAGATTTCATTGACATATAATAGGTTGTTTCTATTTTTGGGATGTCTGTGAATTTTTTGGTACATGAGATTGACTTTCAATAATGTGCAACTCCCTAACATTTAGATAGAACCTTAATTGAAAATTGTGAGGGGTGTTTCAAATTCATGTTGGATAACACCCTCCTCTGGGATAAAAAGTTTAAAAAACAAAATAATAGATAAACCGTTAGTGACATCACCAAAAATCATAGCCTTTTCAAGGTCTTTCATCCCTTCATCAAGAGAAAGAATCTATTAACCAAAGACTTCCTATGGCAATGATCGTGTAAGAAACACAACCACATGAAAACATCTTTTGTGTTGGTATTTATAACCCTTCTATAATCTAGCTTTGGCATTTTGTCAAATGGCTTGCAACTATGCTCAGTAATTTTTATTGTGTTATAAGTTTTCAGCCCATGTAGGCCTAGTATTGCAACCTGGGTGCTTTGATACCATTATAACATCACTAGCCACCTCTGGGCAATGCCACTCACAAAACCCCCAAAATTACTCCAAATTTTACCAAAAGTAGAAGCATAATTTAACCACATAATATAATTCCAGCACATTGGCAAACCCTGATGCATAAAATACATATAAATTTCAAACATAACCAAGAATACATATACATACACAGAATTAACCATAACAATAGTTCCATGCACAGGTAGACCATAAATACACAACCCTGGGAAAAATTAAACTACAAATATATGTTTATGTGAATTGACCAAATTCATTTAATCGATTGTATTGTTCCCAAGTATAACCATAAATATATGCTCAACTTAACCATAATATATGATATTGAGCATAGTCAACAAAAATATTACAAAACCATATGTAAATGTAGCAGGATGAACAATAACAAGTTATCAAATACTTACCCGTGAATGTTGTTAATTGGTTGCGAACCTTTAACGTTCCACCCCACCATAGACCGCATTGTTCATTGCCTTTAAACAATTGGTTACACCCAAGTTGGTGCCTGACTCCATGGCTACCCAGGCCATAACAAAAACTTCCAAGGCTATCACATGAGGGCCCATCCTCTACGGCACGATTTACTAAATTACCATGCTTCAATTGGTTACAAATTCCGTGCAGAAGTTTCACTGACTGGTTAGTCAGTTATAGAGTCCAAGCCCATGACTCACTATCTCAAAACTCCATGGCTAGGAAGCCATAACGAGAGCCACCAAGCTCTGGGGACCCCAGGGCCCATAAATACTCAGATGCATCCCAACTAGTTAGTTTCGGAGTCCAACCCCTAGGAGTCACTGACTCCTCAGTCACCATGACTGCATTCCCTTTCGAGTAACCTATTTCCCCCTTTTATAAATATTTTTCCCCTTTATTTAATATTGTATTATAATATCATAATGTTACTTTTCATCAAGATGCCTTTTCCAACTATGGAGTCATGGACCCCTCATACATCTTTTGTCTGGGTCCGCTAACAACCATTATGTTTTTATTAGTATACATGGATTAAAAATATTTAACACACTACACCTACCGATCTCATAACATATAAGAGAATAAACACACGGGCACAACGACCCCAACACATAGTACACATACATATGGGCATAACGTCGTGGAAGAAACTCTCGAATCCCCAGCCTAATTATGTCTCAAATCACTAGCCCAAAAGTCACAGTCCTCAAACCCATTACATAGGCACACCAACCTTAACCATATTCATAACTTGGCCCCATTGGCCTAACATGTATATACATAAAGAGGCACACAAGCCTCAATGAGTCTTAGGCTCACCACCTAACACATATTATACATGGTTATTACATTAATCATCTGGGGTGGAGCCAGGGGTGTTACATTTATGTTCAATTTTATTTCTATCTCTATCGAGGCAATAGAGTACTTTTAACAAACCTTTATTATGTATACTGTAATAATTGTAGTCTGTGACACCAGATATCCATGCCCAACATAAGAAATGTTCGTGGCATATACATTAATGAAATATTGAAATTGGAAAACCTTTGTAATGTTGATTTAAATTTCACGAGTGTAAAATTGAGTGGGGTATTTTCAAGTTTGAGCCAATGATTTTCCCCTCAAACCGAGCCTCAATATAATTTTACCACTAGTAAAGAGAATTTTCAACACTACATTCAAGTTAATAATGGCTTGACATGCCTTCACAATTTCCTCCATGAGCATATAATGAAGGTTGAAAACTTGGTCATGACCACTTTTTCTCTAATGATGGTAGTTTGGTTAGGGAAAAACCCTCTTCAACTAAACCAAAATATGTCTGCAAAACAAATACAATACAGATTTTCACTATTATACTCCATTTAATGATTTCGTGAAATAGTTTGCAAACATTATAATAGTTTTTCTTTGTTGTTTACATTCGACCCATGCATGTACGATGTTCCATATTGTTGAGAATAATTGTAGGTCTACTAACGTTCACCACGACATCTAACACCATCAATTTTGTAAGATTATGTAACTTGCTAGGAAATACCCCACTTAATCCCTACACATACTAATCCTCTAGAGTCTTACCCAACCTGAAGATGTAGGTGAATGAAATCAAGGAATTAAAGAGCTTCTCAAGGAATCATCTAGGTGACACTGAGCAATCCATGAATGTGAAGGAATCGAGATTTGACACATAGATAAGCCAATATACATGCTTAAAAACTTAAGATGCACCTTTTAATTGATTCGTAGTCCCAAAAAGCGTGAACCAACAAAATCCATTTCCTTCGTATCTATGACCATATCATGTGTATGTATATATGCATACTAATTCAAAATAGCCTCACAACCTACTACTAATAAGAGTACGTGGTGCTATGTTGGCTTACAACACTATTGTGACTATTAAACTTTCTCAATTACTTTAATTTATCCTCTTCAACCTCAATCAATCACTCTCAGAAAAAATATAAATTTGTAAGAAATCCAACTAGTGTCATCATAATATTTTAGAAAATAATAAACATTGGGACTATGATGAGCATATTCATAAAATTATCTCTATATCGCTCTCACCAATGTTGATTTTATGTCATTTCTCCACCTCATGAGAAAAACCTATTTCTAAGTTCACATCATATTCTTCATGGCAATGTTCCATAGGTTTGGACCAAGAAGTTAATGAATTTTCCTTCATGGTTTATCAGCACATGATCAAGATCTTGTTTCCTCTAGTTCTAATAACATCCGTCATACAAGGAAAAATAGAACACTCCATTCCAGTACCAATGGTGGAAAAGATTCACCATAAATAGATCTTAACATTCCACGTATATCACTATGAATTCAAATTGGGACCAACCTTTAAAAGGCTGCTCAATTGCTGTAAAATCTATGTCCAATCCTAGTTAAAATGTACATGTTCATATCTGGGGAAAATTTTTGAGAGTGATCTTCAGTTAGGGTAACCTATGAATTGGAAGACACAAGTTACCTATTTATATTATGGTACAAGTTTTTAATTCAAAGACATGACTTTTCAAAATTTTATATTCCGGCGGAGAGCACAATCACAAGACATGGACCCAAGAAACTTTGGGCAAAGTATTAAAAAGAATAATGATTTGGATTTCCCAAATAGAAAATTGACATAAAACTCCAAAATTAAAATAAGTTTTGAAATAGTGGCTTTCCTAGTTGGTAAAAGTGAGGTGCTGAAATTTCCCATATCAGTGTTCAAGATGCTTTGATGAAAAAATTGCGTTTGTGCTTATGGATGCAACAACACAAAAAAAATGGCTAGAGTTAGATGCAAGTTCTTGGCATATTTTGGAAAAATAAATGCTCCTCACTTTAAATCTCCTAGTGGATACTATTGGTTCCAATTTGTCTCACTTATCTAGCCACATTCTGGTAAGAGGAGGCTAGTTCAAATTCTCTCTTCTAGACATATAGAAAGGGAAAAATTTTCAAAATATGTTAGAGTAGTCATCTCTATTAAACTTCCTTTTCAAAATCTTGGGTCAAGCTTGTTGACTATAGCTTAGGCAAACATAATCAAGTTTATTTCATCTTGGCTAAACTTGACATGATTTGACTAGGTTTGGCCCAAACTCAAACAAATTAAACATTTATGAACAAATTTGGGAACTCTTATTTTAATGTTGGAGAGTAAGCATAGAGTGTAGCATAAAACCCCAATGCCATACATATAAGATTTATTCTAGAGGACAATATATCTCCCTTTTTACTAAATAATTAAATTGAATTTTATCAAGTGCATAATCAATAATGTTGGGTTCTTTTGTTTCCTCTAATCTTCGAGTACATTTGGACACATGTTCAAATTAATAGATTTCATTGCTTGTTATTTTTTTTCTTATCATATTTATTTTTCCCACTGTAATCCTATTCTCTATGGATATTTTTGTTATTCCTATAGATCTATTCTATAAAGGTGGAGGGGGGATGAAGTGTATTTTTGTATTGTTTTTGCTTTGATGTTCTTGTCTTCGCACCCCTTCGCTAGTTGAATTATTTGTGGGAGGACATAGTTATCACAGAGAGGTAGAGAGTGCTTTCCTTCTATCCATGCAATTGAATCTTTGGATACTCATACATGATGTGGATTTGTAAGTGTTTGAATGCCCCTTGGATATTTTGTTGGTGCAACGAATATTAGCCAAACTTTGTGCCTAGAATTTTAACATCTACTGTTTAGTGGTTACATTTCAGGATCATTGTTATTGATCATTGTATATTGACATCTTGAATCAATTAATAATTATAATCACTCTCAATTAGTTTTCTAGACCCCATAGCTAATATGTTTCAAGCATGTAGCTCATTATTCATAATTGCATCATATATATTCATTTTTTTTTACTTTTTTGCATGCAAATAAGTCTTTTAGAGGTAGATTTTTATGTTGTCACAACATATTTACATGATTCACAAGCTAAGATATCAATCTTTAGTGTAATTGCAAATTTTAGGTTTGATAATTTTTGGTATAGGGTTTGGAAGTCAGAGGATAATATGATAAAAGTAACTAGAACCTGCCCATGGGACATCCTGATAGGGCGATTAAGACTATATATTCATAAAAAAAATCCCAAGACTTGCAGCTACCCAATTGAGAAGGCCCACTACGTACAAACCTACTATGGCAATTGAGAATATCTATTTAGAAAAAAGTGTCCAAGACTTGCAGCTACCCAGGTGAAATAGCTCACTGGAGACAAACATGTTTAGGGGAATTTGAACCTTGGTTGGGGAATAACAACACCTCTCTTTTACCAACCAACCAAACCTCATTCCACTTGTCTTTGACACTGTGTGTGTATGTGTTTTCATTTTCAACCCTTTTCTCTCTTTTTACTTCTTGTGTGCACTCTTGGAAAAATTGACACAAGCTCAAACACAGTGGAACCATCCATGCAAATGTTTTACAATCCCCACAGCAAAGAAAAAATTTTACTACAGTCAAAGAACTAGGAAAAATATCTTCTCCATGTCTATATTTTACCTGCACATAATGTCATCGATTCAATTTGTTGTTGGTTATTGCATTCACTACTACAATATAAAGTCAAATGCTGAAAGAGTCTGGCTATGGAAACTAGATCATTTATCACCTAAGCAGCTCAACTTATTGTTTGTTTTGGTTTTCTAGACTATTTGCAGTGCCTACAAGTATAAAGACAACAATGAGTGGTATCGTTGCATTTCAAGGCTATATAGAACCCCCTGAAGATAGGGATTATGGGAATAAAATAGTTAACCAACTAGACAACTTAATTCACTAAGATGCTAAGCTTTTTTAATCTCCTACAAAATGCATGATGGTTTTTTGCATTAGGGAAATAGTATGCTATCATTTTTTTTTAAATCACCATGAAAATGGTCATTAAATTTATGAAAGGTTCAAATTTGTGCCACTTTGTAATATTAGTTTTCTAAATGCAAACGATATTCTTGTAGAATGTATTCCTAAAGTTTTTATAAACTACTGAAAAATAGAGGCAGCATTATCAGTGGGAAATAAATAATCGTTTTGCAAGCCCCTCAAAGATTTTTTAAGGTCTACTCCCATTTTACCTCATAAGTCATTGTTTTAGTGAAGGCTGAGCATCTTCATAAAATTATAAATTATCTCAAGATAAATGAATTCTTTTAGTGTTCATCATAACTGTAAACTCCAGATCTATCAGTCAAAATCTATACAGACGATATGGCATCTTATCTACTTATGGAAGAGAAGCTCTGCATTAAATAGGGAAGTATTATTTTGGTCCTATAATAGGATAGAACTTTAAAGACAATAATATATTTACACAGGGGACATTCAAAGATAGGTATTGTAGAAATTGTGCCCCAAAAGTCATAGAAATAACTTCCTCTTGTTGATTTTGTCTTTGACATGTACATTACTTTGCAGTTGGCTAACACTACCTATTCCATATTGGTGCAGGATACAAATATTCATAGCACAAATATACGTTTAGCAGTCTTGATTTATTCATTAGAGCATATGCATATTTTACACAGAATAGTTAACTTATTTTATATATATTATAATCTCAAACTTGTTCTAAGACTTATTATAGAATGGAATAAATGTATTCTAATTGTACTTTTGGTACTTCCCAACACTTCAGTTACACCTCCACCCATTTTTCATAACTTCCATAACCATTAGGTAGGAAATGGCAACTTCGATGTTATTTTTCATGTCTACTAAAATATTTGCCAAGACTTTACAAAGTTATATAATTTCTCGAAAGTTGTATAATTTATAAAGTTTCAAGGTTTAATTTTCTAAAGTCTAGTTCTTTAAAGGGTGCTAGCTCAATTGAAGAGCACTTTCTTTACAACCAAGAGGTTGGTGGTTCAATTCCATCATGCCCTGATATTCATATGGAATAGTGATGAAGGCTCTTTGGACCATCACCAATGACCTTATGGAAACATTTTTCGACCCTCACCAATGAGCTTACGGTGACATTTTTGACCCTCACCAAATATGAAATGGTGAGGGTCAACGACCGTCGCTATATATATGCATCAATAGTGACGGCCATGAAAGGTCCACCACAAAAAATCATTGTTCATATGAAATGGTGACGGTCACTATCTGTCATTATAATCAATATTCATGACGGACCTTGAATGTCGCCACAAGACATACTTTCAGCGATGCCACCTTTGGTGACGTTCAATTTGTTGGTGATGAAGGCTATTGTCCATCACCATTGCTCATATAAAATGGTGACGGTCACTATCCATCATTATAAATCATTATTGGTGTCAGACCTTGAATGTCACCACAACACCTATACTTTAGGTGACGCCACCTTTGGTGACGTTTAGTTTTTGGTGACGAAGGCTCTTTTGACCATCACCAATGAGCTTATGGTTACATTTTTCGCCCCTCACCAATGTCCTTTTTTCTTGTAGTGGTAGGCATCGCTTCGGCCTATTTGGTTAAATAATTGACTGCGACAATAATATAACCATGCCCCTTGGATGAATGAGGGTTACAGGTCATGTAGTCAATACCCCATTTCATAAATGGTCCCGCAGAGACGACAGGATGCATTGGCGCTGGTGGTTTGCAGATCTTACGATCAAAAATCTGGCACGCATGACAACTTCTGACCACGAAGATGCAATCTTGAAAAATAGTAGGCCAAAAATAACTAGCACGGAGTATCTTCTACGCGATAGCATGTCCAGATAAATGTCCACCACAAGCCCCAGGATGAAAATCATTAAACACTTTTTCGGCCTCCTCATGGGTCAGGCACCTCCTTAAAATTGTATCGACACCACAACGATAAAGTGTATCATTGACAATCAGATAATCTTTGGCTTGGTATAAAATACGTCATTGTTCAGAGCAAGAGGTATCAGTTCGAAAAATTTGAGTTTGGAGATAAATGATGAAATCCCCATACCAAGGATCAGACGATCTGATCAGAAATAGAGACTCGTCTGGAATTGATGTTTCCGACATAGTTGCAGTACTATCAAAGGGAAGGTCACAGAAAAGCTCAGCCAAAACTAAATACTTCTTTGACTTGGATTTGATGAATTCCAAATCAAATTCCTGTAAAATGACAATCCATTTTGAATATTCCCCCCCCAGAAATTGACGTGATAAGATATAAGTCAATGGGTTGCAATCCGAAACGATAGTGGTTTTTCGGAGTAGGATATAATGGCGAATTATTTGGACAGCTTGAACAACTGCCAAGGAAATTTTTTCTATGTATGAGTACTTAACTTCCATATCATTGAGATTACAACTCAAATAATAGATTAGATGTTCAATTCCATCTTCTACTTGGACTAATACCATAGCAATAATCGTTTCAGCCGTGATGATATATAGGAAATAATAATTTTGATAATTAGGAGGATACATTAATGATGCTCGAACAAGAGTGTCCTTGACAACATCAAAATAAGCTTGCACAACTTGGTCCCAATGGAATGGAACCCCCTTTTTCAGTAGTCGAGTAAATCCTTTAGCCATTTCGGCGTAATTTGGAATGAACCTCCTTAGGAAGTTAGCCTTTCCTTGAAGTTTTTGTATCTGAAGTAAATTTGAGGGTGCAGGAAAATCAAGAATTTCCTGAACCTTCAATGGGTCTATTCGAATTCCTTCTTTTGAGACTACGAATCCAAGAAAACGACCAGAACCAACACAAAAAACACATTTATTTGGATTGAGGCATATTTTGTAGTGTCGGCAACGTAATAAAATGGCTCTTAAATGAATCGGGTGATCATTCTGTTTTTGTGAATGCGTTGGTAAATCATCTAGATATGGTTGAACAATGTGCTTGATGTCATAGAAAGCATAATCTATTGCTCTCTAAAAAGTTTCCCCAACATTCTTTAAACCAAATGGAAGTTTCCTATAAGAGAATGTACCCTAGGGACAAATAAACGTTGTCTTATGTTGATCATTTGGGTGGATATTGATTTGATTGTAACCGGAAAATACATCCATAAACAAAAAAAAATTTCATCCAGCACAATCGTCAATAATCTGGTCGATAAAGGGAGTAGGATAGTTGTCTTTTGGACAAGCATGATTAACATCCTGATAATCAATGCACACTCTAATTGTTCCTTTTTTTTCATGACATGAATGATATTGGAAACCCACTCAGTCAGCGGAACAGGGTAAATGAAACCAGCATGCAAAAAATTTTCAACTTCTGCTTTGATGGAAATGGCTTTCTTTGGATGAACAGGTAGAAGTCATTGACACACTGGTTTAACATTTGGATACATATTAATAGTGTGTTCAACTATACTAGTATCTATTCCTGGCATTTCCTCGTAAGACCAAGCAAATAAATCACGAAATTCACGAAATAAAGAGTGATATGATTCAAGTTCTGATGGAGAACCAGATACACCAACATGAATATTTTATACAACACCAGGTTTGGTCGAAATATCGATAGAAATTGTCTCTTCAATATTTGACAGATTTCGCTCGAAATCGATTGCATTAATTGGTAAAAAAATTGAAAAGAAATTTTTGATTTATGGGTGATATAGTTCACTAAGATAGTTTTATTCATAATAAGGAAGATGGGAACGATGATGATAATCTTCCCATGACTCTCCTTCTAACATCATAGCTTCCAAAATATTTTCATCTGTCAAAAACATTGAGGAAAATGGATCAAATGGAGTAACAAAATCTAAGGAACAATTAACCCAAACACTCAGTGACGTTGATATCAAATTTGTCGCCCAAGCCAGATAGAATTATTTCTATGCTAGCTCAATAGGGTTGGGCAGTAAAAATTCATTCAACGTAGAAATATCAAAATCACCCGTACTCTCCCTTAAGCCAGATAGAGAGGAAGAGATCATGTAGCAGGTCTCTATACTTGCAATTTCTGCCGACATAGCGGGCGGCAGTAATGCAAAGGTTCCCATGAGAGTGGAATCATTTAAGAGTCCTACACCAATGTTTCGAATTTCTAGTTGGGGTATGTGAAAAAATGTAACGCTTCCAGTTACCTGCGAAATGGAGGCAAAGAAGGATAGTTGATTAATGACAGTGATTGTACCTTTATGTGGAAAGGCAATCATTCTAAAGTATGTAGAAACAATTGCAGTCATTGCATATACCCATGGCCTTCCAAGTAAAATAATATAGTCAAGGGGTCTGTCAATTACCTCGACATCAACATTCACTGTTTTCCCCCTTAGTTCAACATGAAGGTTATTAATGATACCATAAGGTTTATATGTTCTTCCATCAAAAGCCTTCAACGTCATTGATGATTGTGATAAGCGTGGTGAGCCAAGTGACTTACAACAATTTAAAGACATAATACATGTAGATTCTCCCTCATCAATAATAGTGCAATGAACAAGGTGATTAAGAACATTTACTTGTATGGAGAATGTCAATTCTACTAGTATTTGCGGCACATAGCCCGTATGATTAAATACGACAAGATTAGAATCAGTCGGATCAATTCCAAAAATGGCCAACAATAAAGCCTGTTTTTGGGAGGGAGAATTTTGTAATACCTCAACAACAGACATAGCTGAAGGGGATTGAGCTAAATATTCAACTATATTATAATTTTTTGCAGTTCTTTCTCAAGGATTATATGTCGATTTGTGGATTAATCCCTTTGGTGGTTTGATTGTCAATTCAGGAATAATAGTAGGCACTACTGATTTCATAGACGGATTCATAGTCGAGGTAGTAGGTTGATCAGTGGTCTGACTACCATAATATTTACTATGCGTTGACACCAAAATATCTGTTGAAGGTTTTGTGGCAAATAACACCAACACTTGGGAACTAGGAGCTGGATCTGTAGCAACCAAATTAGTGTCCGGATTTGGAAATGGGTCTGTCAACACAGCTGTTGCATGGGAAGTCTTGATGATTTTTGAGACTTCAGCGCGGTGAGGAAAATCCCTAAAAAAGTGTTCCTCGTTATAGATTATGCATGGATAATGAGGTTTCCGAGGTCCATACGGTTGATCAGATGATCTTTCTTACGGGTTAGAAGTTTTCTTTTTCTTTGATTTCCTGTTTTTCTTACTTCCTGGTTGCTTATCACCTTTGTCTTTGTCAAATGACATGACATTAATTTCAGAAGTATGAGCAGGATCAGATGTAGCAGCGTGGTGTGTGCTTGCAGTGCCTATCAAGCCGTCTTTGGCATGAGAGTCCTTTAATTGAGGAGGAACATTGAAATTGGATCTCAGCGCATTAGGAATTTTTTCATAGAGCGTGCCAAACTAAGTGTAAATCAAGTCTAAATATTGGGCACGAGTGATAACTTGCTCTTCTGTGACGACGCCATCCTTAGCCACATCCTCAGTTATAGATGGTAACAGGGACTTAATGAACCATTCAGCAAGGAGATGATCTGGAACAAATGTCTTAACCATTCATCGACGACGATGCCACTCATGAATATGATCAGAAAAGTGAGTAGCATTATTCTGTTTGAAGTTGGTCAAGAGTTATGTTCCAGTTTCATATCTGACAGGTAACTAGAAATGGGTCAAAAAGACAGTAGCTAGGGCAGTGAAATTGTCAAAAGAAGCTCTAGGTAACTCAATGTACCATTTTGCAGCCAGACCTGTGAGAGTACGCTGGAAAAGACGTAGTCGAACAGAATCATAATTTAGGGAGTTTGATGAACACCATAAATGATAAGTCATAACATGAGTCGACAGATCTTCTCCAGGGTTTCCATTGAACTTAGGAATATTCGAGGGTAATTTATGGGGTATCATCGGCCACCAAGGATCATATTTGATTGGATCATTGGTTAACTGATTTAAATCTGGTAACTCTAAAGCTGCAACAAAAACAACTATCTATTAAGTTCGGGTTGAGCATAGCCAGGGTAAGATGGAATTTCTTGAGCAACAGGCCTTTGAGCACCAGCATAAGGAATCTGTTGTTGGTAACCCAGATAGGGGTTGTTTTGCATAGAAAACGCTTGATGATTCTGTTGACCAAAACTTGGATATGATACTTATTGAAATGAAGTTTGAGGCATTTGCGCCTGAGGTTGCCAAGGGTCTGTCCACCAATGTTATAACCCAAGTTACGATAACTTGGATTCGGTTGATATGTATAACTAGGTTGCGGTTGTGATATCCCATAAAATGGTAGACCAGCTTGTGAATAAATTATTCCAGATATAGGTTGTTGTAAATTAACCAAATTATTTGGAGTCTGTGGACCTAACATTTTATGGTATTGAGTTGAAGGACCCGCTTGATAAGGTTGATGTACAACATTTTGATTTTTTATTAGGGGTAAGGATGTATTGACAAACAATAATGAAGTGGATGTAACAGGTTGAACTGGTTGATACAAATTTACAACTGTTTGTGCTTGGATAGGCAGAGTGGGCTGCCATTGACAAACATTCATTTCAACATTGGGTTGACCAAAAAGCGACGGAGTACTGTCATATTGGGTGAACAAAGGTTTCCCCCCAGCATGAGCAGAATAATAAGATGGAAAATATTTCTCTCCAAATTTTGGGAGTCCAGTTGACATGGTAATTGAAGGAATTGACCCAAAAGGACCGGCTTGATATTTCCCTGATGATGTGTATAATGAATCAAGCCATTCAATAATAACGATAGGATTACCAGTTAAAATACCGGATGATGAACTTGGTAAAGACCATGGTCTTGAAGATGCACCAGAGAAGATTCCGGATAATGATTTATAACCTGATGGGACCATAGGGCCTCCATGGAAATATGACTTTGGTGAAGTTGTGAACATTGAAGGAGTAGCAAGGGTAGGAGCTGACGTAATTAGAATAGTAGGCCCAACCAAAGATGTTGGTTCAGGCATGTTTGTTTGACCAAATGTATACCCTTTAAAATTGACGAGAGATTGAATGGGAACAAGATCAACAAAATCAAATGGAAACGATTGAGGAAAATACTCATACAGGTAAAGGTCATCCCCAAAATGGGTTGGAGTTAAAGGTGTATCATCTTGTGGGATTTCTTTAATCGCAATTCACCCAAGTGGAAGTATTTCACCGTCAGGCCCAGATTATATTTCAGGTGGTTGACTGTGTGATATAGGAGTTTCAATGGCTACAGAAATTTGTGGGATGACCAAGGTAGGAACAGCTTCCAATTGTTTGACTTCTAGATCTAGATGTTTTGGCAAAGAAGAGACGGGATCTGGTTCAATTTTTGCTTGAACAACGTCAGGTCCAGGAAGCACGGTCTCACTGATTGGATGGATCGTGACCACAGGTAGCTTTGAAGACTCCGTTTTGACAACAATAGACGAACTGGGTTGTGTAGAAACAACTTGAGCTAACTCTAGTTTGTGGGAAACTAATGTTTCACCAAAGGTATGGATTGTACTTGATTCAGCAGATCAGGATTTCCTTCGCCTACCAGAAGTAACTTCTGGTGGTAAAGGTTGTTTTTAAGCTAATCTACACGAACGACGGGGGAAAGGGTTTTGTTCTTCCACGATTGGTGATTTATTTTAACCAAAAAAAAAATTAAAAAAATAAAAGGGTAATGCTATGAAAAATGGATTACCAAGAAACTGTGAACTGCAGAATACCTCCTGGCGAACCAAGAAGTACGGGCAGGAAATCTCCCCAAATGTTGTGTTCGGTGTATCACAATTTACAAGGTGGCCGACTCGGGTCACTATGGATGGATAACACCTAAAATTTGTCCTCCCAAATATATCCAAAGGTACGTGGAGGCTCAAGTCCATATTAGAACTGTCTGATGCGAAACCGCACAATGAGAGCACCCCTTTATACTTATCGTACTGTAACATCGCCCGATATACCTGAAAGTACATGGACGAGCTACGATATACTTACGTACGTGGAGTGAGGTATCACACTCGGAATGTATCGCAGACAAGTTAACAATAGCTGTTATTTTTTACGACGTCAGAACACGTCTCTAGCCTAGACCTTATAAATGCTATCGTTATGGTTCCAATGCTTTGTTAGGTAAATTGAGATTAATTTTATGTTGATCTTGCTTAACAATTTTCCTTTCAAAGGTTCACCGCGATGATGTGTAGGAAACTCCTAAAATGAAAACTAAGAATGATAAACAATCTTTCACTTTTAGTTTCTTCAACGAAAAATCTAGCTAATAAGGGGAAAGAGAAAACAATTTGTGAGCAAACAAATCAATGAGCACAAACTAAATGCATATTTCCTAATTGTTCCTTTTGCAAAACACACAAAATTATACATGCAATTGCAAGTTTTTCTTTTCGGTTTCTTTAATTTTATGAATGCAGAAAAGAAACTAAGTGCACTAAATCAACAAATCAGAAGCCTTTTACTTTCGAGAAATGAAGAATACAAAAAAAAATTTCTCTTTTGAAGGAAAAATGAGGATTTTAACAACAATTTCTTCTATCAAGGAAATGAAGAATTTACGACAATTTTCTATTTCAAAAGCAAAAGAGATCTAATGCGACAATAAAAATACTTTGAAATAAATTTGTCAATGATAAAGAAAAAAGTTTTAAACAAAAATTGAACAAATTTTCATTCAAAGGAGGAAGAAGTATATCGATTCATTGGTCAATATGAGGATCGAAATTTCCAAAACACAGCAGAAAACAAACTGAATCAAATTGCAAAGACAAATTCAAGGGAATCTGGATGGTTTCAGGAGGCAATGCAGTCTCCAAGGGGAGACAATGCTTTGCATTGTAGGCCTGAAAGGGAGAGAGTGCCATGCAAAGCACTGTGTCCTATCCAAGGGTGCGTTACGCACAGCGTATAAGGAAAAATACTAGTGTTCAACACACTCCTTTTGCAAATTTGTCTTTTAAAAAGTTTAATCTTTGTGAGTAACAACTACTGGGTGGATAAACAGAGCAAATCAGAGGCTAAAACACCTATAAATAATTATCCTCAATGGAGTCGCCAATTTGTTGGACAGAATTGTGAATTACGAATAAAACATGCTTCCCTAGACAGTGATAATCTAGAACAATAGATTAAAGACTATACAACTTCTTCTCCTAACTAAGAACAGACACACAGAATAGATTAGAATCTTACTTGGGATCCAAGCGCTTCCAAATGATTCCTTCTGTCGCTTCCATTGCAGCTTCAAATTCCAGTGATTTGTGCAAAATTCTTCCTGCAAGAATGAACACTAAACAATAGAAGATAGCAATAATACAGATGTCTATTCAAGTTAGTTTTCTAAATCAGTAAAGCATAAACCATATACATCAACTAAGATCTTGCAATATGGAAATCAAAGCCAATACAGATGCATATAGGGAAAAGTAAGATGTATTCTTTATTAATGATAGAAGGAGAGGTTACAACCTAGTGACTGATTTGAAGTGACCATTCCAGCAACATTCCTAGCCTCATCACAATATAAATCTCTCCAGCAGCTGTTATACAAATCTTGTTCTCAATTGAAAATCCACTAGCATTTCTCTACTCAAATTATTCCTTCCCAAGCACTCAGATCTGTGCTCAATTTATAGAGGAGCTGAAGGTAGTTTTACAATCAATGACTTTCCAATAATAGGCAAGACATATTCCCAATCTTGTAGATGTCAAATGGACACTTGGATTCGAAGCTTGACACGTGTGAAATCTTTTAGAAGGCACTAGCCAAGTGGATATTTTGGAACAATGATAATTTCACTCCCAATGTGACCAACGCACCTGTGAGTGTCGGGAAGTGCTTTGCAGAGCAGCCTTGCATGGGGATACCGGCATATGCAATGCATTTAGTCCCTTTAGAGGCAGCGTTGATGAGCTCTAATATGCTATATTATCAAATTCAAACCTTGGAAACCTTTTCTTAATGAAATTCATGCTTGATTTGTCTTATTCATTGTCTTAGGGCATGTAGCAACTTGAAATGATAGGGAATGATATACCCTTAGTCATTGGTCCTGGAGATGATGCCCAGTTAACTAGGCCATTGGAAATGGTGCCCAAATTGACCTATAACATAGTTTATTGACCATGATGATGAGGATGAGGCTAGAATCACAAATGCATTGATTAGAGGCAAAGATGCCAAGATTAGTGAGCTTCAAGCTAATCTTGGTAGAGCAAAGAATGTGATTAACTTTCTTGAGTTAGAGAATTAGCAGCTAAAGACAAAACATACCATCAGTGAGGTGAGGGAAATAAGAGCTCAGAAAGAGGTAGAAGACAAGGCACACTTAGGTGAGACTACCAGGTATTTCATGATAGTGATGATGGAAGATCTTCTTCCTAGGCAGACAGAGGTCACTTTGAGTGAAGGGCTAGCACAGGAAATGCAGAAGAGCGAATTGGTAGAGCATCTTAACTCAAGTGAGATGCTTGCCATAGCGACTGACAGAGCCAGAGATTCTTGGCTTGAGAGAGCCAATTTTCATCTAGAGGGCCTACTAGAGAAGGCAAAGAGAGACCGATATTCCGAGGAAGATGGCGAAGCATTATGCCATGCGAAATAGGATTGCAAGGGCCAAGCTCAAACGTGCCCATGCAAATATTCAAGCTTTGACCAAGTTAAAGGAGAAATAGAAGCTCAATATTCTTGCTGATGTGTCCCTCAAGGGCTCCAACCCCTGATCAACAAGCAAGATTCCAATTTTGGCACTTTTGTGCACATTTTTATTTTTTGACAGTTTAACATGCAGAAATTGTGCCAAACACGCAAAGCCACTGGCACTACGCTCCTTTTTGGGCCATACAAATGGAAAATGGTCAGCTTATTCATGTTCTTAATGACAAATACATCAACCTCAGAACATTTTTATGTTGAAGATTGCAACAAGAAACAGTGAAGGAGGCATCCTGAAACATCATTCCTGATCCTAGTTGGAAAGTGATCACCTAAACTAGGTGGGGGCCACACAGGTGATTTTTGTCACAAGTCTATTTTTAGACTATGTCTATTTTTAGACATGTCGATCATATTCTATGAGTTGCGGGATGCTATTTGTGGATGGTTGGTCAAGTTGGAAAAATAGATGGACCTCTATTTTTAGACATTGGGCGGTTTCTATTTTTAGACTACCGGTCTAAAAATAGAACAGTCAAATATTATTAACCCTTAATAATATTTAGACTATAAACATTATCTTATCCTCTTGGAGCACTTCAGTTTGATGCTTGGATGTGGCACATGCAGCTGACAGAAGGAAATATGCCTTTCCTAAGGGTTAGTTGAGCTATTGCATGGTTGACTTCAGTTAGAACTCATGTGGCAGAGTTTGGTGGAGTTGATGAGACAGTTGGTGGAGTTGTGTTCGGTTTAACGTAGTTGAACTAGTTGTATTTAGTCTAACTGATAAATACACTAGTGATGAGTGGTGTGAATTAATTATTAATTAATTCACTAATTATTAACTCATAAATCAACTAAAGAATACATCAGTTAACTGCAATGCATGGACAGTTCAGTGGAGACCGGTGTTAGAGGTGGGTGAAAGGGTGAGTGTGGCTATCAGTTGTGACTATACTTGTGCATGAGATTTGCACACACATTGATTGAGATTGCCAATGAGGATTGCGCAGTACAAGCCAAGGGGATTTGAACTTGGATCTCATTCATTCTCATCTTGGATTGCGCAGTAGAGGCAGGCAAACAGTGGAGGAGATTTGAACCTGTGACTTGTTCAGATTTGAGCTAGTTTTTGTGTAACAATTGGAGATAGTGCTGAGAGCTTGTGAGGATTTTGTACTATGTATTGTTACATGTTCTCTATCATTATAATATACAGATAGTTGGGGGTTTTCAGCTGTAAGCTTTCCCCATTACATACTGTGTTATATGTGTGCTTGATTATGTTTTAATGTGCGCATGCGACTGCTTCTAATTTCCCCAAATTGATGATCAATTGTAGAAGAGGTTATGTATTATGCATGAAGCTCAAATAGTGTGTAATCAGGATAATATCGGTGAATAAGTGATCTATTATTCAAATTTATACATTTTATGATATTTGGGGCAAAAATGCTCCCTCAAAAAGGCCAAAAACCATCAAAAAATCATGTTTTTGCCCTATTTTTGGCCTTCGCGTTGTGCATTAACCAGTCTTGGGAGAACAGGTTTTTGACAGAGCATATGGGCACCATTTTGGGAAATGAAAGCATATTTGGAAACTAGACTCTGGAACATTTCCAATGAGCCATCATGGAGCTCATTTTGACATCGAGAAGGCCTCCAAAAGTTGGCTGCAAGACAGGACATTTTTATGTCATGGCACTGCGCATTTGCACCGGCGTTGCACCCCTATACCTTGGCATTGCGCCCTTTCCAGGAGTTGAATAAAGACACCAGAAGTTATTACAAAATTCAGAGATATTTCGCATCTTCCCAACAATTATTGAAAAAATTATTGAGAAGGCTTTAAATCAAATATTTCCATAAGTTAGCTCAAATAGTGAAGTTAGGAGTTATTATTATAGTGAGTCACTTTCACATATTTTGCCTTGGGCATTGCATGGTCTCAAAGGTAAAAAATGCATCAACTCTGTAATAAATAACATCTGAAACCCTAGCTTGGGATCACCTCCTCATTTTGCAGATAAATACTGCATGTATGCTTCATGTTTGGTTGGTTGGTTGTTGAGTTGAATACTGCATAGACTCTGAGTTGTAAATAAGTTTGCTTGGGAGCTCTGTAGCTGTTTTGGACTGGATATCAATGGAACAAGCACATTCACAATATTCATTAACTTTGTTATATGGTGATGTTATTCTAATCTTGTAATTGTTTCCTTTTGTTTTTCATTTTGTAAATCAATTTCCCTTATAACAGAACATAAAATTTAGGTTAAGATATGTTGTCCAACACCTTAAGTCTGTCTTATTTCTGTTATTTAATTTTTTTCCTTTGCTGGGTCTGATTGGAGAATTTTGGAGTTCCCTAATCTCCATTTCCACCTAGTATGTTTTCTTGAGATTAACTCAGTAGAGTCCAGTCAAATATGTTTATGGCTTGCCCTATCCTTTGGTTTTTCTTGAAATGTTGTTCTCAAGGCTTTCTTTGAAGTTTACTTACTAGAGTTTGGCTAAAGAATTTTATGGTTTTCCCTGTCCTTTGGCCTATCTTGAATAGTCACTTTAAAGGTATTTGAAGTCTGATTGAATAATTCATGAGTTTCTATGCTCTTTAATTATTACTGAATTTTTACCTTAAATGTTTTCATTGTCTGAAAGTGAATAGCTAGAGAATTTAGGAGTTCCCTACTCTCTAGAGTTTGATGGATTCTTGTTTTAAAGTTTACTTGGTAAATTCTGGCCGAAGAATTTTATGGTGCACCCTGTCCTTTGGTTCTTTCTTAAGAATATTAATCTTGAAAACTCTTCTTGTTCTAGTACATGTTAAATGATTCTTACTTGCCCTTTAAAGCTACTAAATTCACGACTTAGTGTTCATTTCACACCCACATAAGCTATTAAGATCCATTTTGCTTTGTTAACTTGCCCTGTGAAACACCCTTGATTTGTTGTTGTACTCTTCAAACCTTTCACAGACTCCATATCCAAATGGTTTGAATTTCTCCTACTATCTGTTCTTCTTAACAAACAACCAAACAAAACAAAACAAACAATCCCTATCATTTTAACTAGCCTAAAATCAACACCCTAAATCAATCAAGTTATATCTTTTATACAAATATAGAGAGAGCCCTCTATGAGTCCAGGAAGGCTAGGTCCTAGGATTCCAAAGTTGGTTTGATGTTACCCTTGTTTATTTGGTCTTACCAATCTGAAAAATTACAGGGACCTAACATAGCCAAAGCACAATTCTCTAGCTAAAACCAGTACTCCAATTCTTTCTAATATTTAATCATTTTCTATATCCACATTTACTCTTTTTACTGTAAGAATATTCGAACAAGAAACTTGTGAAGCAAAGTGTGTTGCACTTGTTATTGTTATCAACTACAACCAACCTAGAAATTGCAAAATAACTCCACATTCACCTTCAAAACAAAAGCATAGAAACTTACAACTTTTTCAAAATAAACAATGGAATTTATTTTCACTCTTCATTTATTATTCACTCACAATACATAGTATACAAAATATGATTTATTTTAAGGTCATAATTATTTCTGTTGCACTACACTGTATACAAATTATGATTTACTTTAAGGTCATAATTAATTCTTTTATAGATATTTTAATTTTTCATTTCATTCAAATAATTATTATTTTGTTTTAAATGTTTTGTTAAGGAACAGGGAGTGTGCCTAGTCTTATGAGATGAATTTGAGCCATTAAGAGGAGAGGTGAGCTCCTCTACTTTTTTGCAGTCGTAGATCGTGAGATAAATAAGTTTGTCTGGACCACAAAGCCTTCCTATTTGCCTCAATTCCTTATAGCCAAACAAGTGAAGTTGTTGAAGGTTTCGATAAACTCCTTCAGGAAAGGTTACCTCTCTTATCTGTACTCGAACCAATTCAAATTCTTGGAGCCTCTCGAAGCCAAACCTACATTGCCATTAGAGTCGTCCAATTCATTCGACTTTGCTACTGTTTCTCTTTCTCATTCTGATGTTTGAAATGGAAGTTCGCCCAATGGACAATCTGCTATCCAAAAATATTTGAGTTTGTTTAGTGTAAATTACAATAATAGTGTAAAAAAATTGTTTTTATATCTTTTAAGATTAATATGAAATTGACGAGTGAATTAACACATAATAAATTATATATAATAAATTAATTTACAATGTAAAAAAAAAAATAGATCTTTTGAAATTAATATGAAATAGACAAAGTGAATTAACATATAATATATTATATGTAATCAATCAATTTACAATTGATCTTTTGAAATTTATATGAAATCGATGAAGTGAATAACAACTTACTATTTTCCTCCTTTCACATGATGGTGATGTCTCGTATGATGTCGTTTTCAGTCCCGACACACCGTCAGTACTAATGTATGAAGCCTCCCTTCCGCACTCAGTCGGCCCAGGCTCATCACATTTGGAGTTGTAGCGCAGAGATCTTCATTTTCGTAAGAGGGTTTCTGCAGCACAAAAAACATTAACCGACGGAACAGGATCTCCAAGGGCCATCGGTACTCGAACTTTGGACACATCTGACCAAATCTCCTACACATCCCGTGAAACCTTCTTCCTTCTAAAATACCGAACCAGGTCTTTTCTTCTTCCTGCGGAGTGTCGATCCTTCGAAGCTCCCCGCTCACACTTGCACTATCCTTACCCAGGTCACGACATCGAATCCCTTCCACCTGCGGAGTGCTGACCCTTCGAAGCTCCCCGCTCACACTTGCCCTGTCCTTGCCCTTACCCAGGTCACAACATCTTCCATTGCTTCTCCCTCCACCTCATCGTCCGTCCTTCGGGAACCGGGATTTTACACTATGCGGCTGCAACGAAGAGGAAAAATCCGCAGATCGGCGGAGCAGTGCTAACAATCTCTCAAAAATCTCAGCCAGGATGTAATGGTCTTCCACTGACCACTAAAAATCCAATGAACTCTGTAACTTAATAATAACTAGATTTAATCCAAAGGTAGAAACTCTTTTAATCATCTAACATCAAAATCAAAATCAATGATGTACAATGGGTACAAGTGGCATTTTAGGAAAGTGGTTTTCAAATAAGAATGCTATAACGTAAATATGAGTAAAGACTGTTAATTTGCCCTGGTTTAATTTTGAAAATTAAATATTTTTTTTAATATAAATAAAAAATGCATTTTTTTATATGTGTTTGGTCATATTATGCAATAACAATTTCACAAATTTTCTATATATTTGTCTTACTAATTTATCTTACTATATTTGATTATTTAATTTTTAATGCTAAATTTTTTTAATTTTAAATAATCATCATAAAATTTTAACTAACAAATTATATACATTAACATGATTTAATTTTGAAAATTAAATATTTATTTTTCAATATAAATAAAAAATACATTTTTTATATATGTGTTTTATTATAATGTTTATACAATATAATACTATGCAATAACTATCTCACAAGTTTTCTATATATTGTTTATCCTACTAATTTATCTTATTATATTTGATTATTTAATTTTTTAATTCCAAATTTTTTAATTTTAAATAATCATTAAAAACTTTTAACTAACCAATTTTATACATAATAAACATTAAAAATATTTTGAGTGTGTCGTTGGTACACTTCATGATAAGCATAATTTTTTGCAACTGATAATTACTTCTAATGATATGTGATATTACTTTAACACACTCTAAAACATCATTAAGTAATTACATTTGGAAAATTCAATTGGTCAAACATTGACTACCTCATAAATTCAACTCCTTGGAAAATTCAGCCTCTTCCTCAGATAGCTTCCCACATGTGGGAGAGAGAGGAAGATGTGTGTGATGAGTGAGTGATGAGTGCGTATGAAAATGAGAAGTCCAAGTGTCTTTTTATAGTGATTTTAGAGTGCCCAAGAGCCATGTCTCTTTGTAAATTAAATTACATTTTATTTCTTAGCTAAGGAATACCTCCCACAACTACCCAAAAATCAACACTTCATCTTAGCTAGGTGATATAAATGTAGATCACTGCTCGAAGGGGTGGCAGGGTGAATCAGTAGTGAAGGCACTTCTAATTTTTTTTCCAATTAATTAATCCTTTAAATATTCACAAACTGAAACACATAAGTAAGGATATAGATCATAACACCAAAACACAAAACAAAACTGTAAAACATAATCAACACATGAGACACATAGATTTCTAGTGGAAGCCCTCAATGGGAAAAAAACCATCCGTTATTTCTATGTTTCTTCTTGTTCTCTTATTATTATCAATCAAATATTTACATCTTCTCAGATGCCTACCACTAGTTAGGAAGTCTCTACTCGCAAGAATTTGCAGGCCACCACCTGTTGAAAGCCACCACTAGATGGAGATGCTACTCCATATATACTATTTTGTTGACCACTAGTAGCAAGGATATGCCACCCATATCTTGTTCAGCCATTACTGAACAATGGCCACCATCTCCTCAAAATATCGAAGCCACACTTTTATTCAATTTCAATATGGACTCCAAGGAGAACTACACAGCTCAACAACAACATATCAATTCCCTACAATATGATAAAATTGATCAATACGACCATTGCATGAGATAATATGATAAACACATATGCAATAGGAAAATACATAAGATAGATCATCAAATCTCCCTTTGCACCATCTCCTCACTCTCTGATCAATATGCTAGCTGAATTATGCTTCTGCTACCTTTTGAAAGTGTTGATCTATCTATGTAGCTCTTAAGGAAATTTTCATAGTCTGGTCTATTGCATATTATCCTCTTCGTGCACAATCTTCTCCTCACACACACTAGCAATACATCCAACCTCTCTAACATGAAGCTTTCTCCATTATATAGATGATATGACGTGATTAACATAATAATTACCAAGGAGTTTCAAGCTGAACAAGTCTTTGTTCATATACTCAGGGAATGATCCGACATTTTGAACATTTATTCTTATTAACCTTATCCTTCATGATCTACATTAAATGGGAGATCTATACAAATTTAATCAACTTCTATAAGACTTCCTCAGTCCCCTTAATCAATTACCAAGAGAAATTACCATAAAAAAAACACTTGGAAATGTATTGAGTGCGCACATAATCCAGGAAAAGTCCCTTATAGAGAGTAAATGAAGTTTTACCTTCGGGAAAAGAATTACATATAGGGTTACAGTAGGTTTCATTAACAAGACCCGAGTTATAAGCAGGTTTCCTTCAGGAGACCCCAGTTACCCTATTTCCAACCCCTTTCTTGCATCTAATCAGCTCTATACTTCTAGGACTTTTTTATCTACTTCTTGAAGGACCTCCTAACCCTATAGAACCTATGAAAACCCATGAAAAGCCTCTGATAACCATGAAAATTTATTCAAAACATTTTTCCTATAATCATCAAGGCCTCAACATAAAACTATTCCTTGTCAGGTACTTGTGCATCCTCCTGCAACATTTTTGCAATCACAAAGGGTGAGACACAATCCAGGTTGACATCAACACAAGAAAACTCTTCTAAGTGTCTTTTGACATCATTTCCAACAATATAATGCCAACATTACCCCCCTTTGACATTGATTTCAACCTCACCTGGTCTCCATAACTCTGAGGCTAATCTAATCTCCATACTCCAAAACTCTGAGGCTGATTTGATCTCCATAATCTCTCCATTTTATCTCCCCCTTTGACATCAATAACAAAGGGAAATGCCAACACTAAATAATAATGCCACAAATGTGAAAAGTGAGAGAGAAGTACTTCCCCTTTGAAGCTCAACACCATGCCAATACAAAGTTGATACAAACCAAGGAACCGAGAATGTCTCTCCAGCAAGATAAACATGTGAACCAATGAACTCAGTTGCTAAAACATATCTAGCCAATTCCATGATTCCTTTCATCTTGACCATGCTCCCCCTAAGCTTGTAATGGAACTGGAAACACACTATCTTTTTTTTTCTAGAAACACTTCTGCTTCTCTGCAATAAACCTCCTTGCCAAGTGCAAGAGGTTTCTCTTCATGAACTAGGACTCCAACTGACTCAAGCATTGATATAAACTCAAGTGCCATACAAATACAAGGCTTCATGAAGCAAGAATTACATGGTTGTGATATGTACATAAGACTGGCATATTACTCCTTTATAAGCATACCTATCATCCACCAATGACTCTATTGACCCAAGTTTATCATTCACCCCAATGCAATAGGGCTACATAAATGGTATATAATATAATACATGACTTGGACACTCATTAGCCCATATATAAGCTATTTTGATAAAAATTACAATATAAGCTAGAAATCATGGGTCCTTCCATGAGCAATGTAGCAACAAGATGAAAAATTCTCCTCTATGCAAGACCAATACAATGATATGCATAAAAAATGTGGCATCCATGAGCATTGGTATATGCTCTATATTCAACAACAACACAATGGATTCACTTAATGAACCTATGGTACATCATGTGTGTTTGTGGCATACTAAACAATACCCTTGATTTGACTACATAGCAGAAAATACCTCTAAAAATAACTTTATTTAACCCCTATCAATGTGAACCCGATACACCTTCCCAATTAAAAAAAACCCTTACTTTCACTAGATATTGTAGGTATCTATTTTTTCATTAATATTTTTTATACCCCTTGTTAGGGTCCTATAAGTATAGGGTTCATAATTTGGAATTGACTTATGATATTCTTGTAAAATATGTACATACCTTGTTTTCTGCAAGTTGTTTTCCCATATTTTGTAAAAAATAAAAAAATAGAAAATCAAAAAGAGGGTAAAAGTCCTAAAAGAAAGATCAAAGGAATTAAAAAAATACATAGACCCCAAAAGAAAAAAGATGAAATAAAACATGAAAGTGTGCAAATCCAAATGCCACTACTTTTTACTTTTTGCAAATGATTATGGAAGAGTGTCAATAAATGCCATAATCCATGATGAGTTAAACCATTTAATCTTGACTTGTCATGTTTTCGATTTCCATGTTTTAGATAGTGAATAAAGATTAGTTAGACGATTTAATCCTGACTAATCAGTAGATAGGTAGAAAATAATGAGGAGCTCATCAGTTTAATCTGAGCCCTCGGATGAAATAAGGTAGATTTAGATAGTTTTTATGCTTCCAAAAGATTAAAATGTTTCAAGGTAGCAAGCTTAAATGCACCTGTAAAAAGGAAGAAAAAATGTTAGATTAATGTTGAGTAGGTAGAAAGAAGTGGGAAAAAGCATGTAAATATTCATCACCGAGCAGAAAATCACTAATTCCCCTTCCCTTGTAAGTCTTCAATATTCTACACTTCCAGTCAAAGAGGCTCAGAGCATTTCTCTCACTTCTGTTGGGACTGGACCTAAGGCTTAGTGACTGGATAGTGGAAAATGTTGGACTCTTATGATAAACTCCCCTTCACCAATATTCATCCATCATCCATACATTTAATTCATTTTCATAAGTAAAAACTCATTTTTTACTTAATGATACATAAAAACCCATTTGATTAACTCCCTTCATTCATAAAGCATACAAACCCTCAAAAACACTCTATTCTGAGTAAAATGGTGAAATTATGCAATAATAAGATTTTCTTTATAAATTTTCACTTTACTTAGTTATATAAGTGTATTTTTAAATATTCCTTTCCCCTTGTCATATTAATTTCTAACATATGCTATTAAATCCCAAAAATTACCTTATCCTACCTATATGATTCCCTTTATGTTAAATATTCCCCAAAAACCCATTATTATAATATTTTAAGCCAAAGTTATTATCCACATGTTGAAATAAAACCCAAAAAATACCCCCTTTGGCCTAAAACTAAATATATACAAATACCCTGCCCCCTATGGTTATAGACCCCTCCATGGTCTAAAAACTATATAATAAAACAAAAATGCAGAATTGACTTTTTATACATATCTTATGTATATCTAAGCACATAAACATTACCCCATTCATCCCATTTTTTCCTAAGTTTCTTATAAAGGTTTAACCCGTGCCTTTGTAATATACTTCCCCGTAGAAACTTAAACCTTTTCCATTTTCCCAATTATGTAAAACTCCACATTTTATATAACATTAACATTAATACAGCCCCGCCTCACACGCATCCCTCATCTTCCAATAAACCCACTATATATATATATATATATATATATATATATATATATATATATATATATATATATATATATATATATCAATTCCTTTTATATATATATACCACCTTTAACCCCTTTTGAACCATATATTATCCCTTGTATGCGAGTCTCGCTTATACGTGACCCATTCTGCTTATATATCAAAACTTTGGATATAAATACATATAATACAAAGGTTTAATATATCAATTGACCAGCGCATATCATTCAAGTACCCCGGTCCCACATAACTTTTGACCGCACCTTCCCAACAAATCTTAGTTGTTCGCTCCCTTCTCGATGATCCAACGATGCATAATCCATATCACACTCACAACATGATCATTTTACTGCAGCCCAAACGGACGCGAAATGGGTGGTTTTCCCATTTCCGCCTCTGGCGATGTGGCACGACCCCATTTGATCGCGTTCGTTTTGGAAAAATTAGCTTACCACCTAAGATCTACACAAAAACTGTTGATTGTTTACATTTTGAAAATCAAAACAGCTCCCGCCAGTAGACTTGACCCGCATTTAAATGTTTTTAAAGATTCATATCAAAGTTAAAACCTTTTTTATGTTATTTGTTAATGTTATTTGTGCATTCCAACTATAAAATAAAGCCGCCCGACTGTATTGAAGCCCCTGCTAATAAATTTCCAATTCAAAACCCACATCGACCACAAATTTCCCTATTTGAAGACCAAAAAAGACATTTTCTCCTCCAGCAAGTTGAACTAGAGCTCAAAATCGACCGCAAAACATTTTGGAACCCTTCCAACAGTCAAATACCTACCATTTGAGGTATTTATCGACAAACAGACCTGCAACTTTCAAGGTTAAACCATCCATAAGTAAAGTAAAATATGAATTAAGAAAACTGTCCGTGGAAATTTCCCAAAAACACCCAAAACAAGCCAAACCCTGGCCAATTTTTTCCAGGAAACCTTATTTCTGCTGTAAGTCTTTTAAGCCAATTCTGTTAGTTGTGTCCACTTAAAATCAATTTCAAAAAACAGAGAGGAGGTTGAAACCCAAATATGTCCTGAAAACGCCTTGTTACAGTCCAAATTATTCAGAAAACCCTCGTTTTATGTCTTAAACCAATTTACATATTTCAGATACCTAAATGAGCAAAGATATCATTTAAAGCTTATCCTTGGCTTATAAATTGATAAATTTATCCTCATTTTAAAGAAAACAAATCTTGCAAACAGTTTAAGCTTGCATTAGTTATTCAAAAAATGACTAAGAAACAGATGACAACCAAAGCTGGGGGTTCTAAGCCTATTAAACTTGGTGGATCAAAACCTCCCAAATCTGAAGCATCAAAATCCATCAAGTCTACTCCTACACTTACTGCTAAAACCACTGTGTCTGTAAATCCACTTCAACCACTAGTAGCTACTGTAGAAACCCTTCCATTGACTGATATGGGTTACAAGATTGCTGACCTTGTGGTATAATTTAATCTATTGGAAATCCACAATTGGTGCTATGATAAATACCTTGATAAAGATGAAATGCCTATTTTGGAAACTGAGTTGCCCCAATATATAGTTCCTTTGACTCATCCTGGACAAGATCTTGTTAGATTGTGTCAACAACATCATGAACCAAACCAAAGGGCTATTGTAAATGTAGACAGAGAGGTCCTTTTTACAATCATAGCAGAATCCATAAATCAAATGCTGCAATTACCATCTATTCCTCATTTAGTCCCCCTTTCTATTGAATATTTAACCTAGTTGTACTTAAGCCTGGATTTCCCAAAGAATTTTATGATATTCTAGGACTTTATACCTTCCCATGTTGATATCCCTAACTTGAACCCTCCTTATTCAACTGCCAAATTTCCTAAAGGATCAAGGCATATTATTTCCATGTTATCTTTTATACTGGGATATTTCAAAGATGGATTCACTGATGAATCCATTCTTGGCTTTCTATCCACTTTATCTCCAGGTTAACCCCCTGTAGTCATTTTTTATTATGCTAGTTTTATAGCAGACATCATTCATCACCGGGTTACCAAAATACCCACTGAAGGGGTGTTTAGGTACTCATCATACTTGTTTCATTTGTTTTTGTTCTTCCAAGCTGACAATTTTCCAATTTCATTGCAAAATATGGACTTGGAGGGTAAGCTTTTGTCTATTGTCTTCTGGACTTCCTTGCTGAGGAAAGAAAATAGTGAATTCACTTATACAAACTTCTCAGACCTCTTCCTCCTGTTGTGGTGAAACACAACCCCCCCCCCCCCCCCCCACATTTTTCACTTTTAAATGAAAAATAGGGACCCTTTTAAACGATCACTTGATATTACTACTATTAAAATTCGAAAATGAGGAAAGGCCTAAATGAGTTCGATTTGTTCTTATTTATCTATATTAATTTGTTTTGACCTCATTTGGATTAGTCATCGTGAAATGCACTTGTTTGAAGGCCTTCTTATTATCCCAATGGTTTGGTTTTAGATTTTTTATAATTTGTGAATATTTATCATAGGGACCCTTCATTTTTTCAACTCCCTCCCTTGAATGAATTTTAGAAAATTCTTGATTTTTCACTTGGCTCAGAAGTTTACGATCATATTGGTTCTGATCATATTTTCCATACATTTGCATTTTATGATTATGATTGATGATTTTTTATTTTTGGCACCCCCTTGTTTTTTTTGCATTCATGGAAACATTTTCATATTGGTCAATTAAAGAAAAAGGGGAACTTTTGGTTGTCACATCACCTCACATTTGGTATTTGATTGCACTAATCAGTATTCTTTCTAGATGGTTTGGCACATAATTCCACATTCTACTTTTGGTCACATATGTTGTTGTCTCTTGTACTTATTTTTATACCAACATCACAAAATGAGTCTAATGAGATAATATCATATTGGTCACTACATCATATGTATAATAAATTTGTTAAATTGATCATAAATTAAGTGATGAAATTTCATTCATCTCTTTAAAAAAACGAATTTACATTTCATAAAAAGAAAAATAACAGCAAAAGTAAAACCTAGATCTAAAACTTTTAAAACCTAAGTCTAAAAACTATCCACATTATTTAAGACCTAGGTTATAGTCTAAGATCTTAAAAATTAAAACTAAACATAAAAACCTAAATACAAACCCAAAAAATTAAAAAAAAAACACATTTGCAAACTATATATTAAAAAAAAAAAAACAAATCATATATAAAAATATCAAACCTAAACTATGATATAATAAAAGTAGGTTAAAACACAAAATAAAGTTGTATGTATTGAAACTATCGACCTAAACTATAATATAATGCATTATTACAAAATTCGATAGTTTGAATACATTGATATACAACCTTAAACAAAAACCCACATCGTTTTATTATACCATAACCGCATGTTAAAATATGTGACAAATAAACCACCGCGGGAATGTTTTAATTGACAAATGTATTGGAATTTACGTTTAACATTTTTTATCACCGCAGGGACCGCCAACCAATAACACGAGATGTGTCACGTTTTAACCATAATGAATAAATGAAGTCCGCCAGGTGTAACCATCGAAGTTTGTCTGCCTGATCACATGCAACAGCCCATTCGATTCGCGCACTTATGCTGACTGCCAGGGTTTCGATTATATCATAAGTTCTATTTTGGGTTTAAACAATTAATTTCAGCTAAGGTGTTGGGGGGTTTTATCCCTAAACATAAGGATATGTATGGAGAGAGGGATTCGAATCCCTTATCTCAGTTTTAGCTCAACAAATTTTATTTTTGGCAAATATAAGTTTAAAGCAACCTTATATAAAGCCATCTGAAATACATTGAAAAGTGGGGAAAATTCCTTGAAATCAGTTTTTCAATGGTTTGAAGGAGACGCTATAGGATCATAAGGAGAAAGGATCGCGATCTAGCATAGGGGATTCTTTGCTATCATTCAATCTGCACTTATGAATTTCTATTTGTGTAGAGGAGGTGATTGTAAAGATTGTAAGAGAGTTTTTGGCCTTTGTAATATTGCTTAGCATTTCTGCATGTAATAAAATCATAGGTCTCAAATTCTCAATGACTGCATATTTTGTAAGCAAATATTTGGCATTATTTTGAATTTCCATTCATGAGTATTTCTACCTGAATGATGAATTTTTATTTGTGTCCAAGTTTTGTAATTTATTTCGATTTCTATTCTAAAATATATTTCTTATTGATACTTAACATTTCTGTTGGTTCAATTTTGATATGATTTGAAGCTTTGCAAGAGCTATCTCCAAGAGGCAGAACGAGATCGAATCTATAACGAATTCACTGAAATATAATTGAAATTACGTAATAATTTCTTATATTTAATTCGCAAATGTATTTTTCTTTTATCTCATTAATTAATATGAATTTCTTCTTTTAGTTAATAAAAATTGCATGGCGAATTCGATCATAAACAAGTCCTTCCCCCTATTTTATAATCGATTTCGATTTCTATTCTAAAATATATTTCTTATTGATACTTAACATTTCTATTGGTTCAATTTTGATATTATTTGAAGCTTTGAAGGAGCTATCTCCAAGAGGAAGAACGAAATCAGATCTATAGCAAATTCACTAAAATATATTTGCGATTAAATAATAATTTCTTATATTTAACTCGCAAATGTATTTTTCTTTTATCCCATTAATCAATATGAATTTCTTCTTTTAATTAATGGAAACTACATAGTGAATTCAATCATAAACATGTCTTTCCGCTATTTTTATTTAATTTTCTCTCGGATTAAGAGAGGGCTATCCCATCTTAGTCTGAGATAGGATTTTCATTTTAGATTAATTTTGTGTTTGTAAATGATCTCAACATAAAATTCCTCTTTAGTTAAATGCAAACATCTTGATTTTCAATGGCACAATCGAGTCATTAAATTAGTCAAGCTTCTATGATTGATTTTAATCATTATTCAAAATACTAAAAAATTAATTATAAGAACTATTGTAATATAGTGTATATTAATTGATTTATTTTTAATTAATAACAATATACATTAGAAATCATTTTTCTTTTTCTTTTTAGAGTTAGCCTTAACATACTAACTACTCATTAATTTGTAACATTCACTTTCAATAAATAATAATAACTTAAGGCAATTAGAATAATTTTAACTTTAAATATGGTAGTATAGTTAACTAAGATATTATTAATTGTTTACATAGAATAATAATAATAATATTTAGTTAACATTCATTTCATAGTTTATCATAGATATATTATAATCTCATAATAAACTAGATTAAATATCTAAAACTATTATTAGAACTATATTAGTAATATTTAGGAATATATTATAGTATAAGGTATAGTTATTTACATAGTATAGTTAGTTAATTAGCATAATAACATAGGATATATATTAGTTTAGATTTGACATATGAGATAAATAGGAATACTTTAGCACTTAACAAGCACTTTAACGATAAATGTAGCATTAAAAGTGTGTTACTTTAGGATTAATAGATAGTATTAAACTAACAAGTTTCATAGGGATAAAATTATCATAGTGTCATTTAGGATTAACAACTAACAGTAATTTAATAATATAAATTCAGTTAGGTTAGAATAGTTAGGTTAATTGTAAGACATAACTTAGCAGTGGCTTGGTTGAGCCCCATATCAGCTTAAGGATCAACTCTCTTGCCTAATCAACAAGAGAGCTGATCTGATATCTCTTCTTTGTTAATGAATGAAAGTTATATTTTAAGTAATCGGAGTTTTGGAAAAGGTAACTGGACCTAATTTAACCAGTCGGAGCCACTAATCCAAATGGAAAAGGAGCTGCTTTAAGCTCCGGACTGGGTGGTTATCCCCCAATGTTGTTGCAGCGATTTTTGAGGCTTCAACATTTTTGGCACTAGAAGGAGGGCCTGAGCTAGTTAATCTGCATGAAATCTTGTTTTAACATTTTAAACTAGCCATGGCTCCTATTTTTATTCCTAAATTGGGTCACGCTTTGAGCTCACGCAAGCCTACCAGAGGTATACCCAAAAGACAACTTGAATCAATATTTGAACTACAATACGATGGTGAGAATTTCATTTCTACTTTAGATCATGTTGATCAATTTATACATAAATGCAAATGTTTCAACATCACTAAAGACAATGAAATTTGCAGGTTATTCACTCTCACACTTCAAGGAAGGATTCAAGAATGGTACAAGATCCTCCCAACTAAGTGTATTCACTCTTGGAATCACTTTATGCAGGTATTTTTTGTTTTTTGCTCATCACAATTACTGCTATGAGATGTTGTGCTTAGAATTTGATGAATTTACAATATTTGATAATGAAACTGTTAGCGAACTTTCTGATGATTTATGTTATTATTCTATAGATTTCATTATGACGATTTACCTCCTAAGAAAATTTTGATTGAGAAATTTACTTCTGTTGTTCAAAAACATAATATAAAAACTTATATGGAACACAAAGAAAAATCTCCAACATTAAATCTTGTTTCTATTATTGATCCTATTGAATTCTTAAATGAAAATTTTAATCTGTCTCAACCATCAACATCATGAGAGAATCTTACATCTGGAGACGTTTTTATGGTACCTCCCAATGTTTATGATAATGAGTTAAATTCAATAGAATCGAATTCTATACAAAAACAAGATTTAAAGAAAAATCATAACAATAATTCTTCTTTTGAAAATGAGCTAAAATCTATTGCGATAGCAGATGACACATCATTAATTCAAGGAAACAAAAATGATCATCTTGAAGAAAATTCACCTAACTTACATTACGATTATCATTATTTGCAACCTAATCATTGTATGTGTCAACCTATTGGAAAATTTGTTGGTTCAAAACTTAAGAATGAATTACATCATAAAATGCGAGGGGTATTTTTAAATGATCAATTACTTATCAATATGAATTTGGATGCCTTTATCCATCCTTTCTACAATATTCAAGATACTCACAAATCATTTGAAAAGGATGTGATATTTAATAATTACGATATTCATGAGTTTAGATCAGTTGATAAGTTCAAAATTGCCCCCTTCCATTATGATTTAGATCATCAAACTCTATTACAATTTTTCAGTATTAATCATGAGTTAGTTAGTTGTCTTAATTCTGATGTATACATAATAGATTCCTCTAAGGATTTTCCTTCTTTTTCTCTTTATGACGATGATCAATGTCTCATAAGGGAAAATGACAATTTCTGTAAAAGCCTAGAAACAATTGATGTTAATACTTCCATTGCACAATTTTCAAAAGCATAACCTTGGTGGATCCTCAAACGTAACATCTCTAACCCTTTAGATTGTACATATTTCGATAAATTTTACTTTCAATTAGAAAATCATTTTAGCATAAAATCAAGGCTTTCTTTGAAGTTTACTTACTAGATTTTGGCTAAAGAATTTTATGGTTTTCCCTGTCCTTTGGTCTATCTTGAATAGTCACTTTAAAGGTATTTGAAGTCTGATTGAATAATTCATGAGTTTCCATGCTCTTTAATTATTACTGAATTTTTACCTTAAATGTTTTCATTGTCTGAAAGTGAATAGCTAGAGAATTTAGGAGTTCCCTACTCTCTAGAGTTTGATGGATTCTTGTTTTAAAGTTTACTTGGTAAATTCTGGCCGAAGAATTTTATGGTGCACCCTGTTCTTTGGTTCTTTCTTAAGAATATTAATCTTGAAAACTCTTCTTGTTCTAGTACATGTTAAATGATTCTTACTTTCCCTTTAAAGCTACTAAATTCACGACTTAGTGTTCATTTCACACCCACATAAGCTATTAAGATCCATTTTTCTTTGTTAACTTGCCCTGTGAAACACCCTTGATTTGTTGTTGTACTCTTCAAACCTTTCACAGACTCCATATCCAAATGGTTTGAATTTCTCCTACTATCTGTTCTTCTTAACAAACAACCAAACAAAACAAAACAAACAATCCCTGTCATTTTAACTAGCCTAAAATCAACATCCTAAATCAATCAAGTTATATCTTTTATACAAATATAGAGAGAGCCCTCTATGAGTCCAGGAAGGCTAGGTCCTAGGATTCCAAAGTTGGTTTGATGTTACCGTTGTTTATTTGGTCTTACCAATCTGAAAAATTACAGGGACCTAACATAGCCAAAGCACAATTCTCTAGCTAAAACCAGTACTCCAATTCTTTCTAATATTTAATCATTTTCTATATCCACATTTACTCTTTTTACTGTAAGAATATTCAAACAAGAAACTTGTGAAGCAAAGTGTGTTGCACTTGTTATTGTTCTCAACTACAACCAACCTAGAAATTGCAAAATAACTCCACATTCACCTTCAAAACAAAAGCATAGAAACTTACAACTTGTTCAATATATACAATGGAATTTATTTTCACTCTTCATTTATTATTCACTCACAATACATAGTATACAAAATATGATTTATTTTAAGGTCATAATTATTTCTATTGCACTACACTGTATACATATTATGATTTACTTTAAGGTCATAATTAATTCTTTTATAGATATTTTAATTTTTCATTTCATTCAAATAATTATTATTTTGTTTTAAATGTTTTCATTTAAAATTATATATATATATATATATATATATATATATATATATATATATATATATATAAACTTGTAACTACTATTAATTATTAATTGGTATTTTATTTTTGAAGTATTGATGGTCTATGTGATAGAGATATCAAAATATAGAATTTATATTTTAATGTTAAAGAGTATCGACTTGTATTCAATTTAAGTGCCTGGTCACTTATTAAACTATATTCAAAAATTACAATGAAAAGAATGATACTAAATATTTTTTCACCAAACTACGATGTCACACTAAAAATCATACCAAGCCTCACCTAATAGATCTTAATGAAAATTCCAATTTCACTCACATCATATGATTTGTGCCAATAATGGAGACGAGATAACTCTAACATGACAACAAGCAACACCACTTCCAAAAACACAGTCTGATTATAGTGGTCACTACATACAATGAACATGCACGAGAGAAAAATGATCCAGAATTTCTCAAGGGTATCTTTCTCCATACATAATATACAATGCTCATGTATTTTCTAGTGGGGATGAGAGTACAACAAGTCTAGTAGAAAATGGTTCTTTATCTGTCTTTGGTTAAAAAAATTGGGAATGAGAAATTATATATATATATATATATATATATATATATATATATATATGTATATATATATATATATATGTATATATATATATATATGTTTTAAAATAGAAAAGAAATATAAATTGAAAATACACTATTAAATTTTCTTTCATCCCACAGTTAATAAATTTAACTTTCAAATGAATTTATATTAATAAAACTATAAAATTATTAATGAATAAATCAATTTCTATATTATCATAATTTTTTTTCAACAATTAGATCACACTTTCTACCATTATAATTTTCATGGAAATTGAAATTTCTCTAAAGTTGAAAAAAAAACTCCTTAACATCCACCATTAAATCTAGCCCTATATAATATCATAAAATTTAAAAAAAAATTAAACTATTATTTAATTATTACATTCTCATATATTCATAAATTATATACTTATTTAAGATTTATCTTTAAGTGAGATTTTGATTTTCTCGAATTTGGGTGGATTTTATTATTTATTTTATTCATAAATTATTATATATTTATTTTTTATTTCTAATTGGAATGTGTATTATTTTCAGAATGTTTTAATCATGGTGTATGAAAATTCTAACTATTTTACTATGTAACAACAAAACGTAGATGATAGTGTCATGAAAATCCAATAAATGCAGTTCATCGTGCTATACGAAAATCCAACTTTATTTAAGACAACTACCAAATCATCCCGGCAATGAATGAATGAAATCAGTCTACAGTCGGGTCATAATACATCCTTCCTGAAATCAAATAATGAATGAAGTTCAATAGTACTACAACAACCACTACATCATATATGGAAGCAAAACCACAGAGAGCCTGCATATCGAATAGGCTATGATTTTCACTTCTACACAAATATTCTTGATTAAGCCCACAATCAACATACATATTTCTCAGGCTGAAGGTCATCATCAACCCATCACTAGAAGAGCCAGTTGGCTTCATAGGGCTAACTGACGGAGACGTGTCGGCGTAGCGATCCAGCGCACATCGCATGTGAAATGGGTTAACTGTTAGTGTAAATTACAATAATAGTGTAAAAAAATTGTTTTTCTATCTTTTAAGATTAATATGAAATTGACGAGTGAATTAACACATAATAAATTAATTTACAATGTAAAAAAAAATTCTTTTGAAATTAATATGAAATCGACAGAGTGAATTAACACATACTATATTATATATAATCAATCAATTTACAATAGATCTTTTAAAGTTAATATGAAATCGATGAAGTGAATAACAACTTACTATTTTCCTCCTTTCACATGACGGTGATGTCTCGTATGATGTCGTTTTCAGTCCCGACACACCGTCAGTACTAATGTATGAAGCCTCCCTTCCGCACTCAGTCGGCCCAGGCTCATCACATTTGGAGTTGTAGCGCAGAGATCTTCATTTTTCGTAAGAGGGTTTCTGCAGCACAAGAAACATTAACCGACGGAACAGGATCTCCAAGGGCCATCGGTACTCGAACTCTGGACACATCTGACCGAATCTCCTACACATCCCGTGAAACCCTCTTCCTTCTAAAATACCGAACCAGGTCTTTTCTTCTTCCTGCGGAGTGTCGATCCTTCGAAGCTCCCCGCTCACACTTGCACTATCCTTACCCAGGTCACGACATCGAATCCCTTCCACCTGCGGAGTGCTGACCCTTTGAAGCTCCCCGCTCACACTTGCCCTGTCCTTGCCCTTACCCAGGTCACAGCATCTTCCAGTGCTTCTCCCTCCGCCTCATCGTCCGTCCTTCGGGAACCGGGATTTTACACTATGCGGCTGCAACAAAGAGGCAAAATCCGCAGATCGGCGGAGCAGTACTAAGAATCTCTCAAAAACTCAGCCAGGATGTAATGGTCTTCCACTGACAACTAAAAATCCAATGAACTCTGTAACTTAATAATAACTGGATTTAATCAAAGGTAGAAACTCTTTTAATGGTCTAACATCAAAATCAATCATGTACAATGGGTACAAGTGGCATTTTAGGAAAGTGGTTTTCAAATAAGAACACTTTACAGCGTAAATATGATTAAAGACCGTTAATTTGCCTTGGTTTAATTTTGAAAATTAAATAATTTTTTTTAATGTAAATAAAAAATGTATTTTTTTATATATGTTTGGTCATATTATGCAATAAAAATTTCACAAATTTTCTATATGTTATTTGTCTTACTAATTTATCTTACTATATTTGATTATTTAATTTTTAATGTTAAAAATTTTTTAATTTTAAATAATCATCATAAAATTTTAACTAACAAATTATATACATTAACATGATTTAATTTTGAAAATTAAATATTTATTTTTCAATATAAATACAAAATACATTTTTTATATATGTGTTTTATTATATAAATACAAAATACATCTTCTGAGATGCCTACCACTAGTTAGGAAGCTGTCTCTACTCACAAGACTTTGCAGGCCACCACCTGTTGAAAGCCACCACTAGATGGAGATGCTACTCCATATATACTATTTTGTTGACCACTAGTAGCAAGGATATGCCACGCATATCTTGTTCAGCCATTACTAAACAATGGCCACCATCTCCTCAAAATATCGAAGCCACACTTTCATTCATTTTCAATATGGACTCCAAGGAGAACTACACAGCTCAACAACAACATATCAGTTCCCTACAATATGATAAAATTGATCAATACAACCATTGCATGAGATAATATGATAAACACATATGCAATAGGAAAATACATAAGATAGATCATCAAATCTCCCTTTGCACCATCTCCTCACTCTCTGATCAATATGCTAGCTGAATTATGCTTCTGCTACCTTTTGAAAGTGTTGATCTATCTATGTAGCTCTTAAGGAAATTTTCATAGTCTGGTCTATTGCATATTATCCTCTTCGTGCACAATCTTCTCCTCACACACACTAGCAATACATCCAACCTCTCTAACATGAAGCTCTCTCCATTATATAGATGATATGACGTGATTAACATAATAATTACCAAGGATTTTCAAGCTGAACAAGTCTTTGTTCATATACTCAGGGAATGATCCGACATTTTGAACATTTATTCTTATTAACCTTATCCTTCATGATCTACATTAAATGGGAGATCTATACAAATTTAATCAACTTCTAGAAGACTTCCTCAGTCCCCTTAATCAATTACCAAGAGCAATTACCATAAAAAAAACACTTGGAAATGTATTGAGTGCGCACATAATCCAGGAAAAGTCCCTTATAGAGAGTAAATGAAGTTTTACCTTCGGGAAAAGAATTACATATAGGGTTACAGTAGGTTTCATTAACAAGACCCGAGTTATAAGAATGTTTCCTTCAGGAGACCCTAGTTACCCTATTTCCAACCCCTTTCTTGCATCTAATCAGCTCTATACTTCTAGGACTTGTTTATCTACTTCTTGAAGGACCTCCTAACCCTATAGAACCTATGAAAACCCATGAAAAGCCTCTGATAACCATGAAAATTTCTTCAAAACATTTTCTCTATAATCATCAAGGCCTCAACATAAAACTATTCCTTGTCAGGTACTTGTGCATCCTCCTGCAACATTTTTGCAATCACAAAGGGTGAGACACAATCCAGGTTGACATCAACACAAGAAAACTCTTCTAAGTGTCTTTTGACATCATTTCCAACAATATAATGCCAACATTACCCCCCTTTGACATTGATTTCAACCTCACCTAGTCTCCATAACTCTGAGGCTAATCTAATCTCCATACTCCAAAACTCTGAGGCTGATTTGATCTCCATACTCTCTCCATTTTATCTCCCCCTTTGACATCAATGACAAAGGGAAATGCCAACACTAAATAATAATGCCACAAATGTGAAAAGTGAGAGAGAAGTACTCCCCCTTTCAAGCTCAACACCATGCCAATACAAAGTTGATACAAACCAAGGAACCGAGAATGTCTCTCCAGCAAGATAAACATGTGAACCAATGAACTCAGTTGCTAACACATATCTAGCCAATTCCATGATTCCTTTCATCTTGACCATGCTCCCCCTAAGCTTGTAATGGAACTGGAAACACACTATCTTTTTTTTTTAAGCAACACTTTTGCTTCTCTGCAATAAACCTCCTTGCCAAGTGCAAGAGGTTTCTCTTCATGAACTAGGACTCCAACTGACTCAAGCATTGATATAAACTCAAGTGCCATACAAATACAAGGCTTCATGAAGCAAGACTTACATGGTTGTGATATGTACATAAGACTAGCATATGACTCCTTTATAAGCATACCTATCACCCACCAATGACTCTATTGACCCAAGTTTACATCATTCACCCCAATGCAATAGGGCTACATCAATGGTATATAATATAATACATGACTTGGACACTCATTAGCCCATACATAAGCTATTTTGATAAAAATTACAATATAAGCTAGAAATCATGGGTCCTTCCATGAGCAATGTAGCAACAAGATGAAAAATTCTCCTCTATGCAAGACCAATACAATGATATGCATAAAAAATGTGGCATCCATGAGCATTGGTATATGCTCTATATTCAACAACAACACAATGGAATCATTTAATGAACCTATGGCACATCATGTGTGTTTGTGGCATACTAAACAATACCCTTGATTTGACTACATAGCAGAAAATACCTCTAAAAATAACTTTATTTAACCCCCTATCAATGTGAACCCAATACACCTTCCCAATTTAAAAAAACCCTTACTTTCACTAGATATTGTAGGTATCTATTTTTTCATTAATATTTTTTATACCCCTTGTTAGGGTCCTATAAGTATAGGGTTCATAATTTGGAATTGACTTATGATATTCTTGTAAAATATGTACATACCTTGTTTTATGCAAGTTGTTTTCCCATATTTTGTAAAAAATAAAAAATAAAAATCAAAAAGAGGGTAAAAGTCCTAAAAGAAAGATCAAAGGACTTAAAAAAATACATAGACCCCAAAAGAAAAAAGATGAAATAAAACATGAAAGTGTGCAAATCCAAATGCCACTACTTTTTACTTTTTGCAAATGATTATGGCAGAGTGTCAATAAATTCCATAATCCATGATGAGTTAAACCATTTAATCTTGACTTGTCATGTTTTCGATTTCCATGTTTTAGATTGTGAATAAAGATTAGTTAGACAATTTAATCCTGACTAATCAGTAGATAGGTAGAAAATAATGAGGAGCTCATTAGTTTAATCTGAGCCCTCAGATGAAATAAGGTAGATTTAGATAGTTTTTATGCTTCCAAAAGATTAAAATGTTTCAAGGTAGCAAGCTTAAATGCACCTGTAAAAAGAAAGAAAAAATGTTAGATTAATGTTGAGTAGGTAGAAAGAAGTGGGAAAAAGCATGTAAATATTCATCACCGGGCAGAAAATCACTAATTTCCCTTCCCTTGTAAGTCTTCAATATTCTACACTTCCAGTCAAAGAGGCTCAGAGCATTTCTCTCACTTCTGTTGGGACCGGACCTAAGGCTTAGTGACTGGATAGTGGAAAATGTTGGACTCTTATGATAAACTCCCCTTCACCAATATTCATTCATCATCCATACATTTAATTCATTTTCATAAGTAAAAACTCCTTTTTTACTTAATGATACATAAAAACCCATTTGATTAACTCCCTTCATTCATAAAGCATACAAACCCTCAAAAACACTCTATTCTGAGTAAAATGGTGAAATTATGAAATAATAAGATTTTCTTTATAAATTTTCACTTTACTTAGTTATATAAGTGTATTTTTGAGTATTCCTTTCCCCTTGTCATATTAATTTCTAACATATGCTATTAAATCCCAAAAATTACCTTATCCTACCTATATGATTCCCTTTATGTTAAATATTCCCCAAAAACCCATTATTATAATATTTTAAGCCAAAGTTATTATCCACATGTTGAAATAAAACCCAAAAAATACCCCCTTTGGCCTAAAACTAACTATATACAAATACCCCGCCCCCTATGGTTATAGACCCCTCCATGGTCTAAAAAATATATAATAAAACAAAAATGCAGAATTGAATTTTTATACATATCTTATGTATATCTAAGCACATAAACATTACCCCATTCATCCCATTTTTTCCTAAGTTTCTCATAAAGGTTTAACCCGTGCCTTTGTAATATACTTCCCCATAGAAACTTAAACTTTTCCATTTTCCCAGTTATGTAAAACTCCACATTTTATATAACATTAACATTAATACAACCCCGCCTCACACGCATCCCTCATCTTCCAATAAACCCACTATACATATATATATATATATATATATATATATATATATATATATATATATATATATATATATATATATATATATCAATTCCTTTTATATATATATATATATACCACCTTTAACCCCTTTTGAACCATATATTATCCCTTGTATGCGAGTCTCGCTTATACGTGACCCATTCTGCTTATATATCAAAACTTTGGATATAAATACATATAATAAAAAGGTTTAATATATCAATTGACCAGCGCATATCATTCAAGTACCCCGGTCCCACATAACTTTTGATCGCACCTTCCCAACAAATCTCAGTCGTTCGCTCCCTTCTCGATGATCCAACGATGCATAATCCATATCACGCTCATAACATGATCGTTTGCCTACAGCCCAAACGGACGCGAAATGGGTGGTTTTCCCATTTCCACCTCTGGCGATGTGGCACGACCCCATTTGATCGCGTTCGTTTTGGAAAAATTAGCTTACCACCTAATATCTACGCAAAAAATGTTGATTGTTTACATTTTGAAAATCAAAACAGCTCCCGCCAGTAGACTTGACCCGCATTTAAATGTTTTTAAAGATTCATATCAAAGTTAAAACCTTTTTTATGTTATTTGTTAATGTTATTTGTGCATTCCAACTATAAAAGAAAGCCACCCGACTGTATTGAAGCCCCTGCTGATAAATTTCCAATTCAAAACCCATATCGACCGCAAATTTCCCTATTTGAAGACCAGAAAAGACATTTTCTCCTCCAGCAAGTTGAACTAGAGCTCAAAATCGACCGCAAAACATTTTGGAACCCTTCCAACAGTCAAATACCTACCATTTGAGGTATTTATCGACAAACAGACCTGAAAATTTCAAGGTTAAACCATCCATAAGTAAAGTAAAATCTGAATTAAGAAAACTGTCCGTGGAAATTTCCCAAAAACGCCCAAAACAAGCCAAACCCTGGCCAATTTTTTCCAGGAAACCTTATTTCTGCTGTAAGTATTTTAAGCCAATTCCATTAGTTGTGTCCACTTAAAATCAATTTCAAAAAATAGAGAGGAGGTTGAAACCCAAATATGTCCTGAAAACGCCTTGTTACAGTCCAAATTATTCAGAAAACCCTCGTTTTCTGTCTTAAACCAGTTTACATATTTCAGATACCTAAATGAGAAAAGATATCATTTAAAGCTTATCCTTGGCTTATAAATTGATAAATTTATCCGCATTTTAAAGAAAAAAAGTCTTGCAAACAGTTTAAGCTTGCATTAGTTATTCAAAAAATGACTAAGAAATAGATGACAACCAAAGCTGGGGGTTCTAAGCCTATTAAACTTGGTGGATCAAAACCTCCCAAATATGAAGCATCAAAAGCCATCAAGTCTACTCCTGCACTTACTGCTAAAACCACTATGTCTGTAAATCCACTTCAGCCACTAGTAGCTACTGTAGAAACCCTTCCATTGACTGATATGGATTACAAGATTGCTGACCCTGTGGTAGAATTTAATCTATTGGAAATCCACAATTGGTGCTATGATAAATACATTGATAAAGATGAAATGCCTATTTTCGAAATTGAGTTGCCCCAATATATAGTTCCTTTGACTCATCCTGGAAAAGATCTTGTTAGATTGTGTCAACAACATCATGAACCAAACCAAAGGGCTATTGTAAATGTAGACAGAGAGGTCCTTTTTACAATCATAGCAGAATCCATAAATCAAATGCTGCAATTACCATCTATTCCTCATTTAGTCCCCCTTTCTATTGAATATTTAACCCAGTTGTACTTAAGCCTGGATTTCCCAAAGAATTTTATGATATTCTAGGACTTTATGCCTTCCCATGTTGATATCCCTAAGTTGAACCCTCCTTATTCAACTGCCAAATTTCCTAAAGGATCAAGGCATATTATTTCCATGTTATCTTTTATACTGGGATATTTCAAAGATGGATTCACTGATGAATCCATTCTTGGCTTTCTATCCACTTTATCTCCAGGTTAACCCCCTGCACTCATTTTTTATTATGCTAGTTTTATAGCAGACATCATTCATCACCGGGTTACCAAACTACCCACTGAAGGGGTGTTTAGGTACTCATCATACTTGTTTCATTTGTTTATGTTCTTCCAAGCTGACAATTTTCCAATTTCATTACAAAATATGGACTTGGAGGGTAAGCTTTTGTCTATTGTCTTCTGGACTTCCTTGCTGAGGAAAGAAAATAGTGAATTCACTTATACAAACTTCTCAGACCTCTTCCTCCTGTTGTGGTGAAACACAACCCCCCCCCCACCCCATTTTTCACTTTCAAATGAAAAATAGGGACCCTTTTAAACGATCATTTGATATTACTACTATTAAAATTTGAAAATGAGGAAAGGCCTAAATGAGTTCGATTTGTTCTTATTTATCTATATTAATTTTTTTTGACCTCATTTGGATTAGTCATCGTGAAATGCACTTGTTTGAAGGCCTTTTTATTATCCCAATGGTTTGGTTTTAGATTTTTTATAATTTGTGAATATTTATCATAGGGACCCTTCATTTTTTCAACTCCCTCCTTTGAAGGAATTTTAGAAAATTCTTGATTTTTCACTTGGCTCAGAAGTTTACGATCATATTGGTTCTGATCGTATTTTCCATACATTTTCATTTTATCATTATGATTGATGATTTTTTATTTTCGGCACCCCCTTGTTTTTTTCGCATACATGGAAACATTTTCATATTGGTCAATTAAAGACAAAGGGGAACTTTTGGTTGTCACATCACCTCACATTTGGTATTTGATTGCACTAATTGGTATTCTTTCTAGATGGTTTGGCACATAATTCCACATTCTACTTTTGGTCACATACGTTGTTGTCTCTTGTACTTATTTTTATACCGACATCACAAAATGAGTCTAATGAGATAATATCATATTGGTCACTACATCATATGTATAATAAATTTGTTAAATTGATCATAAATTAAGTGATGAAATTTCATTCATCTCTTTAAAAAAACGAATTTACATTTCATAAAAAGAAAAATAACATCAAAAGTAAAACCTAGATCTAAAACTTCTAAAACCTAAGTCTAAAAACTATCCACATTATTTAAGACCTAGGTTATAGTCTAAGATCTTAAAAATTAAAACTAAACATAAAAACCTAAATACAAACCCAAAAAATTAAAAATAAAACACATTTGCAAACTATATATTAAAAAAAAAAAAACAAATCATATATAAAAATATGAAACCTAAACTATGATATAATAAAAGTAGGTTAAAACACAAAATAAAGTTGTATGTATTGAAACTATCGACCTAAACTATAATATAATGCATTATTACAAAATTCGATAGTTTGAATACGTTGATATACAACCTTAAACAAAAACCCACATCGTTTTATTATACCATAAACGCATGTTAAAATATGTGACAAATAAACCACCGCGGGAATGTTTTAATTGACAGATGTATTGGAATTTATGTTTAACATTTTTTTATCACCACAAGGACCGCCAACCAATCACACGATATGTGTCACGTTTTAACCATAATGAATAAATAAAGTCCGCCAGGTGTAACCATCGAAGTTTGTCTGCCTGATCACATGCAACAACCCATTCGATTCGCGCACTTATGCTGACTGCCAGGGTTTCGATTATATCATAAGTTCTATTTTGGGTTTAAACAATTAATTTCAGCACTAAGGTGTTGGGGGGTTTTATCCCTAAACATAAGGATATGTATCGAGAGAGGGATTCGAATCCCTTATCTCAGTTTTAGCTCAACAAATTTTATTTTTGGCAAATATAAGTTTAAAGCAACCTTATATAAAGCCATATGAAATACATTGAGAAGTGGGGAAAATTCCTTGAAATCAGTTTTTCAACGGTTTGAAGGAGACGCTATAGGATCATAAGGAGAAAGGATCACGATCTAGCATAGGGGATTCTTTGCTATCATTCAATCTGCACTTATGAATTTATATTTTGTGTAGAGGAGGTGATTGTAAAGATTGTAAGAGAGTTTTTGGCCTTTGTAATATTGCTTAGCATTTCCGCATGTAATAAAATCACAGGTCTCAAATTCTCAATGACTGCATATTTTGTAAGCAAAGATTTGGCATTATTTTGAATTTCCATTCATGAGTATTTCTACCTAAATGCTGAATTTTTATTTGTGTCCAAGTTTTGTAATTGATTTCGATTTCTATTCTAAAATATATTTCTTATTGATACTTAACATTTTTGTTGGTTCAATTTTGATATGATTTGAAGCTTTGCAAGAGCTATCTCCAAGAGGCAGAACGAGATCAAATCTATAACGAATTCACTAGAATATAATTGAAATTACGTAATAATTTCTTATATTTAATTCGCAAATATATTTTGCTTTTATCTCATTAATTAATATGAATTTCTTCTTTTAGTTAATAAAAACTGCATGGCGAATTCGATCATAAACAAGTCCTTCCCCCTATTTTATAATCGATTTCGATTTCTATTCTAAAATATATTTCTTATTGATACTTAACATTTCTGTTGGTTCAATTTTGATATGAGTTGAAGCTTTGAAGGAGCTATCTCTAAGAGGAAGAACGAAATCGGATCTATAACAAATTCACTGAAATATATTTGCGATTAAATAATAATTTCTTATATTTAACTCACAAATGTATTTTTCTTTTATCCCATTAATTAATATGAATTTCTTCTTTTAATTAATGGAAACTACATAGTGAATTCAATCATAAACATGTATTTCCCCTATTTTTATTTAATTTGCTCTCGGATTAAGAGAGGGCTATCCCATCTTAGTCTGAGATAGGATTTTCATTTTAGATTAATTTTGTGTTTGTAAATGATCTCAACATAAAAATCCTCTTTAGTTAAATGCAAACATCTTGATTTTCAGTGGCACAATCGAGTCATTAAATTAGTCAAACTTCTATGATTTATTTTAATCATTATTCAAAATACTAAAAAATTAATTATAAGAACTAGTGTAATATAGTGTATATTAATTCATTTATTTTTAATTAATAACAATAAACATTAGAAATCATTTTTCTTTTTCTTTTTAGAGTTAGCCTTAACATACTAACTACTCATTAATTTGTAACATTCACTTTCAATAAATAATAATAACTTAAGGCAATTAGAATAATTTTAACCTTAATGGTAGTATAGTTAACTAAGATATTATTAATTGTTTACTTAGAATAATAATAATAATATTTAGTTAACATTCATTTCATAGTTTATCATAGATATATTATAATCTCATAATAAACTAGATTAAATATTTAAAACTATTATTAGAACTATATTAGTGATATTTAGGAATATATTATAGTATAAGGTATAATTATTTACATAGTATAGTTAGTTAATTAGCATAATAAAATAGGATATATTAGTTTAGATTTGACATATGAGATAAATACGAATACTTTAGCACTTAACAAAGACTTTAATGATAAATGTAGCATTAACAGTGTGTTACTTTAGGATTAATAGATAGTATTAAAGCTAACTGGTTTATAGGGATAAAATTATCATAGTGTCATTTAGGATTAACAATTAATATTAATTTAATACTATAAAGACAGTTAGGTTAGAATAGTTAGGCTAATTATAAGACATAACTTAGTTGTGGCTTGGCTGAGCCCCAAATCAGCTTAAGGATCAACTCTCTTGCCTAATCAGCAAGAGAGATGATCTGATATCTCTTATGTGTTAATGAATGAAAGTTGTATTTTAAGTAATCAGAGTTTGGGAAAAGGTAACTGGACCTAATTTAACCAGTCGGAGCCACTACTCCAAACGGAAAAGGAGTTGCTTTAAGCTCTGGACCAGGTGGTTATCCCCCAATGTTGTTACAGCGATTTTTGAGGCTTCAACATTTTTGGCGCTAGAAGGAGGGCATGAGCTAGTTAATCTACATGAAATCTTGTTTTAACATTTTTAACTAGCCATGGCTCCTATTTGTATTCATACATTGGGTCATGCTTTTAGTTCGCGCAAGCCTACCAGAGGTATACCCAAGAGACAAATTGACTCAATATATGAACTGCAATATGATGGTGAGAATTTCATTTCCGCTTTAGATCATGTTGATCAATTTATACATAAATGCAAATGTTTCAACATCACTAAAGACAATGAAATTTGCAGGTTATTCACGCTCACACTTCAAGGAAGGATTCAAGAATGGTACAAGATCCTCCCAGCTAAGTTTATTCACTTGTGGAATCACTTTATGCAGGTATTTTTTTTTGCTCATCACAATTACAGTTATGAGAAGTTGTGCTTAGAATTTGATGAATTTAAAATCTTTGATAATGAAATTGTTAGCGAACTTTCTGATAGATTTATGTTATTATGCTACAGATTTCATTATGAAGATTTACCTCCTAAGAAAATTTTTATTGAGAAATTTACTTCTATTGTTCAAAAACACAATATAAAAACTTATATGGAACACAAAGAATAATCTCCAACATTAAATATTGTTTCTATTATTGATCCTTTTGAATCCTTAAATGAAAATTTTAAACTGTCTCAACCATCAACATCAGGAGAGAATCTTACATCTGAAGACGTTTTTATGGTACCTCCCAATGTTTATGATAATGAGTCAAATTCAATCGAGTCGAATTCTATACAACAACAAGATTTAAAGAACAATCATAACAATAATTATTCTTTTGAAAATGAGCTAAAATCTATTGCGATAACAGATGACACATCATTAATTCAAGGAAACAAAAATGATCATCTTGAAGAAATTCACCTAACTTACATTACAATTATCATTATTTGCAACCTAATCATTTTATGTGTCAACCTGTTGGAATATTTGCTGGTTCAAAACTTAAGAATGAATTACATCATAAAATGTGAGGGGTATTTTTAAATAATCAATTACTTGTCAATATGAATCTAGAAACCTTTATCCATCCTTTCTACAATATTCAAGATACTTACAAATCATTTGAAAAGGATGTGATATTTAATAATTACGATATTCATGAGTTTAGATCAGTTGATAAGTTCAAAATTGCCCCCTTCCATTATGATTTAGATCATCAAACTCTATTACAATTTTTCAATATTAATCATGAGTTGGTTAGTTGTCTTAATTCTGATGTATACATAATAGATTCCTCTAAGGATTTTCCTTCTTTTTCTCTTTATGACGACGATCAACGTCTCATAAGGGAAAATGACAATTTCTGTAAAAGCCTAGAAACAATTGATGTTAATACTTCTATTGCACAATTTTCAAAAACATAACCTTGGGTGATCCTTAAAGGTAACATTTCTAACTCTTTAGATTGTACATATTTCGATAAATTTTATTTTCAGTTAGAAAATCATTTTAGCATAAAATTTTCTAATTATAAATTTCTTCTATTTTCATTCTTAGGAATTGACATGTATAAATATTCTAGGATTTTTGTATATAATTTAATAATTAAGATTTATATTTTTCTAACACATGTAATGTATATTTTTGCAGGAAATAAAATTAGTGCTTGGTTACATTGGAAATATGACTATACCTAGTCATTTTCCTTCAAAAGGTTTAGAGTAGGAATAAATTTAATTATGTTTCATATTTTTGTTGTTTTCCAAATAATGCAATTATGATGGATAAGGATGGGACCCTATCAGACACTTAGTTGGCATTCTTCTCATTTTTGAGGTTTCATTAATAAATTATTTTTTTTACATTTGATAAATGATAAACCCCACATTTTAAAATGTTAACTCAAATATAAGGTCCATTTCCACTTTTTACTCATATAATTACAATAGCATTTAAATTTACATTTTAAATAATGTTAAATAAAAAGAATTCACAAGATCAAATGATGACATACAATATTTTATTATCTCACTTTATTCATATGTCAATTCATTTTTATCATGTGAAGAATTATTATAGCATCACTTAGTTTTTAGATTCAATAAATCATGATTTTCAACATATCCTAACTTAGAGATAAATATGACTAATGTTGCCTATTTTTATATACTCTTCATATGAAGACGTCAAGATTCACAAGGTAAATTGGTATGCATTTTTCTCAGGTTTGTGTACATGTTGATCTTCTTTTCTCCTTTGTTCCTTTCTTTTATTTTCTCTTTTAGTTATATTTTCTTATCCTTATCTTCTTTCTCTTGTAGGTTTTTATGAGTGCAATTTGAGGATTTGGTTTTTCTAGCGAAAGCAATTCAGAAAAGAAAATCACCATGATTCATATAGGGAATTCCTTTTCCTTGTCCAAATTTTTCTTCTTACTTCATTTATACTTCTTTTTGAAAACTAATTGTTAGTCTTAATTTTAAAACATCATCGTTAAAAGACTTACAAAATAACTTTTAAGAAAAACTGGCAAAAATTCCTATTAAAGCATTTGAATAAAAATTTTAAAACTGCATCAATGCTTTTAAAATAAGAGCAGCACTTAACAAACATCTTACAAGATAATTTAAAAAAAAAAAAAAAACATATTCATCAATTTATACTTTTTATCTTGTAAAGATGTTTCTCATGATCTATTCTCTTGATGATCTTATTTATGGTTTGCTATATTTCATTTAAATTGATTTGATTTTAATAAACTTAGGAACAAGATAACTCTTTTAAAAATAAAATTAAAAAAAAGAAGACAATAACTTAACTTGATGAATATTTGAAAACACAAACTTAATTTTTTTGTCAAAATATCATCATCTTGTTTGAGTTGTTTTCTTAAAAGCTTGTTTGTCTTCATTCTTAGTTCTTTCACTTTAAATTTTTGCCTGTTTCAATAGAGTTCATTTCACAATAGATCATTTTCAATTACTTTGAAAATCCTCATACATATTCTTTTAGTGGTATTATCAACTGTTAGTAAGAGGAATTTTTCTATTCAACTTTGGTTTCATTCATGGGAAATTATTAACTCTATATTTAAAGAGAATTCTAGGGTTAAAGAAAGAATATCGAGTTAATTTTCAAAATTGCTTCCATTCAGATTTTAATTTACAAATCAAAATATTTCTTTTATTATCATTTTGATGATCTCAAACTATAACATAAGAGTTTATTTTTACGACAACTTATCTTAAAAATCAGCTTTAGCTAAATTAACACAAGCAATATCAAAAGTTTAGTTTTTAAACTCTTCCATGTCATCCCAAATCTCTTAAAGAGATAATTTGTCTCCCCATCTATTATCACCAATTATCATAGCATAAATTAAAAGCTACAAAGAATCTGAAAGATAGGGGGTCTTTGTGCAGAGCCAGCCTACCATGATCATAGGTTCTGATAATTATGACATTGTCAATCTGATTACCACATCAAGATAATGGCTTATGACTTCACGTTGTAAGACAAGAGGTCTCATCACGAGCCGACTTGTTCATGACTATCAAAATTTGTGAATGGCATTGTCATGATCTGGTCATCAAGCCAGGGCAATGGTTCTCAGGTATTTAATAAAATAAATTTTTCTATGAATATTTAAATATTAGATGGGATACTAACATATTGGGCTAAGAGGTAACCCTGCCGAGGCTATGGACGCCTGCTGGCAGCAGTGGTCCTACCTATTATTATAAGAGTTCATCCTTATCACTAAACAAAACAACATGTTTGTGTTCCTTAATTTTAAACTTGTCATTAAATAGTTGTCCGTAATTAGTTCTCTTATAATCAATATTTACAAGATATGCAAAATGATAGTATTTGATTTCACTTAAGAGTTTCAAAGAAAAGTATGAATCTTGGCAATTTGATTTATTTAACTTCTATTTCTTTTTCCTGAGAATTTTATTATCAATTTGAATAGAGATAATTGTTCCTTCCCAATATGTACTTATTAATGTGAGTGAAACACAACTTCCCCCATTTTTCACTTTCAAATGAAAAATAGGGACCCTTTTAAACGATCACTTGATATTACTACTATTAAAATTCGAAAATGAGGAAAGGCCTAAATGAGTTCGATTTTTTCTTATTTATATATATTAATTTGTTTTGACCTCATTTGGATTAGTCGTCGTGAAATGCACTTGTTTGAAGGCATTTTTATTATCCCATTGGTTTGATTTTAGATTTTTTTATAATTTGTGAATATTTATCATAGGGACCCTTCATTTTTTCAGCTCCCTCCTTTGAATGAATTTTAGAAAATTCTTGATTTTTCACTTGGCTCAGAATTTTACGATCATATTGGTTCTGATCATATTTTCCATACATTTGCGTTTTATCATTATGATTGATGATTTTTTTATTTTTGGCACCCCCTTGCTTTCTTTCGCATTCATGGAAACATTTTCATATTGGTTAATTAAAGACAAAGGGGAACTTTTGGTTGTCACATCACCTCACATTTGGTATTTGATTGCACTAATCGGTATTCTTTCTAGATGGTTTGGCACATAATTCCACATTCTACTTTTGGTCACATACGTTGTTATCTCTTGTACTTATTTTTATACCGACATCATAAAATGAGTCTAATGAGATAATATCATATTGGTCAATACATCATATGAATAATAAATTTGTTAAATCGATCATAAATTAAGTGATGAAATTTCATTCATCTCTTTAAAAAATCGAATTTACATTTCATAAAAAGAAAAATAACATCAAAAGTAAAACCTAGATCTAAAACTTCTAAAACCTAAGTCTAAAAACTATCCACATTATTTAAGATCTAGGTTATAGTCTAAGATCTTAAAAATTAAAACTAAACATAAAAACCTAAATACAAACCCAAAAAATTAAAAATTAAACCCATTTGAAAACTATATATTAAAAAAAAAAGAACAAATCATATATAAAAATATGAAACCTAAACTATGATATAATAAAAGTAGGTTAAAACACAAAATAATGTTGTATGTATTGAAACTATCGACCTAAACTATAATATAATACATTATTACAAAATTCGATAGTTTGAATACGTTGATATAAAACCTTAAACAAAAACCCACATCGTTTTGTTATACCATAACCGCATGTTAAAATATGTGACAAATAAACCACCGCGGGAATGTTTTAATTGACAAATGTATCGGAATTTACGTTTAACATTTTTTATCACCGCAGGGACCGCCAACCAATCACACGAGATGTTTCACGTTTTAACCACAATGAATAAATGAAATCTGCCAGGTGTAACCATCGAATTTTGTCTGCCGGATCACATGCAACAGCCCATTCGATGCGCGCAGTTATGCTGACCGCCAGGGTTTCGATTATATCATAAGTTCTATTTTGGGTTTAAACAATTAATTTCAGCACTAAGGTGTTGGGGGTTTTTATCCCTAAACATAAGGATATGTATGGAGATAGGGATTCGAATCCCTTATCTTAGTTTTATCTCAACAAATTTTATTTTTGGCAAACAGAAGTTTAAAGCAGCCTTATATAAAGCCATCAGAAATACATTGAAAAGGGGGGGAAATTCCTTGAAAAAAGTTTTTCAACGGTTTGAAGGAGACGCTACAGGATCAGAAGGAGAAAGGATCGCGATCCAGCATAGGGGATTCTTTGCTATCATTCAATCTGCACTTATGCATTTCTGTTTTGTGTAGAGGAGGTGATTGTAAAGATTGTAAGAGAGTTTTTTGGCCTTTGTAATATTGCTTATCATTTCTGCATGTAATAAAATTATAGGTCTCAAATTCTCAATGACTGCATATTTTGTAAGCAAAGCTTTGGCATTATTTTGAATTTCCATTCATGAGTATTTCTACGTGAATGCTAAATTTTTATTTGTGTCCAAGTTTTGTCATTGATTTCGATTTCTATTCTAAAATATATTTCTTATTGATACTTAACATTTCTGTTGGTTCAATTTTGATATGATTTGAAGCTTTGCAAGAGCTATCTCCAAGAGGCAGAACGAGATCGGATCTATAACGAATTCACTGGAATATAATTGAAATTAAATAATAATTTCTTATATCTAATTCTCATATGTATTTTGCTTTTATCTCATTAATTAATATGAATTTCTTCTTTTAGTTAATGAAAACTACATGGCGAATTCGATCATAAACCAGTCCTTCCCCCTATTTTATAATCGATTTCGATTTCTATTCTAAAATATCTTTCTTATTGATACTTAACATTTCTGTTGGTTCAATTTTGATATGATTTGAAGCTTTGTAGGAGCTATCTCCAAGAGGCAGAATGAAATCGAATCTATAACAAATTCACTGAAATATATTTACGATTAAACAATAATTTCTTATATTTAACTCGCAAATGTATTTTTCTTTTATCCCATTAATTAATATGAATTTCTTCTTTTAATTAATGGAAACTACATAGTGAATTCAATCATAAACTTGTCTTTCCCCTATTTTTATTTAATTTGCTCTCAGATTAAGAGAGGGCTATCCCATCTTAGTCTGAGATAGGATTTTCATTTTAGATTAATTTTTTATTTGTAAATGATCTCAACATAAAAGTCCTCTTTAGTTAAAGGCAAACATCTTGATTTTCAGTGGCACAATCCAGTCATTGGATAAGTCAAATTTCTTTGATTGATTTTAATCATTATTCAAAATACTAAAAAATTAATTATAAGAACTAATGTAATATAGTGTATATTAATTCATTTATTTTTAATTAATAAAAATACACATTAGAAAGCATTTTTCTTTTTCTTTTTAGAGTTAGCCTTAACATACTAACTACTCATTAATTTGTAACATTCACTTTCAATAAATAATAATAACTTAAGGCACTGACTAGAATAATTTTAACTTTAAATATGGTAGTATAGTTAACTAATATATTATTAATTGTTTACTTAGAATAATAATAATAATATTTAGTTAACATTCATTTCATAGTTTATCATAGATATATTATAATCTCATAATAATCTAGATTAAATATTTAAAACTATTATTTAAACTATATTAGTAATATTTAGGAATATATTATAGTATAAGGTATAGTTATTTACATAGTATATTTAGTTAATTAGCATAATCACATAGGATATATATTAGTTTAGATTTGACATATGAGATAAATAGGAATACTTTAGCACTTAACAAGCACTTTAACGATAAATTTGGCATTAACAGTGTGTTACTTTAGGATTAATAGATAATATTAAACTAACAAGTTTCATAGGGATAAAATTATCATAGTGTCATTTAGGATTAACAAATAACAGTAATTTAATAATATAAAGCCAGTTAGGTTAGAATAGTTAGGTTAATTGTAAGACATAACTTAGTTGTGGCTTGGCTAAGCCCCAGATGAGCTTAAGGATCAACTCTCTTGCCTAATCAACAAGAGAGATGATCTGATATCTCTTCTCCGTTAATGAATGAAAGTTATATTTTAAGTAATCGGAGTTTGGGAAAAGGTAACTGGACCTAATTTAACCAGTCAGAGCCACTACTCCAAATGGAAAAGGAGCTGCTTTAAGCTCCAGACCGGGTGGTTATCCCCCAATGTTGTTGCAACGATTATTGAGGCTTCAACAACTCCATACATCAATGAATATATTGTATAAAGCAGAACAGCCTATATTAAATGAAGATATGAAGAGGATATTACAACTATTAGAATAGAGAAAAATGGGAGACTAGTTTCTTTATGAAAAACACATAGAGATAAGAATTTTGGCTCAAACCTATTACCTTATAAGTTGCCAAAATACATGTGCATGAGATTTTTTGAATTGGAATACTTAAGGCAAATTCTAAATTCTGATTCCATCAACTTCTTAGCTGCCAAGAAAAAGAGCCACTTCAAGCTTAAAAATCAAGTTGGGCCTTTCATCATAAATAACAGAGAAGCAGAAATGGAAATAACCAATATACTAGCGGGGTTTAAATTTTAGGAGAGATTTCCTTGGAACTATGATCCTCAAGGGATCTTGAGTGATTTAAGGGTTAAATGAAAACTTACACCATTTATGCATGAACCTAAGCCAGAAATTGAGAAGTTTGCAAATCAGTGTAGAAATTTGAATAATAGCCGAATTATTCACCGAGATTATCCTAATTACACACTATTTAAGCTTCATGCATAATACATAACCTCTTCTACAATTGATCATCAATATGTGGAAATAGAAACAGTCGCATGTGCACATTAAAACATAATCAAGTACACATATCAACACAGTATGTAATGGGGAAAGCTGATAGCTGAAAACCCCCAACTATTTGTATATTATAATGATAGAGAACATGTAACAATCATAGTACAATACTCCTCACAAGTACTCAGTACTATCTCCAAAATTTACACACAAACTAGCTCATATTTGAACAAGTCACAGGTTCAAATCTCCTCCACAAGTCTGACTGCCTCTACTGCGCAATCCAAGATGAGAATGAATGAGATCCAAGTTCGAATCCCCTAGCTTGTACTTCGCAATCCTCATTAGCAATCTCCATCAATGTGTGTGCAAATCTCATGCACATCCAATAGTCACAACTGATAGTAGACTCACCCTTTCACCCACCTCTAACACTGGTCTCCACTGAACTGTCCATGCATTACAGTTAACTGATGTGTTCTTTAGTTGATTTATGAGTTAATAATTAGTTAATTAATTAATAATTAATTCACACCACTCATCACTAGTGTATTTGTCAGTTAGACTAAATACAGCTAGTTCAACTAAGTTAAATAGAACACAACTCCACCAACTGTCTCATCAACTCCACCAAACTCACCTTGCAATTCTATGATCGACCATGACGCTCAGCTAACCCTTAGGAAAATCGTATTTCCTTCTGTCAGTTGCATGTGCCACATCCAAGCATCAAACTGAAGTGCTCCAAGAGGATAAGATAATGTTTATAGTCTAAATATTATTTAGGGTTAATAATATTTGGATGTTCTATTTTTAGCTCGACAGTCTAAAAATAGAAACTGCCCAATGTCTAAAAATAGAGGTCCATCTATTTTTACCAACTCGACCAATCATCCACTGGCCATCCACTGCAACTCATAGATATGATCGACTTCATCTAAAAATAAACCTGATCTAAATGAACTTTACGACAAATCACTGTGTGAGCCCACCTAGTTTTGGTGATCACTTTCCAACTAGGATCAGGAAAGATGTTTCAGGATGCCTCCTTCACTGTTTCTTATTGCAATCTTCAACACTCCCTCTCAACAAGAAAGGACTGTCTTTGCATGCGACATGCAACTCCATGCATTCGCCCTGCAACCTTCACAAGCGCCATGCAACTGCATGCATCTGCTCTGCAACTCCTCTGAAACTGAATAGGCTCCAAACAACTCAATCAGTTTGATGCATATATCATCAAAGTCTTCGACTTCTGCTGGGCCCAATTGCACATGTCATCAGGAACCACTGCGTTGTTGAACTCTTGCACCCATGCACTCTGCACTTGCTGTCAACTCTGATTCGCGCTCCAGTATCCGACACTGTCACTTTGATCTGCCTGCATCAATCCAACTGATCATGCTACTGCTGCGCTATGGGAACCTCGTAGCTAGGTTCAATTCATGAGATCCACACCATCTCCATGAATCCTACCCAGAAATCTTCTCTTGGGATTATTCATGCATGTCCCCCCACCTCTCACCTGGTGGTATAGCTGCATGCACTCCCTCTGCCCATCTGGCACGAAATTTCTCTGCATGAGTGGTTTCTTCCACTCCATGATCCTCATCTTATGGCTGCTCCACATCCCGAGGTTCACTATTACCTGCATGCAAAACTTTCTCCCTCTCAAGCATCAATTGCATGTCTTTCTTGCACTTCCCAACAGTAGGAAGCTCCGTAGACATCCCATCTACTTCAAGTCTGTAGAGATTCTTTGCTCGAATCCAAACCTTCTTGACTTGTCCTATTGCCTTGTGCCGAAGGAAAACTTTTCCTTCACTGAAGACAACTTCATACCCTTTATCCTCTAACATTGCGACTGAGATCAAATTCTTCTTTAAACCTGGAACATGCACTAAATCTTGTAAAAGAATGAGTTTACCTGAAAACCTCTGAAAGGTTATGGTACCAATGTCGGTCGCATTGTATCATCCACCATCGCACAACTCAACATGCATCTGGAGACCTTTCTCCACCAAGTCACTGAAAAGATTTGCATCTCCCGTCATGTGAAAGGAAGCGCCACTATCAATATACCACCCCGATCCCAATGCACTAGACACCATGCATGCGATCAATGAGAAGTCCAGCTCAAATTGCGAGGCAAGAGCCTCACCAGCTGCAGCTCCAGCAGCCTGCTTGTTCTTCTTCTTCTATGGACAATTCGTGGCGTAATGTCCATGATCGTGACAGTGAAAACACTTCACTTTGGACATGTCACGCTCTTTACCATCCGCACCGGATTGAGAAGCATTCTTCTTTCCCTTCCCCTTCCTTGCTTTGGCAGCCAAAGCGCAATCTTCTTCATCAGATGCCTTTGATGAAGATCCATCCCTAGTACTTCGCCTTATCTCCTCTTGCACAAGATCCGACCAAAGTCGCTCCCATCCTGGAAATTTCTCCCGACCATTGACAGAATCCTCATAGGAATGCCAACTCTTCGGAAGACCAAGGAGATCCAAGCTCACCAAGTCCTCATCATCCACACTAACTCCTACACTCCCAAGCTCATCCCTGCAGTGGACAAACTTTGTCAAGTATACCGGAATAGTGTCATTCTTCTCCATCTTTATTTTCTTGAGTTTATCCTTGAGCGCCAACTTCCTCTGGTCGCTCTTGCTTTGGAATAAATCTGTCAAGGCTTTCCACATCAAAAATGGAGAAGCCTTACCATGCAGGCTGGATACAATGTGATCCTTCACGCCCTCCAACAGAATCCTTCGACACCTTGCTGTCTTCTTTTGCCAAGCCTCAACCAAGGCAGCATCGCTAGAAGAAGGCTTTGGAACTTCAACATCTATGAACTCCTTCAGCCCATTGTCATCTAACACCGCCTCCATCCTATCTCTCCATGCAATATAATTCGAGCTGCCTTCAAGAGCATACTCCAATCGCAATCCGTTGAAAGACATTTTGACTTCGACACCAAGAAAACACTGCTGCAAATTCGAATTCCACCAGCTCAAAACTCAACTGCTTCTGATCTGTGAGAACAAAGTATTTCTAGCACAGAGATCGACTGTAGGGGCATTTATTGGATATATCACCTTTCAAAGAAAGGATGGATCCAGAGGCTACCTGGCCCGCTTACAGACTCTATCTACCGAAATAAATTGTAATCACTGTAATAGATCCGATGATCAATTCTCCCTCTGATACCATGTATAAATTTGAATAATAGCTGAATTATTCACCGATATTATCCTGATTACACACTATTTAAGCTTCATGCATAATACATAACCTCTTCTACAATTGATCATCAATATGCGGAAATAGAAACAGTCGCATGTGCACATTAAAACATAATCAAGTACACATATCAACACAGTATGTAATGGGGAAAGATGATAGCTGAAAACCCCCAACTATCTGTATATTATAATGATAGAGAACATGTAAAAATCATAGTACAATACTCCTCACAAGTACTCAGTACTATCTCCAAAAGTTAAACACAAAACTAGCTCAGATTTGAACAAGTCACAGGTTCAAATCTCCTCCACAAGTCTGCCTACCTCTACTGCGCAATCCAAGATGAGAATGAATGAGATCCAAGTTTAAATCCCCTAGCTTGTACAGTGAAATACTCATTGGAAATCTCCATCAATGTGTGTGCAAATCTCATGCACAGGTATAGTCACAACTGATAGTCACACTCACCCTTTCACCCACCTCTAACACTGGTCTCCATTGAACTGTCCATGCATTGCAGTTAAATGATGTGTTATTTAATTGATTTATGAGTTAATAATTAGTGAATTAATTAATAATTAATTCACACCACTCATCACTAGTGTATTTATCAGTTAGACTAAATACAACTAGTTCAACTAAGTTAAACCGAACACAACTCCACCAACTGTCTCATCAACTCCACCAAACTCTGCCACATGAGTTCTAACTGAAGTCAACCATGAAATAGCTTAACTAACCCTTAGGAAAAGCGTATTTCCTTCTGTCAGCTGCATGTGCCACATCCAAGCATCAAACTGAAGTGCTCCAAGAGGATAAGATAATGTTTATAGTCTAAATATTATTAAGGGTTAATAATAATTGACTGTTCTATTTTTAGCCCGGCAGTCTAAAAATAGAAACCGCCCAATGTCTAAAAATAGAGGTCCATCTATTTTTACCAACTCGACCAATCATCCATAAATAGCATCCTGCAACTCATAGACCATGATCAACATGTCTAAAAATAGACATAGTCTAAAAATAGACTTTGCGACAAAAATCACCTGTGTGGGCCCCACCTAGTTTAGGTGATTACTTTCCAACTAGGATCAGGAAAGATGTTTCAGGATGCCTCCTTCACTGTTTCTTGTTGCAATCTTCAACAATCAGGCAGAATGGATAGAGAAAACTCTGATAGATACAGCATTCAATGCAGAGCCAGCAGGAAAAATGGATACTACACAAGCTATGGTAGTTGCAAAATAGCCTAAAACTTCAACAAAAAGAGGTAGGATGAAGGAAATTATACAGCTGAGACCACCACAGATACAAAATTCAATTTGATTTACAATAAAAGGCTCAAATTCAGCTCAATTGATAAAGAAAAGGTAATTGATGTGGAAGATACAAATGAGCCAGAGATAAATAAAGATGAAGCTACAAAAATAATCAATGAAACTCTTGCAAAAATTGGAAAAGATCATACTACAGGTAAAGATGATACTCAGATTATTGAGAAACAAAATATGGATTATTCTTCCTCACAGACAGCTGAGGAAAAATACTTAGATATAAAATAAAAATACAAGAAAATCAAGCAAACGAATGAAGAAATCAAGTCTGAGATTTATTCTCAGTTTCTTAAACAAAAACCAGTGAATCAAAAAAGGCTACTGACAGCCTTTGAATATTCCACAAATAAAATGATTATGTCATATCTACAACCAAGTACTTCAACACCTAAGATAGTGGCAGACTATAAAAAGGTTGAGTTTGAAGTAGATACTGAAAATGTGCATGGGCTAGACCAAATTGAATTCCATAGACATAGCTTAGAAAAGTTATATTCAATTGTGGTAAAAAAGGCTATGAGTGCTACTAAGTTGCAGAATACCATTATTAACATGCAAGATCAAATGAAGCTGGACAAAGGCTCTTTGTATGCTAAATACCTAAGGATTAAAGCCTTAGAGGATTTGATTTTACAGGTGGGATATGATCCCTCAAATGTGTAGACAGTTGAATTATTGATTAAGAAAAAGAATGAAGATATTGCAGCTTTGAGGAAATAGTTGAAGCTTCCTCAAAGTGAGTACCCGCATACCAAAGAAATACTTCAGGATTAGATAGAAAAAGAAGAGATGATGTAGTTGATCCTCAAACTAACTGCTCAGATTAAAGATATGGAAACCCAAATGGATCAATTTATTAAGGAGAAAGAGACTGTGAATGAAACTAATGCTCCTATTATTCCTACAATGATACCAGTTATTACCACAACTGTGGCTTCCAATTTGGGAGAAAAATTAGCACCTAATGAGCCATTGGAAACTGCAATTCCATTGCATTCAGCTACTACATCAGTCACAGATTCTTCCACAACACAGGTACAACAAACAGATGGAGCAGGTAAAATGGTGAAAGCTATGGAGGAATTGTCCTTGAAAACTAATGAGATAAATAGCTTGAAAAAGATGATTAAAAGTCTTGAAGCCACCAACAAAATAGCCTTGATAACTATTAAAAACCATGAGCATAAAGTTATCAGACTTGAAGAAAAAATGAAGAATTTACAAAAGGAGTTAACATTTACTGAACAGATTTCCTACATCAAGAATCATCTTTGGACAAATATTATTGAGGCCATACATTCTCAATGGCCTTCAATTTAGGTCATCTATGAGCAGAGAGACTTACTATTAGTAGCTGTTGTGGTGGATTCAACACACGGGTATGCGAAATCACACGAGTTTAGAGAGTGTGGTCTACTCTCTAAACTATTGGTAACAGGCAGAATGTGGGGGGAGCTCAAAAGCATAAAACTTAAACGAAATAATATCTTGAAGTATGCTCTGGTTAAAAAACTAAAACTAAAAACACAAAAGAACCTATATAGAGAGTTCCAAACAATAATAATGCAAAGGATGGCTCAATGGCCTCTTCTTATTAAATGTTCGGAATAAAAGGAAATCTTACCCACTTGCCAAAGGGCCCCTAGGCAATGGCTCTAGGTCCCGATGCAAGGATGCTTGCCTTCCAAGTTCTGCCTCTGATGTAGTCTAAATCTCTCTCTCTGCTGTGGTGGACTAAGTTGTTGGGTGGCCAACTATCGATTCCTCTTTAGCTCCAGCTCCGGGTCACACACAATACTGGTGTTGCTTGGCAACTTTGGCTAGCATAACCTTGTGATCACCATTTGTTCATCTCTTGGTGGGTTTATATAGGTGAGCTTCAAATCCTCCTTCCCTCCCTTGGTACATGATGGATGGTGACCCAAGGGAGAGGTGTGATTCCATTGTGTGCTCAAATATTCTTTTGTGTGCTCACATAATGTCTAAGGAGGCGCTGGTGGCTGTCCTTAGGATGCTTTCACATAAGGAGTAACTGTCCTTTGCTTGTTATGGTCCTGGAAAGTGATTTTTTTCCATTTCCAGGAATGTGCTCTTATCGGTCAAAAGGGCGTGCAGAAGGCGCTCTTCTCGAAGGAAGAAGCGCGCATTTGAGCATTTATGACTAGTTCAGATCTGATTTTCTCAAAACCTTAGAGATTTTAAATACTTCTTGATTCCATAATGTATTCCTGTCCTGTAAATCCTTAGGCTTGACATTAATTGATGTCGTCTTATGTTGTATGATTTTCTAGTGTTAACAGTTGCCCCCTAATGTGTGAGGTCTAGGAAGAACTGTATAGCCAAAATACATTATAGTTTCTTTTCTGTATCGTACGTAGTGTGTGTGTGTGTGTGTGTGTGTGAGAGAGAGAGAGAGAGAGAGAGGCCTACGTGTACTTTTGGAATCGACAACATCTTACACTGTTTCCAAGATAACCATGGCCTACGGGACCCCCTGCAAGAAGACAAAATATACATCATATTTATAAAATTTCAATGAGGTGGGCATGTCCCATGCTTGTGATGCTATGGATAGTTAAAAAAAAATTGACAGATACATCTGCTGTCTGAGTCACTACTATGGTAGTGATGCTGGTGGTTGTTGACGACAACTGCTGACGCCCTCAAGGGAATTTTTTCTTTGATGATAGGTGGAATGTGGTACCCATATGTGTAATATTTGTATGGCATATCATTGCAGAATGTACGCATATGTACTGGCTAGGACCTTCCCGTGTAAGCATTGTTGTCAGAGACGATTATAAAGGCACAGATCTTCAACGGATCTTGATCAAAGTGCAATGGTTGTAAGGTACAATACCATTGTGACATGAAAGCTTTTGCAGAAGTCGAATGTCAAGAGGATCGATGAAATCTATGGACAATGATGTCTCCCATAGTGCCACCCGAGGATACCCCTTTGCATGGGGAGGGGTCATCCAAGGTACCGCTTCCTTTTTGGAAAAGAGGCATTGAGGTTGACAAAAAGAAAGCCTTAACTGAACCATGATGGATTTAACATAGGCATGTTGGTGAGCAGTAGCTGAAAATGGATGATGGGGATTCAGTGGCCTAAGTTTGAAGTATACTTGAGCAGCTTGGTGGCAGTCATAGGTATTTCTGAAGGGAAAAATCCCTGAAGTCGAAGAACTTCCAGGGCGGGTATAAACTGGCTATGAATGTCGTGATGGTGTGTGTGTGGCAGGTGAAATACTTTGACCAAGGGAGAGGGGGGACTGCTGCCATGGGAGAAAAAGTGAAATATGAGGGCGAAGTGGCGAAGGGAATCTTTTGAGGTCTTTGTACACTTACCAAAAGAATAAAATAATAGGGTTTGGTTTGTACAAAACACAGAGACTGGGACCCCAAAACATGAGAAAGGGTCGCTCACTGAAGGTGTGAGGATGGTGTTTTTCTAGGGGTAGGGGTCCCATTGGTTGGTCTCATGTGTGGGGTTGATCAAACGGAAGATGTCGCATATGGGAGTATGCTGATGGAGGTATGGTTGGCCAAATGCAGTGCACGGAGATGCGCTTTCAATCTACTTGTACAACCCAATTGTTCGGGAAGGGGGTTGAGTTTAAATGGTGAACTTGACCTTATGAATGATAAATGGCTAGGCATGAGGTGCTTCCTAGACTAAAATGGTATGGCCATGGTGTCACTTGTGGGGTGATGTATGGTCTACTTTGGATGACGATCGCCATGGAGGGGAGGCTCTATCGACCGTCGCAAACGTTTATCATATGCAAGGTGGGGTGATGATAAATGTGGTCGGGTATGAGGACCCTATGGTTTATTTCTAATGGAGAAATGATGTCAGGATATGAAAATTTTTATGGGACTTTATCATGCTGAGGGTAGAATGATACCTGCTTTGGAATTTTTAGTGGGTGGTGCTGTGAATGATTTGCGGGTTCTTCCTGCAAAAAAAAACTACCTCAAGTGAAAGAATCTTCCTTTCATCCAATATTATTGAAAAACATGAATTTTGGAAAGGAAGATGGGAGGTTGCATACCTGCGGACGCTGAAAAAATATTTTTTCAGGAGTGCGAATGTGTGGCATCACCTCTGTTTGTTATGGAGTGTTGATCATCGTGTTGCTTTCGAACTAGTGATCAGATACTCTAAGCTCCATTTTTTTCTTGGAAGTTGTTACTTGGGTCCTAGTTTTGATTTCAGTTGGGGCGGCCCCCAGACTGAGATCATGTGGGGCGTTTCCGGTTACTACCCCCTGTCTAGGATCTCCTTTTTGTTTGTTCCTCGGCTTATTTTTGCAGCATTTGGAGGATTGTCATAATTCTCCTGGTTGTATGGTTGTTGATGAGCCCAAGAAGGGTTGCACTATATTGAATGGCGCATTACACTGTGCGATTGGTCCATTCTGTGCGGGGAATGGGGGATATCAGTTCCCTTGTCCCTGGTTGGTATATGAGTGTTGGGGTGACTTTCATGATAGCTAGGTTGTGATACGTTCTAAGTAGAATCGTATGAGTATCTAGGGTATTGATTACTGATGCCTAGGTGTCCTTGGGCCAAAGACCTGATCGAACCGTCTACAGAATCAACGTGCATGGTGCTACTGCTACCTAGGTGATCTTGGGAAAAATATCCGATCAAGCCGTTTGCAAAATCGATGCACATGGTACTATTGTTGTCTAGGTGATCTTGGGTCAAAGACCCGATCAAGCCGTCTGCAGAATCTAACTACCTAGGTAACTCTTTGAGTATCATGGGTGCTACTACTGCCTAGGTGATCTTGGGTCAAAGACCCATATCGAACCGTCTGCAGTAGATGAAGCGCTTGGTAACTCCCCAAATATAGATTACTGCTGCCTAGGTGACCTTGGGTCAAAGTCTCGATCAAACCATCTGCAAAATCTACCTACCAGGGTAACTCTCTGAGTATCATGGGTGCTAATGTTGCCTAGGTGATCTTGGGTCAAAGACCCGTATCAAACCGTCTGCAGTAGACAACGCGCCTGGTAACTCCCCGAATACAGATTACTGCTGCCTAGATGACCTTGGGTCAAAGACTCGATCAAACTGTCTCTAGTAATCGACGCGCGTGATAACTCAAGAGGATGAGGCAACTAGGTTCCCCTATCCCTGTTCGATGTATGGTGGCTTGGGGGGAGGAGGGACAGATGGTTGTCTTTGTGGTGACTATCGCTCTTCCTGTAGGTATAGGATGATACGAGGCTCATCGTTGATAGACTGGATGGAGGGATCCTCTTAATAGGATCACTCGATCGCGTGTAAGGCATCCCTATACCGTGGTATTTCTGGAAAATGGTGGGTATAGTGCCCATAGGTGTCATAGAGGGCGCCTGCGTAATTGGTACGTAGCGGTTTGCCTGTACTTTTGGTGGCAAGTTCCTTTTTATGGGAATGTCGCTTTGAGGTGCTTGCCTCGCAGCTGAGGAGTGGTTTTAATTCATCCAACTCCAAGCATATGTGAGCAGGATTTCCTGTGACATCACATATAATGTAGGCTGATGACTCCCTCTTCATGGTGGGGTCACCACTTTCTTTCCTTTCTTGGTGATTTTCTTTGTTGTGGTCGCCAGTTTCGTAGTGGGAATTTCCCTTGAGGGGGCGGTTTCGACTGCTACTTGGGTAGGTTGGGGCTCCTCGGGATAGGGGGGCTTTAACCCAAATGCTGTAACGTTGGTAGCTGGCGTTACTAGAGGGGGAACGAGATACCATACTGGGAATGCCAATGATATATTGGGTAATACCAGTGTTGCCAAGACTTGCTAGGAGGTGAAGCTAGGAGGTGGGTAGAGGAAAGGAGTTTGGGAGGTAGCATAGACTAGGGAGGCTACAGTAGTTGATGCCTCGGTGTCGTTACTGCTTGAGTCCGTGTCCTGACTAACCTCGGTTCTTGATGTGGAAATCATGCATACCGGGGCCCCTGTGGCATCGGGCCATACTTCAGGGATAATAGGAGGATCTCCTAGGAATGACCTTGGGGCGGACGACGGTTTGAATTGGCCAGGGGCATATTCTTGATACCGTAAAAGACCATCTGTGGCTATATCTACCTAGGGTAGAACCATATATGTGTTGGTCAAGTGATGCTTTTCAGTGTGCGTTAGTTGGTCTACTGTGATGATTCGGTCCTCGTGGGGGAACATCATGATGCAGAAAATGGAGGATGCTATCGTAGAAATGGCGTACATGTAACTCCACCCAAGCAGTATACTGTAATCCAAGTGAGCATCCAAGACTTCGATGTCTATGTGGACCGTCTTGCTGGCTAAGTAGAACGGTACATTTTGGAAGAGACCGACGGGGGTGGAGGGATGACCGTTGTATGCTCTGAGTGTGATGACGGAAGGTTTGAGTTCGGGGGCTCCTAACTTCTACCATACATTATTTGACATGATGCATGTGGATGCACCCTTTCCAATGACACATTAGTGAATAGTGATATTCTGTACCAATAATGGTATCTGAAAGGCGACCATGGAGGGAAGCCTAGGGGTGGCTTTGTCTAAGTCAAAAGCCATCATGCGTGTGTCGGCAGGGTCGACGACGTTTAATGCAGAAAGCAGGGCTTTCTGTTGCTTTGGGCACGACTGCAGTACCTCTAAAGTGGACATAGCAGTAGGTGACTAAGCTAAATCATCTACGATGTTTTAATTGTGGGCTGCTTTGGAGTAGTTACATGTTCGCCTATTAGGCCCTTTTACCATTTTTGGCAATGGTTCCAAAGGAATATTTGGAATGGTTAAAGGTGCAGTTGGCGCACTCGTACTAGCCCCTAATTTACTGGTGTTTGGTGGGGTGTCGTAGCTGCAATTCTGAGTTTGGAAAAACATTTCTTCCCCATCCATGTAAATTTCATGGTTCTTTTTCCCGGAATCGTCGGGGTTTTGCTGTTGAGTGCTGATCGTTCCTTGATGGAGGAAGGGTTCTTGCATAACCGCAGATGTTTGGGAAGATCCTCCTTGTCCTCGATTACTTTGAAGCTTTTTAAGCTCAGGGAGTTTGGGACAGTGGTGAGTATAGTGCCCCTACTCATCACATATTGAACAAGAATGGTTTGTTCATAGAGGTGGCCTTTTTCCTTGCTTTTGGGCATTACTTGCCTCTTGGTTCTGATTCCAGTTGGATTTACCTCCAATCTGGGATCACGGTGGTAGCTATTGGTTGCTACCCCCCTATCCAGGGTTTCCCTTTGGGCTTTCTTTTTACCTTTCTTTTAACCACGTTAGAAGGGTAGTTCTCTTGATCATACTGGTGTGGTTGATTTTGGGACGGCTGCACAAAGTTCACCTATGCATTGTTTTGCGTAGATGGGTTATGTGCTTGGGACTGAGCATACTGTTGTCCCATGTTTGCACCTGGCCGTTGGGGTGGAGTTCTTCCGTCATTTTTTCTTCCTACGTACTGGGTCCCCTCAGCTGAAGGATAAGTTCCTCCTTGGTGATACGTTGGCGCCCTATTAGTCAAATTTTGCTGCTGCATATGATGACTTTTAAATTCGGGTTGAGACATGTTCTAGGTAGACCCATGTGTGTAACCGGGATTCTGACTACTGCTGCCTAGGTACCCTTGGGTCATTGACCCTATAAGTCCATCTGCAGAGTTAGACGCGCCTGGAAATTTTTGATAAGATTACAGGCGCGGGGCATTGGGTAGGATATTGTATATGTATCCTGATTGCGTGTAGATCAGTTCAAGTTGTTGGGCTTTAATGATTGCGTCCTCTTCGAATGTGGAGTTACGTTGCGCCAAATCCTTTGAAATCTCTGTCGTCATATTTTTCAAGAACAAATCTAAAAGGACTCGGTCATGGAGTTGTGCTTTGCATAAACTGCGACATCGTCTCGACTCATGGAGATGTTCTGAAATATGGGTAGAGGGGGATTGTCTGAAATGAGTCAGTAACTCCATTCCCGAATTGTGGTGAATGGGTAACTGAAAGTATGTGAGGAATGCGGTAGCGAGGGTGCTAAAGGTTCTATGTGAAGTAGGGGGTTGCTCTACGTACCATTTTGCGGCCACTCCCGTAAGAGTGCGTTGAAATAGCCTCAACTGAATATTATCGTCAATGATGCTATTCGATGAGCACCACAGGTGAAAGTTCATTATATGATTTCCTGGGTCTTTCGCTTTCTTACCTTCAAACTTTGGTATGTATGAAGGGAGCTTCATGGGCATGGGAGGCCAATTGGGGTCATTGGTGAGTTTGATCAAATCTGGTAGTTTTGACGCCGCTAAGAAGGGTGACTGGGAGGTTGATGCCATGGCAATGTGTGAAGACACAAAGTTGTGGTTAGAATGAGGGATTATTTTGTGACGTACCCTGTTGTGAATTCAGCTGGCTTCCCGTATGGGATGCACTCCTCTACCCCCCAGGGGACGAGGGGGGAGTGGTGTGCGGTGTGGTGTTGGGAGGCCGAGTAGGGTTCCCAACTAAGGTTTCTCCAAGAAAGGAGGAACCAACCACTGTGGCAATGTTCCGTCTTTGATGCCTAAATGGCGAAAGACCTGGAACCCCTCCCGGTAATGGGGGGAGGTCCAAAAGATGCCTGGACCGATGAGGTTTCATTGGAACCGTTTTGATTTTCGACCAGGTTAGGTTTTGGAAAATGTTTTTGAGGGGATTGAATCTGTGATCACAAAAAATTTATGGCCACATAAATAAAATAATGCAAAAATGAAATGAATTTTCCTTTAACTTAATCTATGTGATCAATCAAGAAAAAAATGGTTTTTTTTGTTTGCGCATGATACTCAAAATCCTAGAAGAATTAATACGTCCTCACACGCTCAAAAGTAACTAGGCCTTCAGAGGATTTCTTATGAGTGCTGGCACAACATCCCGTAAGAGCTGGCGATGCCCCCAGTCAGCCGAAGAGAATTAACCAAGGTAAGGGTAGAGGGTCTGGCGCTTTCCTGGACCGTCACCTATAGGGTAAAGGATGCCCTAGTTTTGGCCACTAAGAACCACAGTCCCACATGAGCGTTCGAGTCTTGGGCTTCTTGGTATTCAGCTAACAGTACCTAGTATCAGCTGAGTCAGGTAGCGCCAACTGATACCGCACGCACTGCGCCTAAGCCTAACCCCCTCTAAATCGGGTCTCTGCCTCGCTCGGGTTTTATTTTCCGTAGGCTGATAGGTGGATTTTAAAGCTCCCTAAAAAAAAAAAAATCTATTTTTCAATGTGAACTATGATCAAGGCTGCTTATTGGATGCCTACCCCCTTGATCCTAACTTAATCTATAAATTCTCTTGTGGCCCCTGTGGGGAGAATTTAGTGAGTTGGTTTAAGTTAATTTTAGGTGGCTTTATTTTCTTAGTGGGTGAATGTGTGTGAGTGTATGGTGAACAATCTTGATACAGGTGCGCCTTCCTACGCGCAGGTCACTCTTGAATGCACGCAATGCGCCTCTGTGTGAAAAAACTGTGCACAAAAGTCCTGCAAGTAAAATATTAGGAGTTTCCTTCTTCAGTCTGTCACCTTAGTGAGTCTAGGGACTACAAGATGGGTTAGAGGACTGCCAGCTTCACTCCAGCATAGACAAAGGGTCTCTTGTAAAAGATGGCACAACCACATAAAATTGAAACAGGTCAGTGGAGTCACCAATCCTGTTGTGGTGGATTCGACACATGAGTGTATGAAATCGCATGAGCTTAGAGAGTGTGGTATACTGTCTAAACTATTGGTAATAGGCAGAATGTGTGGGGAGATCAAAAGCATAAAACTTAAATGAAATAATATGTTGAAGTATGCTCTAGTTAAAAAACTAAAACTAAAAACACAAAAGAAGCTATATAGAGAGTTCCAAACAGTAATAATGCAAATGATGGCTCAATAGCCTCTTCTTATTAAATGTTCGAAATAAAAGGAAATATTACCCACTTGCCAAAGGGCCCCTAGGCAATGGCTCTAGGTCCCGATGCAAGGATGTTTGCCTTCCAAGTTCTGCCTCTGATGCAGTCTAACTCTCTCTCTCTGTTGTGGTGGACTAAGATGTTGGGTGGCCAACTATCGAGTCCTCTTTAGCTCCAGCTTCGGGTCACACACAATGCTAGTGTTGCTTGGGAAACTTTGGCTAGCATAACCTTGTGATCACCATTTGTTCATCTCTTGGTAGGTTTATATAGGTGAGCTTCAAATCCTCCTTCCCTCCCTTGGTACATGATGAATGGTGACCCAAGGGAGAGGTGTGATTCCATTGTGTGCTCAAATATTTTTTTGTGTGCTCTCATAATGTCTAAGGAGGTGTTGGTGGTTGTCCTTAGGTAGCTTTCACATAAGGAGTAACTGTCCTTTGCTTTTTGCGGTCCTGGAAAGTGAATTTTTTCCATTTCTAGGAATGCGCGCTTATCAAGAAAAAGGGCGTGCATAAGGCGCTCTTCTCGAAGGAAAAATCATGCATTTGAGAATTTATGACTAGTTCAGATCTAATTTTCTCAAAAACTTAGAGATTTTAAATACTTCTTGATTCCATAATGTATTCCTGTCCTGTAAATCCTTAGGCTCGACATTAATTGATGTCGGTTCTTATCATTTGTAAGATTTTCCAAGATGCATAAAGAAATTTCAAACTGAGATTCAGAAAACCAAGGATGAGTTTACTGATAAGCCATCACAGGCTTTAAAATTCATCACTTTCTTGAACAGTAAAAACATAGCAGAGTTGGAAGAGTTATAGGTACAGGATAGAACTGAAACAATATTACAAATCAAGAAGGTTGTACCAAGAGAAATTTGATGAACAACCTAGAGGAAAAATTTGATGCTATGAATATTTCCATTACTAAGTTTTTGGAAAAATACACTATTTTGAGGCAGAAAGGCCTGCCAGATATTCATGTCTTCAATGACAAACTAGTGGCCCAAAAATATTATGATAAGAAGATAAGGGAGTTTGCAAAAGAACAAGTCAACAAACCACTGCCACTGGGCACTCCTACAAGAAAGCTCATCCTTCAATATTTTGAAGACTTGTTTTTTTTTACAGCATGAGATTAGGCATCTTTTTGGTTTCAAACCTACCTTTGCCAAGTATACAGATGTCGAAGAAATTTAGAAAGATAAAAAATGTGAAAATTTCAGATGCAGAGCAATGGTGAGAATTCATATATTTAATGTAACAGTAAAAAGGTAGAACAACAAAGAAAAATGCACTAAAATTAGTCAAACAGAGACAGTGAAATAAAGAGACAGTCAACTGGTTTTTTACTATAGTAAGACATATTTTTCAGCAGTACAAAGTGAAATATCAGTTAAAGTATATCAATGTTTAAATAAATAGCGTTAAAGAGTATCAAAGGAAAGTGTGTCAACCAAGGCAACTCAAACAAAGATATTTCCTAAAAAAGCCACAGAAGCAGGACATCTATTCAATAAAAAGCTCCTTGTTAGATAAATTTTTTCTATATATTTTGGATAAGAGGACAACTTGCTGATTTATTGAGTAGTTGTCCCACTTATTTTGTAAAGATATTTTATATTTCCTAGAGATATTCCTACATTTCTCTAGGATATTTGTAAACAACATTTTTTATAAATACTTCTGTATTAGAAGTGTTAAGGGTGGAATAAAATTGCTAAGATTACTATAGACTTTTGCTAATACATTGGAGGCTTTCATGTGTTGAATTCAAAGTAGCAGACTGGACAAAGCTAAAGTGGCATCATAATTCATGATTCTTGCGATAAGTTAAAGAGTGAAGTACATCTCTTCTTGTCATTGTTTCTTTTCTGAGTTTCATGCAATTCATTATGTGTTTGATCTATCTTAATGTGTAACTAGGAATATTACTACAGTGTGACTAGCCTTTTGCTCCCTATTTTTAACTAAGTTACCATTTAAATGTTTTCTGCTGATTTCCTGTGTTAGGAATTATTCATTTCTCCTACTCCCGTTTGACCCCTGCCTCCTTCTTCCATTTTTTGAATCAAAGGATCCTTCATTTCCTTTTATCCCGATCATACCATTTCATCAAAAAAAAATTCCCAAATCTCTGAGGGTTATCTACCTTGCCCTGAACACATTTGTACCATTTTGGCCTTGCCTTCTAGTACTACTATTTAGACTTAGACTCCATAGCCCAATGGACAAGTAGATCTCTCCTTAGTTTAATCCTAAGTGATTTTTACCGACCAAAACCTTTAAAACAAAACCAATTGTTCTACCATAACTAGCCTAAAAACATAAATCCAAACAAAGATAAACCTTAAAGAGAGAGCCCTCTCTGAATTCTAGGAAGGCTAGATCCTAGGATTTGAAGTAGGTTTGTGGTTACCTCTAGTTTTCTTATACTAAAAAATCAAATCCCACAACTTAAGAAATTACTAGAGTGATAACATACTAGCGACCATAGCGGGGAACTAACCAATCTCCAGTATTAAATTTAGTCTTAAAGGAAGATATTTTATTTATCTTTTTACTTGAAGATTATTTTTATAGGTTGTGGGTATTTAAACCAGTCATTTTGGCTTCTAGGAAAACCCACTATACCAGGTCTAATACGGATCCTAAGCCTGCAGTTATAGTAGATAACCTAGAACAGATTGGAAAAAAGAAAAAACAAACTATCAATTTAGAGGCTCAAGTACCATTAAGAAAAGCCACTCTTTACACAAAGAGTTAGTAAGTTTGAATGATATTGATTTTGATCTCAAGTTTGAATATTCATTGTTTAAAACTAAATCTAAAACCGATTTGAAAAATATCTGTGATAGATCATGTTTTCCTTTCATTTTTGAATGCAAAACAAGAAAATATTTCAAGTAGGAACAAAGTCAGTAAATCCTAATATCAAAATACGATTCTTGAAAAGATTAATATTTCATTGATTAAAGATATTGATGAAGCTATTGACTTAACTCATTTATTATCTTACATAAAACCTCCAGTTTCTCAATTGCATACAACAATAATACCAACAAAAGATTCATCTTTATATTTTGTCACTTCATTTATAGATAATTATGCAAGTTCATCTACATACCATTTCATTCCTAAGTTGCCTTTACAGCCTAGGATATTATTTCCTTCATCTACTCAATCCACTACATATACTACTTTGCAATCATATTTTATAAGCACCACATATTTATTTCCAAGCAATTCCATTTACATACCATCTTCATTTCCCAGCTCTTCAACTACATTTGTTAATTCATCAGCTACCATATCTAGCATTTCCCCTATCATTACTGTTATACCTCCCACTCCAAAGTCAAAGCTTCAAGCCATGGCTGCCAGGTATGCTCCTCTTGTCTTACCCCAAAACCTCCATGATATGCCTCAAGATTACCAAAAAAATGTACCACTGTTTGATGGCCTTTCACAATATACTGCTCAACAACATGTCACTAAAATGACAGATTACTGTGAATTTTCTGAAATTGATGAGTCAGATGTCTAGATGAGGTTATTTTCCAAAATTTTGACAAGAGAAAAAAAAAATGGTTCAAAAATTTAGCTGCCGGTAGTATAGCTGATTTAGCTACATTTCATAGAACATTTTTAAATAAATGGGAAAAGGAAAAGAACCCCTTTCAAATTTTGTCTGAGTTTGATGCTTTAAAAAGATCTCCTAATGAGTCTTTCCAAGATTACTGCACTAGGTATAACAGTGTCTATAATGTTATTCCTACAGATCTTAAACCTACACCTTACTCTGTTTTGCTCAAATTCCCTGATGGATTTGATACATATATGGCCTATAAATTAAGAGAAAGGGATGCCCAAACATTATAACAGATGAATTAAGTGTTGTTAGTGTGGAAATTAACATTTTAGCTAAGAAAGCCAGACTTAGAAACGAAAGAAGATTTACAATTAAAGAACAAAGTTCAAACTCAGATGTTAAATTAGATTTCGTTGCTAAAACTTTAGAAAGGGTGGTAGAAAGATTAGATAATTTAGATAGAAAAACTCAATGGAATAATCAACCTCAGATCAGAAATCCCAATTTCGAAAAAAAAATAATAACCCTCGGAAAAGCTACAGAAGTTGTTCCTGACCAAAACATTAGGCCCCCATTTCAAGAGAACTATGCTGAAAGTTCTCAAAATAATGATGAAGATGAGGATGAAATCAATCATATAATGGGAATAGATGAAAACAACACCATTTTCCTCACTCAGGAAGATCTGGAATTATTTGAGCTTCAACAACTCAAATTAAACTCCATTGAATCCTTTGACTACAAATAAGGTTATGAATTTGCTATTAATGAAATTCACAGTCAGTATAACCTTAGAAATAAGAAAAATAATGAATCTTCTACAAAAAAAAATTCCCAAAATCAAACTACAAAGAAAGTAGAAGCCCTAAAAACAAAAGTTTTGCAAATTCTCTCAAGGGAAAACAAGCAAAATTCCAATACTTCCAGTCCTAAAAAACCAACAAGTCCCAATATTGTTGTAATATTCCCAATTAGCAGCAGCTAATTGGAAATATTAATTTTGATCAATTTTGCCTTATATAATTAAATTATAAATAAAAGTGAGTAGAGGGGGACATAACTCACTCTAAAAATAAAGTGCACTCCCTAGTAGACACAACGTTGTAACTTAAGTGAGCCAAGGGGGGCCAAGAGACCACGTAGAGAGGGGACCCATGTAGACACATGGAGGGACTGCGTTGGTTGGGTTGAGCACGTGGCAAAGGGAGGCTACGTTGGAGGAGGTGGACCTTAGGGTTTGAGAGAGGCTAACGCTATAAGAGAGAGGAGAGCCTCCTAATTTCATTCATTCTGTTGTTGATGATATTGAGCTGGTCGTTTTGACTTCTTGAGCATGCTGGCTGTTTAGCCTGTCTACAGCATTGTTTAGTGCATTGAGTGTCTTCGGTCGGAGATCTCACCCTTAGCCCTGGGGACTTCGAGTGCCTACTCGGGCAAGGTTATTTCTTCAGCATTTTGTAGGAGGTTTTGGTTTTTGGGTTTGCTGCGGAGCCGAAAGCATTCATAGAGACCCGTACATACATCGAGAGGGAGGACGCAGTCCATCTTGGAGGTGTTCCGGGTCGGGGGTTTTGTAGGAGATTTGAGTCGAGATTTTGAGTAGAGGATCAGCCTTTTCCTTTGGGAGGATTTTGGTGGAGTTTTAGGCAGTATTCCAATCATTATCATTTAGCCTCTACACAGGGCCTTGGAGGCTAGCATAATTCCCCAAGGGGGTGTTTTTCGGAGGTCGACCATTTCTGATATGGTTTCTAGGTTTTGTTTGGATTGGTGAGTAGAGGAGGATTCCATATTTTCAGCTCATTCCGGCAACGGGAGAAACCCATAGTTATCAATTCATTTCATGAGGGTAGCAACACACACGGTAATTTTCAGTGAAATTGGGACGCAGCATTCGTAGAGCAGCCATTTATAGTGTATTCTGAGAGTATTTCTTCACTTTCCTAGAGCAAGTTTAGGTGCCATAACTCTAATCACCTATTGTACTTCATTATATTTATCAATTTAATAAAATGGCTTAGCATTTCCTCTCTATATTTATGGATGAGTTGCCGTACATTCTTTCTATGTTATTATATGTTTGTTGCACTGTTATTTATATATATATTTGAGAATTCTCGTTCTATACCACTTGGTGTGTTTATTTTATACTCTTAGACAGAGTTTGGAAAGGGCCAGGTAGCCTCCATATTTCGTCCTCTTTTCAGAAGTGGCATATCTGGTAAACGCCCTCCCATTCCATCTTTGGTTGGAGTTTGTCGTGTTTTAGAGATATCCCCAAAACGAGATATTACGGCAGCACGGAGCATAGTTCTCGGCTCACCTCCTATGGAGCTAATTGTCTGTGACACTCGGGGAAGAGGCCATATATTTGTTACAGAGGCGTGGAAGTACTGTGGATCGTGAGCGTAGGTTGGAGAAAACCCACAGGAGGGAGACCGTGTTTGGGTGGTGGACACAGAGCAGGGAGGAGCCCAGCGATGACATACTGTAGTAGGAGGAGTCGGTGTTAGATTCAGAGCAGAGAGAGGCTAATGATAAGATGACATCCGAGGCTAAACAGCTTTGGGGAGGCACTCCTCAAATCGCACAAGATCTGCGTATATGCGATTGAGGTGATGGGGACGCGAGATTCACCATCGTGGAGGTTAGAGCAGCCGTGAAACCCAAAGGGGTTTCCAAATTGGCGAGGGATCGGGCACATCCCACCATTTTACGGAGCATGATGCCACTCAAAGATATGGCATCACATACACCCACATCGTCCCACTATGCCCACTTTCTCGCTACAAACATAGGGGAAGGAGCACAAACGGGAGCCGAGAACCTTGTCACATGGGTGATTATTTCACTGAGGCATCGTGCATATGGGCAAGGGAGTTCGAGGATGCCCTTCCATTCAAAGATTTTTTTTAGCTCCGGTGAGATAGCGTACTCCCGCAACTTTCACAAAGAGAACAAAGCACTCACATGATGGGGAAGTCAATAATGTACAGTGGGTAGATTCCATTTATCGACATTTGATGGGTCATCGAAGCGTTCATAAAAAGCTTGGGTGGAGAATTTGGATACCTCTTTCCAGCTTGACCAAGTATCAAAGGGGAAAACCATCAAAATGGTTACCTCACACTTGGAGGATGAGGGCACATAGGATTGCAGGGAGTTCGAGGATACACCTAGTGTGACACAGGACTCACCCTCATTGGAGATCTCCTTGACCATGTCGGTTGATATCGTAGTGGAGAAGGTAGAGCCATCCATTGAGGTGATGACCGGAGTCGTGTCCGAGTCTTCTAGTGGTAGCAGCACACGATGAATGGGTGTGGTGTCAGGAGATGTATCCACCTTCAATGAGGCACTAGGAAATACAGAGGTATTGGATGATGGTCACAGACAGCAGTATCATCGGCTTCGAGTAGACCTTCTAGTTTTGAAAGGGAAGGCCACGTCAGTATGAGAGGCCATTTTGTTGCAGGACAAGGAGTTGGAGGGCATGAGAGTGGCTTGTGTCGAGCCTGGCGGCTGTTGGCCCGCATTGGGGGACCGTCTGATCTCTCGATGATACAACCCGGAGGGCACGTTGGAGCGTCGAATCATTCCCCTTCATGGCATGCATGGATGGGGACTAGAAGCATTTTTTAGGTCACCTCTTCACATTGGGGAGAGAGAGACGGGAGTCACCCTAGTCGGACCTCATACGCTGACTTGGTTAGCAGGGGATGAGACGATCTGAGTTGCACACAGGTGCAACATCCACTCTGTCGAGGTTGGATGGCGAGAGATTTTGAGTTGGTAATCGGTGGAGTGGGTTATGGAGATAATGGTGGACCCGGGTGTAGTTCAGCAGGAGTTCCTAGGTGCTTGCACATGCGAGAACCCCTAGCATTGGCATTGGGATCTAGGCAGGGATCACTTATCATTTCCGAGCAGTGATGGTTGACTATGTCTTGAGGGTACAGCTTGGCTTAGCGAGAGAGCATGCAAATTCGCTAGGGGAGTTTCGGTTAGCTCTAGTAGGCCAACTCAGGGCCTATGGGCGACTCCCTAGGTTGTCTTGGTATGACACTTATATGCACGGATCACGGGGTGGTCAACATACCTTGGCAAGAGCTTTTCGGAGGAGGTGGCATTGGCAGGCCTACCGATGGCGCCTTTATGGGGCCAAGGATTCTTCACCTTTGTGTGGGGAACATAGACGCAGCTGAGCCGAGCAGTGGTGGTAACACTCACTCGACACATAGGAGATTCACTTGCAGACCTCGAGGAGGGTTTGGAGTGATGATCCATTCGTCGACGGGTATAGTGATGCGATGGTGGAGACGATGATATCGATTGGGAGTAGTCCGACATGTAGAGGCACAGCTCTAGGTCATCACATCCAGGGATGTGTGGGAGCCTCTAGCATTGAGCAGTGGACTACCGGTGGACATGGAGTTGCATGGTGGTGTACCATAGTGTGTGGGACTGCATTATGGAGTAGGAGTGTCCTACATCACATTGAGAGCACGCGAGGAGTGACCAATGCCTAGACACAGTCAGGGCATGAGACGGTACAGGGTGGTACAACAGTAGCTTGGGGTATCCAGAAAATCAAACATCCAATAGAAGTCAAGACAAGAACCGACCCTGTCAATATCAGATCTTGTCACTATCTGCATTAACAAAATATTGAACTCGAGAAGATGCTCCACGATCTTTTTAAAATATGGGAAGCAAGAGCTCGCCGCTCAAGAAACCCAGGCATTCGTCAACGTTGTCCATCATTTCGCATGCTTTGAGGACAAAGCATCTTTAAGAGAAGGGCAATGTTATATATATTTTATTAGTTATTAATTAGATATAGTTATCTTAGGTTTTATTAAGTGAAAGGGCATGATCAAAGATCATGCCTCTTCGCCAAGGGACACCATAAGGCTGTATTTAAAGCCTCGGTGATTTCCCATTATAATCATATCTCATCTTTTATCAATAATAATATATATTTATAAAGTTTACCAGAGTTTTTACACTTCAGGGTATGCCTCAGTGTGCAATGGCATGTCGAGGAGTACATGGATGATTGGTGGTATGCAAGGGCGTATGGTGCTGCACAGCAGGGTCTTAGAGCATTGCCTCCAGGGAGACTCATGGACAGGGACACCGGGCTTACCTTTGGGGGCATTTCACCTAGGATCGATGGGGAGATAGATGAGCGATACTTGAAAACATCTATGGGGACTCATGCACCTGACCCTCTTCTACATCACTCACGGGCACAATGGATTTTGTTGTTGTCCTTTGGCACCTTGGGCATGAGCAGCGATGTACGCGAGGCTCACCCAAGATATTTGGATGACACTTAGCACACTAGGGGAGATACTTCTTAGTAGTGGCACTGGGTTGGGGTGCTAGTTGACAGTCACAGGTTAGGGGATGAGATGATCCTATGCAGGGGTGGCACATCAGTCATCGTTGAGCCTATGCTTGGGGAGCGGGTCATGAGGGAGACATGCGTCATTTTTCCCTCAGGGCATGTCAAGATCATGCATGAGTAGAGGATACTGGGTACAGTAGAGGTAGCATCCCAGTATGTGTCTGGGCTCCAGAAACTGTATCGACACTGTATCGAGAGGGTGTATGGAATATTCAATGCAAATGAGGTGGTGGAGGTAGAACAGGAGGGAATTCCTTATGTATGCCAGGGTGAGGACTCTTTTTCATATGAGTCCATAGGATCAGTTGATGACGCTCCTAGGGAGTGAGAGAAGTCATGCAGAGATGGTGATAGTATACCGAAGCTGCATTCCTGTGTCTAGGGTGAGCAGTCACGGGACTCTGCAGGAGATACTCTGGGTGAAGAGTCACTTGTGATGATTCAGTTAGAGCAACAGGTGATGGAGCCTGAGTCGACAGAGGAGGATAATATTCACATCAGGCATGATATTCCTTTGGGGGAGAGCCAGATGGGCACCCACATTGAGCCGATGAGGGATATACGGCTAACATTGGGGTCAGCCATTGAGGTGGGGTAGTCAGATGCACTGACATCGAGTACGGTGACAGCAGTTGAAAATCCATATCCTCTAGAGGTGTTGGAGGTTGATAGGATTGTTCTGCAAGGGGCCAATAGACAGCGAGAGCATGAAATTCCTGATCAGAAGTGGGAGGAACTGTGGGATATGGTGGAGCATCCATCTGTGGGTCGACACAGGGATGAGGCGCAGATAGATGTACATGCAGTCAGCAGAGTTGCAGTATTTTTAGTGGGTAGCACTCTCCAGGAGTACATCGATGGAGCTTGCAGCATATCTTGCCCACTTTGGCCCATTATAGAGAGAGGAGCTTCCTTCTACAAGAAAATTTCATTGGCAGATAGGGCAGAGAAGTGGGAGTTGATTACGGGCTAGTGGCAACACTCCAGGCATGTTCCATATGCAGTTGTTGTTGCTACATCAAATTCTTCTTCCATGATGGACTGGCGGGAGATCATGAGTTGGTACCCTCTTGATGGTACGGTATTCTTCATAGGGAGCACAGTGGACCAGGGGCCCTTGGACATAGCAGATGTTACATATTCCAGCTGGTAGGGGGGCACAGGTCGTCATTTCTTCAGCACTCCATCCCAATTTCAGAAGAGCAGGATTAGCGTGGGATTGAGTCAGGACATGGATTGAAGAGAGGTGATGAGTTGGTACACAGCTGATGGGACAGCTTACACAGCCACAGATACAGCAGAGCATGGGTCATGGTCTTCGCCTCTTAGAGCATCAGTCATAGCCAGAGGCAGTGCGCAGTCCGAGCTGTGGGACTTGGGCGATTATTGGCTAGGGTGGCGATGGGATCCGGGAGGATTTTTGGTTTGCTGGTACCATGAGAGATTAGTTTGGGATCCTGGCATTGAGAGATCCCTTCATATCAGGGTGATGCAGAGGTCAGGGAGGTTTCAGTGGCGCATCTGGGACCCAGGCACATTTTTCAGTGTCAGTGGGGAGCATCAGCTAGAGAGTAGGCTTGTTCAGGCATTGCTTGAGGACAAGCATTTTTTGGCAGGGAGGACTGTAATATTCCCAATTAGCAACAACTAATTGAAAATATTAATTTTGATCAATTTTTCCTTATATAATTAAATTATAAATAAAAGTGAGTATAGGGGGACATAACTCACTCTAAAAATAAAGTGCACTCCCTAGTAGACACAACGTTGTAACTTAAGTGAGCCAAGGGGGGCCAAGAGACCACGTAGAGAGGGGACCCACGTAGACACATGGAGGGACTGCGTTGGTTGGGTTGAGCATGTGGCAAAGGGAGGCTACGTTGGAGGAGGTGGGCCTTAGGGTTTAAGAGAGGCTAATGCTATAAGAGAGAGGAGAGCCTCCTCATTTCATTCATTCTATTGTTGATGATATTGAGCTGTTCATTTCGACTTCTTGAGCATGCTGGCTGTTTAACCTGTCTACAACATTGTTTAGTGCATTGAGTGTCTCCGGTCGGAGATCTCGCCCTTAGCCCCAGGGGACTTCGAGTGCCTGCTCAGGGAGAGGTTATTTCTTCAGAATTTTTTAGGAGGTTTTGGTGTTTGGGTTTGCTGCGGAGCCGAGCATTCATAGAGACTGCGCAGTCACTGAGAGGGAGGACACAGTCCATCTTGGAGGTGTTCCGGGTCGGGGGTTTTGTAGGAGATTTGAGTCGAGATTTTGAGTAGAGGATCAGCCTTTTCCTTTGGGAGGATTTTGGTGGAGTTTGAAGCGGTATTCTAGTCATTCTCATTTAGCCTCTACGCAGGGCCTTGGAGGCCAGCGTAATTCCCCAAGGGGGTGTTTTTCGGAGGTCGGCCATTTCTGATATGGTTTCTGGGTTTTGTCTGGATTGGTGAGTATAGGAGGATTCCAGATTTTTAGCTCATTCCAGCAAGGGGAGAAGCCCCTAGTTATCATTTCATTTCAGTGGTAGCAGCTACACGACAATTTTCCAGCAGCTGGGACACAGTTCAGAGAGCAGCCATTTCTGGTGTTTTCTGAGAGTATTTCTTCACTTGCCTAGAGCAAGTTTAGGTGCCATCACTCTAATCACCTATTGTACTTCATTATATTTATCAGTTTAATAAAATGGCTTAGCATTTCCTCTCTATATTTCTGGATGAGTTGCCACACATTCTTTCTATGTTATTATATGTCTGCTGCACTGTTATTTTTATATATATTTGAGCATTCTAGTTCTATACCACTTGGTGTGTTTATTTTATACTCTTAGACAAAGTCTGGAAAGGGCCAGGTAGCCTCCAAATTTCGTCCTCTTTTCAGAGGCGACATATATGGTAAATGCCCTCCCAGTCCATCTCTGGTTGGAGTATGCCGTGTTTTAGAGATATCCCCGAAATGGGATATGTTGATATTACTGATGAAGCATCTCAATATTCCAAATATGCACTAAAAGATAATACTACAAAAGCCTTTAATTCAGTAAAAACAAAAATTCTTGATCCTAAAAAGAATCCTGCTGATTCTAAATCAGCAAATCCTAAAACTGATAATACAAAAACAGCTGCTGAAAATTCAAATCCTGATAGAACATCTGTTGCCACACAAACTATCCCTGAAAAAAGAATTAAAAACAGCAAAAGTCAAGAAAATCAGATAGAGAATATTATAACAATTGAAGATAAAAGTACATCTGTTGAAATTCAAGAAAAACCAACCCAGATAATAGTTACCAAAGAGGAATTAGTTCAAATTAGCAAGTCTCAACCTTCATTCAACATTCAGACTGAAATAGCTAAGTTAAAAATACCAATTCCTTTAACTGAATTGGTAAATAATGACTTATATAAATCAACAATTACTGATACTTTGAATATGAATGATGGTGAATATTCCATTAATTTGAACGATGATCAACCAGAGTTGATCTTTGGTCCTGATGTAAATGGTAAGCATTCAGATGGATCGGTTCCTCCTTTCTATATCAGCCTTACTATTCATGATCATATTTTACATAATGCTATGTTAGATTCAGGAGCTTCTCATAACTTAATGCCAAAAGCCATCATGGAAACTCTTAATCTAGAAATAACCAAGCCTTATCAAGATTTGTTCTCATTTGATTCTAGAAAAGTTAAGTGCATAGGATTGATTAAAGACTTATGTGTGAATTTAGTTCAGTACCCTGGTAAGAGTATGGTTATGGATATTGTAGTAGCTGACATCCCACCAAAGTATGGTATGCTTCTTTCTCACTCATGGGGAGAAAAGTTGCAAGGATCTCTACAATTAGACATGAGCTATGCTACTATATTATTATTTGGACAGCCCAAGAATCTTTATAGGGAAACTTTAATGAAATTCATGGTCAGAAGTGCAGAAAGATCCATAAATTACCCCATTTATTCAACACCAACTGACCTTGATTCCTTCATTTTATGTAACTCTGATAACAATGAAATCCAAACAGAACTGATTGACGTAAAGCCAAAACCAAGCAATGACAATATTTTTCATGAAGCCCTTTGGCACTTAGAATTTCATGCCTCTATGAACAAAACAAGAGCAAGAGCTAGAATATGGATCACAAACATTGAGACAAGTCATTCAGAAGGACATGCCTTTAGACTCAACTTCAAATGTACTAATAACATGGCAGAGTATGAGGCACTTATCTTAGGCCTCCAAATCATCAGAAATTTAGGAGGTAAAATAATTTTAATCATGGGTGATTCGGAATTAATCATTAAGCAAGTAAATGGAGATTATTATGTTCATAATCCTAGATTAGCCAAATATACAGATGCATCAACTGATTTATGTGAAGATTTATTGGAATGTAAGTTTTCTAATATACCTAAAAAACAGAACATTCAAGCACATTGCTTAGCAAATTTTGCTAGAACATGTGACTTACCTTTTCAACCAACACATAGGTATACTGTTGAAGTAAAATATAGACCCATTGTCCCAAACAATGTCAAATACTAGCAGATTTTCTCTGAAGATGAACAGATTTACCATTTTTTGAGTAATGAGGAAGAATTTCAAAATTGTAAGATAGATTCAGACTGTAATATAGATTCATATTTTAATTGTGAAATAGATAACATAAATGTACATAAATTTAACAAGCCCACTGTATTTACTCAATCTGACATAGATAACTTAGAGAAAGAAGATATAGAGGAAATAATTGAAGAAGAAATTGACATGTTAGATCTAAAAGATAATTTTTTGCCTAAGGGTTTAACGCCTTTGGAGGACCTTTTTTATTCCAATGATGTGCCTAAAAATCCAAAAATGGAACCAGTTAGGTCTGACATTGAAGACTGTAACATTGGGACAAAATTAAATCCAAAAATGATTAAACTGTCAAAATATTTACCTCCTCAAGAAAAAGAAAAATACTTAGAAGTTTTAAAAGAATATCAAGATGTGTTTGCATGGAGTTATGAAGATCTCAAAGCATATGACACAAACATAATTCACACAATATTCCTATAAAATATGACCAGAAACCATTTAAACAAAAATTGAGGAGGATTAATCCTGTCTTATTACCTTTGATAGAAAAGGAAGTTAAATGCATGTATGATGCCAAAATCATTGCACCAATCAGATATTCTTATTGGGTTTCTAACTAAGTACCTACGAGAAAGAAAACAGGTGAAATCAGATTATGTGTAGACTTTAGGAATCTCAATAAAGTATCTTTGAAGGATAATTACCCTTTTCCCAGGATGGATCATATTTTACAAAGTGTAGTTGGTTCTTCCAGGATATCTTTGTTGGATGGTCTTTCAAGATACAACTAGATTCTTGTTCAAAAGGGAGACCAAGCTAAAACAACTTTTATCACTCCTTGGGGCACTTTCATGTCTGTGAAAATGCCTTTTGGTTTGATGAATGCTGGAGCTACCTTTCAGAGGGCTATGTAAATAGCCTTTTCTAAGGAAATACATGACTTCTTGGTTATTTATTTAGATGATATTACTGTTTTTTCTAAGTCAGATAATGAACACTTGGATCATTTGAGACAAGTTTTTATTAAATGTAGAAAATTTGGTATATCTTTAAACCCTAAGAAGAGTATTTTTGGACTAGAGGAAGGTAAGTTACTAGGACACATAATTTTCAAGGAAGGTATTAGGATAGATCCTGCAAGAATAGAGGCCATCCTGAACATTCATCTACCTAGAAATATCAAAGAGTTACAAGCATTTTTAGGTAAAATTAATTTTTTGAGAAGATTTATTTCTAACTTAGCAGAAATCATCAGAGAACTGAATAATATGCTTAAAAAGAAATCAATTTTAAAATGGACAGTTGAAGAAAAACAATCATTTGACTCTATTAAACAAGCTTTAACTAAAACACCAATCTTAATCAGTTAATATTTCAAAAAAAAATTATAATTTTTTCATTTGCCTCATAGCATACCATTGCTGCAGTTCTACTGCAGAAGAATGATCAAGGTTTTGAACAACCTATAGCCTTTTTCAGTAAGACCCTTAGAGATGCACCTCTGAAATATAACATAATGGATAAAGAAGCTTTAGCCTAGGTTAAAGCCATAAAATATTTCAGAGTTTACATTCTTTACTCCAACATTATTGCCTATATCCCTAATTATGTAGTAAAAGACATTCTTACTCAGGATGGTCCTGATGGAAGAAGAGGAAAGTGGATTGCTACTATCCTAGAATATGACATAGAGATTAAACCAATTAAACTCATTAAAGGACAAGGATTAGCCATATTGATGGCTGAATCCAATTGTCATCAATTAGATATAAATTTCATTGCTCAAGTTGATAACCAGGAAGAGATGGTGACTCCATTGATCAGTGAAGCCTTTCTAGATTCACCATGGTACTCAGATATTATCTTTGTACTTACACATTTACAAGCTCCTCTTGGATTAACAAGGACTAATGCCATATTCATTAAACTTAAAGAAATGAGATTTTGTATTATGGATAATGTGCTCTTTTGGAAAGAACAAAGGGGGATATTACTTAATTTCTTACTAAAATTAGAAGCTGAAAAAATTCTTGAAGAATTTCATGCAGGTGATTGTGGAGGAAACTTATATTGGAAAAGTACTGCAGATAAGATCCTTAGAGCTGGTTTTGACTGGCCTACCTTATTTGCTGATGGGAAAAAATTTGTTACTTCATGTCATAAATGTCAGATTTTTGAAGGAAAAAAGAAGTTGTTACCTTTACCCCTAAGGCCTATTTCTACTGAAATGCCACTTCAACAATGGGGTTTATACTTCATTGGAGAAATTCACCCTCCATCCTCTGGCAAACACAAGTGGATTTTGACTGCCGTAGATTACTTTACTAAGTGGATTGAAGCCATTTCTACCAGACAAGCCACTGACTAAGTCATTATATCTTTCATAGAAAACAACCTTTTATCTAGATTTGGATGCCCACAGAAAATAATTACTGATAATGGAGCAGCATTTAAATCTAAGAAAATGATTGCCTTCTATCACAAGTACCATATTACCCTAGGCCACTCTATTTCTTATTACCCTCAGGGTAATGGCCGAGCTGAATCTTCGAATAAAAGCCTTGTGAATATCATTAAAAAACTACTTGAATACAACAAGAAAACTTGGAATAAAAAGTTAGTCTATGCCTAATGGGCAGATAGACTTACTACCAAAAAGTCAATTGGAACTTTTCCTTACCAAATTTTATATGGGATGGAAGCAGTTTTCCCTTCATCATTAGGTGTTCCAGTAATGAAGATCATCCAAGAATCACAAGTGGAGTTAAATGATATACAAAGGAGGATAAATCAAACTATACATCTACAACAAACAAGGGAAGAAGTCTATGAAAATCTCAAGTCATTCAAGATAAAATCAAGAATTTTTTTGACAAAAGAAGTAAACAAAATGAATTTTTCATTGGAGATAAAGTATTAAAATGGGATTCCAAGAGAGAAGAAAAAGGCAATCATGGAAATTTTGACTTTCTATGGAAAGGGCCTTATCTAATTTATGGATATAGGGGTAACAATGCTTTATTCATCAAAGATTTGGATGGAACAGATATTCAAGAAGGACCAGTTAATGGTAGAATGCTCAAACACTACTATTCTTCTGAGTTAACCAATAGTTAGCCCCAGTTACTTTTTTTATCATTGTAAATATCCATTGAAGTTTTAGATTAGATTGGATATTTTCTTTCCAAATTTGAAGCTAGGAGAGAAGGCGCTAAGCTTTGAAGAGTAAAATTTCATATATATGAGTGTTTGCAGAAAGCAAAAGATAACTACTGGACCATCAAGGTCAAAATTGAAGGCTACTAGTCTTAGAGTTCTTGACATTTCACCAGGATATGCCATCCCCATGTGAAGTCGTTGTTAGGGTCCTATAAGTATATGATTCATAATTTGGAATTGACTTATGATATTCTTGTAAAATATGTACATATCTTGCTTTCTGCAAGTTGTTTTCCCATATTTTGTAAAATATAAAAAAAATAGAAAATTAAAAAGAGGGTAAATTTTTTAAAAGAAATATCAAAGGACTGAAAAAATATATAGGCCCCAAAAGAAAAAAAATGAAATAAAACATGAAAGTGTGCAAATCCAAATGCCACTACTTTTTACTTTTTACAAATGATTATGGCAGAGTGTCAATAAATGCCATAATCCATGATGAGTTAAACAACTTAATCTTGACTTGTCATGTTTTCAATTTCCATGTTTTAGATAGTAAATAAAGATTAGTCAGACAATTTAATCCTGACTAATCAGTAGATAGGTAGAAAATAATGAGGAGCTCATCAGTTTAATTTGAGCCCTCGGATGAAATAAGAGAGATTTAGATAGTTTTTATGATTTCAAAAGAATAAAATGTTTCAAGGTAGCAAGCTCAAATGCACATGTAAAAAGGAAGAAAAAATGTTAGATTAATGTTGAGTAGGTAGAAAGAAGTGGGAAAAAGCAAGTAAATATTCATCACTAGGCAGAAAATCACTAATTTCCCTTCCCTTGTAAGTCTTCAATATTCTACACTTCCAGTCAAAGAGGCTCGGAGCATTTCTCTGACTTCTGTTGGGACCAGACCCAAGGCTTAATGACTGGATAGTGGAAAATGTTGGACTCTTATGATAAACTCCCCTTCACCAATATTCATTCATCATTCATACATTTAATTCATTTTCATAAGTAAAAACTCCTTGTTTACTTAATGATACATAAAACCCCATTTTATTAACTCCCTTCATTCATAAAGCATACAAACCCTTAAAAACACTCTATTCTGAGTAAAATGGTGAAATTATGAAATAATAAGCTTTGCTTTATAAATTTTCACTTTACTTAGTCATATAAGTGTATTTTTTAGTATTCCTTTCCCCTTGTCATATTAATTTCTAACATATGCTATTAAATCCCCAAAATTACCTTATCCTACCTATATAATTCCCTTTATGTTAAATATTCCCCAAAAACCCATTATTATAATATTTTAAGCCAAAGTTATTATCCACATGTTGAAATAAAACCCAAAAAATACCCCCCTTTGGCCTAAAACTAACTATATACAAATACCTTGCCCCCTATGGTTATAGACCCCTCCATGGTCTAAAAACTATATAATAAAACAAAAATGCAGAATTGGCTTTTTATACATATCTTATGTATATCTAAGTGCATAAACATTACCCCATTCATCCCATTTTTTCCTAAGTTTCTTATAAAGGTTTAACCCGTGCCTTTGTAATATACATCCCCGTAGAAACATAACCTTTTCCATTTTCCTAGTTATGTAAAACTCCACATTTTATATAACATTAACATTAATACAACCCCACCTCACACGCATCCCTCATCTTCCAATAAAACTGCTATATATATATATATATATATCAATTCCTTTTATATATATACACCACCTTTAACCCCTTTTGAACCATATATTATCCCTTGTATGCGAGTCTCGCTTATACGTGACCCATTGTGCTTATATATCAAAACTTTGGATATAAATACATATAATACAAAGGTTTAATATATCAATTGAGTAGTGCATATCATTCAATTACCCCGGTCCCACATAAATTTCGATTGCACCTTCCCATCAAATATCAGTCGTTCTCTCCCTTCCCGATGATCCAATGGCGCATAATCCATATCGCGCTCACAACATGATCGTTTGCCTACAACCAAAATGGACGTGAAATGGGTGGTTTTCCCATTTTCGCCTCCAGCGACGTGGCACGACCCCATTTGATCGCATTCGTTTTGGAAAAATTAGCTTACCACCTGAGATCTACACGAAAATTGCTGATTTTTTTACATTTTGAAAATCAAAACCGCTCCCGCCAGCAGGCTTGACCTGCATTTAATACGTTTTTAAAGATTCATGTCAAATTTAAAACCTTTGTTATGTTATTTATTAATGTTATTTGTGCATTCCGACTATAAAATAAAGTTGCCCGACTGTATTGAAGCCCCTGCTGATAAATTTCCAATTCAAAACCCAAATCGACCGCAAATTTCCCTGTTTGAAGACCATAAAAGACATTTTCTCCTCTAGCAAGTTGAACCAGAGCTCAAAATCGACCGCAAAACATCTTGGAACCCTTCCAACAGTCAAATACCTACCATTTGAGGTATTCATCGACAAACATACCTGTAACTTTCAGGGTTAAACCATCCATAAGTTAAGTAAAATCTGAATTAAGAAAATTATCCATTGGAATTGCACAAAACCGCCCATAACAAGCCAAACCCTGGCCAATTTTTTTCCAGGAAACCTTATTTCCATTGTAAGCCTTTTAAGCCAATTTCCTCAGTTTTTTCCACTTAAAATCAATTTCGAAAAATAGAGATGAGGTTGAAACCCAAATATATCCTAAAAACGCCTTGTTACAGTCCAAATTATTCAGAAAACCCTCGTTTTCTATCTTAAACCAGTTTACATATTTCAGATACCTAAATGAGCAAAGATATCATTTAAAGCTTATCCTTGGCTTATAAATTGATAAATTTTTCCTCAGTTTAAAGAAAACAACTCTTGCAAATAGTTTAAGCTAAATGACTAAGAAACAGATGACAACCAAAGCTGGGGGTTCTAAGCCTATTAAACCTGGTGGATCCAAACCTCCCAAATCTGAAGCGTCAAAATCCATCAAGTCTACTCCTGCACTTACTGCTAAAATCACTGTGTCTGTAAATCCACTTCAGCCACCAATAGCTACTGTAGAAACCCTTCCATTGACTGATATAGATTACAAGATTGCTGACCCTGTGGTAGAATTCAATCTATTGGAAATCCACAATTGGTGTTATGATAAATACCTTGATAAATATGAAATTCCTATTTGGGAAACTCAGTTGCCCCAATATATATTTTCTTTGACTCATCCTAGACAAGATCTTGTTAGATTGTGTCAACAGCATTATGAACTAGACCAAAGGGCTATTGTAAATGCAGACAGAGAGGCCTTTTTTACAATCACAGCAGAATCCATAAATCAAATGCTGCAATTACCATCTATTCCTCATTTAGTCCCCCTTTCTATTGAATATTTAACCTAGTTGTACTTAAGCCTGGATTTCCCAAAGAAGTTTATGATATTCCAGGACTTTATGCCTTCCCATGTTGATATCCCTAAGTTGAACCCTCTTTATTCAACTGCCAAATTTCTTGAAGGACCAAGGCATATTATTTCCATGTTATCTTTTATACTGGGATATTTCAAAGATGGATTCACTCATGAATCCATTCTTGGATTTCTATCCACTTTATCTCTGGGACAACCCCCTTGACTCATTTTTTATTATGCCAATTTTATAGCAGACATCATTCATCACTAGCTTACCAAACTACCCACTGAAGGGATGTTTAGGTACTCATCATACTTATTTCATTTGTTTCTGTTCTTCCAAGCTGACAATTTTCCAATTTCATTGCAAAAGATGGACTTAGAGGGCCAACATCTGTCCATTATCTTCAGGACTTCCTTGCTATGGAAAGAAAGCAGTGAATTCACTTATACAAACTTCTCAGACCTTTTCCTCCATACAACAATGAATATATTATATAAAGTAGAGAAACCTAGAGTGAATGAATACATGAAGAGGATATTGCAACTATCAGAATAGAGAAAAATGGGATACTGGTTCCTTTATGAAAAACACACAGAGATCGGAATTTTTGGCTCAAACTTATTACCTTATAAGTTGCCAAAATACATGTGCAAGAGAGTTTTTGCATTGGAATACTTAAGGAAAATTCTAAACTCTGACTCCATCAACTTCTTAGCTACCAAGAAAAAGACCCAATTTAAGATTAAAAATCAAGTTGGGCCTTTTATCATAAATAACAGAGAAGCAAAAAAGAAAATCACCAAGATACTAGCAGGATTAAAATTTCAGGAGAGCTTTCCATAGAACCATGATCCTCAAGGGATATTGATTGATTTAAGGGTTAAATGAAAACTTACACCATTTATACATGACCCTAAGCCAGAAATTGAGAATTTTGCAAATCATACAGAATGGGTGGAAAACGCATTGACAGATACAGTCATCAATGGAGAGCCAGCAGGACAGATGGATACTACACAAGCTATGGTAGTTGAAAAATAGTCTGAAACTTCAACAAAAAGAGGAAGAGATGAAGGAAAGTATACAACTGAGCCCACCACAGATACTAAATTCAATTTTATTTGCAATAAAAGGCTCAAATTTAGTTCCATAGGGAAAGAAAGGTAATTGATGTTGAGGATACAAATGAGCCTGAGGTAAACAATGATGAAGCCACAGTGATAATCAATGAGACTCTTGCAGAGATTGGAAAAGATCAAACAACAGGTAAAGATGATACCCAGATGATTGAAAAACAAAATATGGATGCTTCTTCCTCACAAACAGCTGAGGAAAAAGACTTATATATCAAAGAAAAGTACAAGCAAATCAAGCAAAAGAATGAAGACATCAATTCTAAGATTTATTCTCAGTTTCTTAAGCAAAAACCAAGGAATTAAAACAGGCTACTGACAGCCTTTGACTATTCCACAAATAAAATGATTATGTCATATCTGCAACCAACTACTTCAACACCTAAGACAGTGGCAGACTATAAAAATGTTGAGTTTGAAGTAGATACTGAAAATGTACATGAGCTAGACCAAATTGAATTCCACAGACATAGCTCAGAAATGCTATATTCAACTGTGATAACAAAGGCTATGAATGCTACTAAGTTGCAGAATACCATTATTAACATGCAGGATCAATTGAAGCTGGAAAAAGGCTCTTTGTATGCTAAAGACCTAAGGATTAAAGCCTTAGAGGATTTGATTTTACAGGTGGGATATGATCCCTCAAATGTGCAAGCAGCTGAATTATTGATTAAGAAAAAGAATGAAGATATTGCAGCTTTTAGGAAACAACTGAAGCTTCCTCAAAGTGAACACCCACAGACCAAAGAAATACTTCAGGATCAAACAGAAAAAGAAGAAATGATGCAGTTGATCCTCAAACTGACTGCTTAGATTAAAGATATGGAGACCCAAATGGATCAACTTGTTAAGGAGAAAGAGACTGTGAATGAAACTAATGCTCCTCTTATTCCTACAGTGATACTAGTTATTACCATAGTTGTGGGTTCCACTTTGGGAGAAACATTAGCACCTAATGAGTGATTGGCAACTGGAGTGCCAGTACATTCATCTACTACATCAGCCACTGATTCTTCAACAACACAGGTACAGCAAATAGATGGAGTAGGTCAAATAGTGAAAGCTATGGAATAATTGTCCTTGAAAACTAATGAGATAAATAACTTGAAAGAAATGATTAAAAGTCTTGAAGCCACCAACAAAATAGCCTTGATAACTGCTAAAAACCATGAGCAGAAAGCTATCAAACTTGAAGAACAAATGAAGAATTTACAAAAGGAGTTAACATTTACTAAATAGATTTCCTACATCAAGAATCATCTTTGGACAAATATTATTGAGGCCATACATTCTCAATGGCCTTCAATTCAGGTCATCTATGAGCAGAGAGACTTACTATTAGCATCCCAAACTGAGATTTAGAAAACCAAGGATGAGTTAGCTGATAAGCCATCATAGGCTTTAAAACTCATCACTTTCTTGAACAGTAAGAACAGAGTAGAGTTGGAAGAGTTACAGGCACACGACAGAACTGAAACAATATTACAAATCAAGAAGGTTGTGACCAAGAGAAATTTGATGAACAACCTAGAGGAAAAATGTGAAGCTATGAACATTTCCATTACTAAGTTTTTGGCAAAATACACTATTTTGAGGCAGAGAGGCCTGCCAGATATTCATGTCTTCAATGACAAACTAATGACCCAAAAAGAGTATGATAAGAAGATAAGGGAGTTTGTAAAAGAACAAGTCAACAAACCACTGCCACTGGGCACTCCTACAGGAAAGGTCATCCTTCAATATTTTGAAGACTTGTTTTTTCTACAACATGAGATTCGGCATCTTTTTGTTTTCAAACCTACCTTTTCCAAGCACACAGATGCCGATGAAAAGTTTAGAAAGGTAAAAAAAGTGAAAATTCTAGATGCAGAGCAATGGCAAGCATTCACAGATTTAATGTAACAATGAAAAGGTAAAACAGTGAAGAAAAATGCATTAAAAATAGTCAAACAGAAACAGTGAATTAAAGAGATAGTCAGCTGATTTTTTAGTACAGTAAGACATATTTTTCAATAGTAAAGAGTGAAATATAAGTCAAAGTGTATCAGTGTTTAAAGAAGCAGCGTTAAAGAGTATCAGAGGAAAGTGTGTCAACCAAGGCAATTAAAACAAAGATATTTCCTAAACATCCAGCAATCAAGACAACTATTCAATAAAAAGCTCCTTGTTAGATAAAGTTGTTCTATATATTTTTGATAAGAGGACAACTTGTTGATTTGTTAAGTAGCTGTCCTTCTTATTTTGTAAAGATATTTTATATTTCGTAAAGATATTCCTACATTTCTCTAGGATATTTGTAAACAACATTTTGTATAGATACTTCTGTATTAGAAGTGTTAAGTGTGGAATAAAATTGCTAAAGATTACTATAGAATTTTTGCTGATACATTGGAGGCTCTCATATGTTGAATTCAATGTAGTAGACTGGACAAAGCTAAAGTTGCATCATAATGCAAGATTCTTGCGATAAGTTGAAGAGTGAAGTACATCTCTTCTTGTCATTGTTTCTTTTCTGAGTTTCATATAATTTATTATGTGTTTGATCTATCTTAATGTGTAATTAGGAATATATACTACAAGACTAGCCTTTTTCTCCATGTTTTTAACTAAGTTACCATTTAAATGTTTTCTGCTGATTTCCAATGTTAGGAATTCTTCATTGCACCTACTCCCGTTTGACCCCTACCTCCTTCTTCCATTTTTCGGATCAAAGGATCCTTCACTTCCCTTTATCCCGATCATACCATTTCATCAAAAACCTTTCTCCAAATCTCTGAGGGTTATCTACCTTGCCCTAAATACATTTGTACGCTTTTGGCCTTGCCTTCTATTACTGCTATCTATACTTAGACTCCATAGCCCAATGGACAAGTAGATCTCTCCTTAGTTTAATCCTAAGTGATTTTTAACCACCAAAACCTTTAAAACAAAACCAATTGTTCTATCATAACTAGCCTAAAAACATAAATCCAAACAGAGATAAATCTTAAAGAGAGAGCCCTTTGTGAATTCTAGGAAGTCTAGATCCTAGGATTTGATGTAGGTTTGTGGTTACCTCTAGTTTTCTTAGACTAAAAACTCAAATCCCACAACTTAAGAAATTACTAGAGTGATAACACCCCTTTCTATTTTTTCATTAACTTTGAGCTCCATTTTTTATACCTAACATATAAAAACCATTTACCTCCTATTATATGCTCAATATATTATGCCATTTTTTCCTCAATATATACCCCCAAATATGAATGCACATGATATGATATTGCTTGCCTAGTGAAGCTCCCATGATTAGAAATAATACAATACATGGCATATGATAGCACATGGATATTTTCAACATCTCAACCATAATTAAGGATCCTAGAAACATTGAAATGTGACATCAATGAAGACCTTTTGCAACACATATAGCAAAGTCATAAAAAAGCCACTAGAAACCACCATTATTCACATAAACATCTCCAACATAAACATTTGACAACAACAAGATGAATAGCATGAAATAGAAATAGCAGCATATAAAACCTCATCATCATGAAGTAATAAATCATCAATAAGGCTCAACAACAAGCCACATAATCATGTATCATCAACTCTAGCAAGAGCATCACTGGAAATGTATGAGCCAATATAAGCATTCTCTCCAACATCATCAATGTGTGCCTAAATATGAAATGTATCCAAGAAGAAATAACATAGAACTTATCTATAAAGCAACAACAACAACAAAAGATCTGATAATATAGCAGCGTCAACAACACATAAAATAAACATCTCCTTGACCTCATGCCATCAAGGTCAATGCAGGCCACCACCTGTTGAAAGCCACCACTAGATGGAGATGTTACTCCATATATACTATTTTGTCGACCACTAGTAGCAAGGATCTTCCACCAATATCTTTTTCAACCATTACTGAAAAATGGCCACCACCTCCTCAAAATATTGAAGCCACACTTTCATTCATTTTCAATCTGGACTCCAAGGAGAACTACACAGCTCAAAAACAACATATCAGCTCCCTACTATATGATAAAATTGATCAATAAAACCATTGCATGAGATAATATGATAAACACATATGCAATAGGAAAATACATAAAATAGATCATCAAAGCTCCCTTTGCACCATTGTAATATCCCCAAATCGGGACTGCTAGCAAGGCATGCCTGAAAAACAAATTTTTCAGGAATGGCTACTACAGGATTTGAAAACAAGACCTGGATCCCTTAGATAAAAAGTATCTAAGACCTAAATCCAAGAGGAGGCTCAAAAGAAATCCCTCTAGGTGGGTTAAACAGGTCTCCCACACCTAGTTGTCTTGTAAAAGTTCCCAATGAAGGGTCTGCAACAATTCTTGAAAAAGAGATCGAATAACAGCGTTATTTTTATTAGTTGTGAGACAAGGAGATGTAAATATCCTTCCCTTTGATATTATAGCAGCAAATGTATACAATTATTTGAGGAATCAATCACTCAAGCTAGGCAATGAAAGCCTCAATGAGACATGACATGAAAATAGAGAAACACTGCTACACAGAAATGTCATAAGGCTAAAATAATGCAGTTTATTGGAGACAATGCAACATACTAAATAATAATACAAATATATAACAATATAAGGCTCAAGAAATGTGGGGGAGCAAGCTCTCAACCCCTAGAAATAATAGTACAACAATCCTTAGAAGGATTGGCTAAAATCTACAATTTGGAAAAATGCCGGAGTTGCAGTCCCAAAGACTAAATAGCAGCTGCAACTCAGAAAATGGATGGCGATGGCTGAAGATGATGCACAATATGAAATGGAACTTCTCCAACAGATATTTCAAGTGATAGGCTGACCCTAACACTGAAGATCTCACCCTCCAAAATAGTGGTGCAAACCCCCACTGCAAATACACATTGAAATAATGCAGTCAAGGAGAGGGACTGTGTTGTAGTAGATGGGAGATGCTTGGCCTGATGCCAAGATATGAAAATCAGCTCTGAAACCTTCCTCACTAACCTCCCAGAGGAATAGAATCTCCCTCCTTTGAAAGATGAGCTAAGGAAATGGTGTTTTGGAACCCTCCACTGCAACATCCTACAACATGACGTTATACTTCAGCAGAAATAATGTTGAAGATGAAGGAGGTGGTTTGGCCTTGAGCCTAGATGTGGAGAAATGAAGTGCAATCCTTCAAGAGGCCTCTCAAGAAGGGGAAGGAATCCTAAATAGGAATCCCACTGCAACTCTGCTAAAAAGCCCAAGAATGCAAAGAGTCTACATAGACAAAAATCAAATACTCAAACATGATCCTCTATGGCTGCCTATTCCTCCTTTTATGCAAATGAAAACCTTCTTGCCTTCAACCCCACACATTAGGGTTTCCTCCACCAAGTGATCTTGCTCCCATTCAAACTGCCCTATCTTCCCAAGCAATCCACACCCTCTTTGGAAGCGCTATTGAATTGGTCAAACTTGACCTTGTTCTCATGCATTTTCCCCTTTTCACACTGGAAGGTGCAAAATAAAGCCACTCTATTGATCCCTTTCACACTATGAGGGATTTTTTTCCTACTCATGGGTCTCCTCACCCATTTTATTCACCTCCTAGATGATATAAGAAAAATCAATTTTCCAATTAGCTTCTTGCTAATTTTGGGAACATTACAGTCCTCCCCTCTCAAAGATTGCTTGTCCTCAAGAAAGTGCAAGAATACAACTGAGTTATTCCTCCTCCTCTCCCTATAGCATCCATGTATGATGAACTCCTCCAAGTAAAAATATGCTATCTCATCAATCAAATCTCCACATTGCTCCTCCTCAGCATGCAAGTCAGCTATCAAGCTATCATCATGTAAAGGTGAAATACTCAAGAGGATAACAAAGTGATATCTAGAGGTCCCTTTGAGGAATGGGATATTAAATATCATGGGAAATCTCTTCCCCATATGGATCCTCCATCCCCAAGCTATTAGCCATGAAAAATGAGTCACCCCCCAACTAGGAAACTCCTGAAAATTTTCCTCCACCATTGGCTCATGCAAAGTAGGTGGGCTGAAATCTGAATATTGTAGACAAGGTAGCCTACCCCATGTTGTCCATCTCTCCACTTATGATAAGTGTAGAGTGTTGCTTGATCTTGGGCTGCAATAATGTTGCCCTCAAGTGGCAATATGAGGACTATATCTCCAAAGATCTCTCCTCCAACGCTGCAAATCAAGCTAGCCCAAATCATTCCATATATGATGAGTTGGAAGTCACCACCATATGGAGTCCATTCAATCCTATGGCCCCCCTCATAAAGAGACAAATGTGCTGCTGTGGAGGCCATATTATCTCCCATGCTCCCCTTAGAACATGTATTTCAAAAAATATGGAGATCTTCTCTCCCAAAGGACACATCCATCCAATGTGTCTCTCTCCCACACATGCTCCTCATATAGAAAGAAATAATAGAAACATAGGGAGCAAAAATGAGAATCATGCTTGCTGCCATATGTAATAAGTGAGAAGGAAAATGGTCCCTTAAGTGTAACCAACGCATCTTGACTCTCAACTGCAATAGAGACTGATAAAATGTGTGGCTTTTCAACCACTTGCTTGCTGCCCCAATCTTCTCATAAGTATGGAGGAAGTGAATGATGTATGATGTAAAGTGAGTATGTCCTCCATAATACACCTCCTCCCCAAGTCCTCCTAGGGAGTGGCTATCAACCATGCTTATGGCCTCAAGTAGACCATGAAGCCTAAAAGAAAGAATGCTCCTCCTTGGAGAAAAATCCTGCACATATATGGTTAAGGGACACATACATATATTATACAATTCATCATGTAAATAATCAACACCCTTACCATATGTTTTTCTCATGCAAAGGGAGTAGCTCATAGATGAGTCTCCTCTCGTCTTCACATGATCCATGCATCTCCTCATATGTTGATAATTCAATATTATGCAAGAAAAATGATCCTTTGAATACTCCACTAACAGTCGGGAGCTCCAACATGGATCTATCCTCCATAGTGACAACGCTGATGATCTCTCATGAAAAACATTTGTCATCTGGTTATATTCTTCTTTGACATCTCCCATGCCAAATATGCAAGTTGGAAGGCTAATATCCTTCCCCTGCTACTTCTGCCACAACCCAGAATCAGAAATGAGAGTGGGTGAAAATGATGTTGAGAGAATGCCTCTCCCCTCCTTGAGTCTACCCATGACTCTCAACGTTGTACCAAGCTCTTCCAAGGTCTCCAACTCTATAGAATCAATGAGTGGTGTCTCCAAATGTGGAGCATCCATCCCCCTTTGCTGATCTAGTGGCCTTCCTGGTGCAATGCCTCCATGCAATGAGACATCATCAGCAAGAGTATACTGTATGTATGGATGGAAAAATTTGTCCATGCCCTCACTATGAAATCCAGTCTCCCTCCTAGGTGCATCAAACTCCTGTAATGGATAGGGGTTGGTACTCCTCATCCCATGATGTTGGTTCTCCTCCCTATCTCCTCCTTGTGTCTCCATGGTTTCACACCTCATCACCAATGGCACATGTAGATCATGAGTTGTGCGTTGACCTCCACACAAGAGATCCTGGGGACTTCCTTGCAAGGGAGCAAGAATCCCTCTAGTTGGATCAAGAGCTCCTCCTTCCTCTCCATGAGGTGCTAGATCAACTCTAGATATGTCAGCGCTATTGCCCTCAACCTCCTTATCATGAGTGGGAAATCTCCCAGTGATTGGATCCTCTTTTCGAAAAGAGATATCCATGCTTTTCTGCCCCAATATGTGCAAGTTTTGAGCCTCCTCTAAGGTTTTATGAAGTTTTTTTGAGATTTTATGCAAGGTTTCTATTTGAGTCTCCTCATTTGCCTCCATCACATATGTATCATGAATCCTCCTATCAAATATTATCACTAATTTTTTCATGAAACTTGCATAAGATGAAGCATTTTCATTTTTTAAAGAAAGGGACTCAAATTCTCACCAGGCATAGGCCTTATCTCTCAAATGCAGCGCTGCAATCCTGATGGCTTCATCTTCAGGGATTTGGTGCTGCTGCAAGAGGGTGTCTAGCTCATCCACCCAAGCTTTGGCTGAACATGCAGGTGACCCATCAAAATTTGATAGAAGAAATCTATCATGTTGTTTTATTCCCTTCACCTCGATCTTGCAAAACTCTGAAAAACCGAGATGATCTCTGAATTTCTGAGTTTGAGACTCATAATTTTCCAGGGAATCACTAAGAGTTTCCATCCTAGCAATATATTCTTCTTCTTCCAACTTTCTCATGGCAAATCTAGGCATGTGACTACGCTGTACATCATGGTGTGTGACTGCATGCTCACACTCTTCATATGAAAATCTAGAGTTTGTTTCATAATCAAACTCTCTTGGAGATTCTCCATAGATCTCCCCTCTTATCTTCTTGAAATATTTATGAATGTTCTGAACAGATTTATGAATAATCTTTGTAAGCCTATCCACTTTTTCTCCTCCAAAAGTTGGAGTCTTTTTCCTGCTTATTTCTTTGTCTCCTTTTTTATGAGAATAGGAAGTGCAAGGTTCTTCCTCTTCTATTTTCTTATCCTCCTTGGGGAGGTTCTTCATGGATCTGAAATATGATGAGATAAAACCCATCCTCTTCAATCTTCTGACCTCTTTGTCTACCTTCTTGGGCTGAAACTCATAGGATAAGCCAAGAAAGATGCTCTGATACAACTGTAATATCCAAAAATCGGGACTACTAGCAAGGCATTCTTGAAAAATGCATTTTTTAGGAATGGCTGGTACAGTATTTGAAACCAAGACCTAGATCCCTTAGATCAATGTATCTAAGACCTAAATCCAAGAGGAGGCTAAAAAAAATCCCTCTAGGTGGGTTGAACAAGTCTCCCATACCTAATTGTCTTGAAAAAGTGCCCAATGAAGGGTCTGCAACAATTCTTGAACAAGATATGGAATAAAAGCGTTATTTTTATTAACTGTGATACAAGGAGATTTAAAAAGCCTTCCCTTTGATATTATAGCAGCAAATGTATACAATTATTTGAGTAATTAATCACTCAAGCTAGGAAATGAAAGCCTTAATGAGACATGTACATGAGAATAGAGAAACACTGCTACATGGAAATGTCATAAAGCTAAAATAACGTAGTTCATTGGAGACACTGCAACATACTAAGTCATAATACAAAGATATAAAAATATAAGGCTCAATAAATGTGGGGGAGAAAGCTCTCAACCCCTGGAAACAATAGTACAACAATACTTAGAAGGATTGGCTGAAATCTACAATTTGGAAAAATGCTGGAGTTGCAGTCCCAAAGATTGAATAGCAACTACAACTCAAAAAATGGATGGAGATGGTTGAAGATGATGCATAATCTGAAATGGACCTTCTCCAACATATCTTTCAAGTGATAGGTTGATCCTAACACTGAAGATCTCACCCTCGAAAATAGTGGTGCAAACCCCCACTGCAGATACACACTGAAATAACATAGTCAAGGAGAGGGACTGCGCTGTAGTAGATTGGAGATGCTTGGCCTGATGCCAAGATATGAAAATCAGCTCTGAAACCTTCCTCAGTAAACTCCCAGAGGAATATAAGCTCCCTCCTCTGAAATATGAGCCAAGGAAATGGTGTTGTGGAACCCTCCACTGCAACACCCTACAACACAACATTATACTTCAGCAGAAATAACATTGTAGCTAAAGGAGGTGGCTTGGCCTTGAGCCTAGATGTGGAGAAATTAAGTGCAATCCTTCAATAGGACTCTCAAAAAGGGGAATTAATCCTAAATAGGAATCCCACTGCAACTCTGCTAAACAGCCTGAGAATGCAAAGAGTATACATAGACCAAAATCAAATACTCAAACATGATCCTCTATGGCTGCCTCTTCCTCCTTTTATGTAAATGAAAACATTCTTGCCTTGGACCCCACACATTATGGTTTACTCCACCAAGTGATCTTCCTCCCATTCAAACTGCGTTGTCTTCCCAAGCAATCCACACCCTCTTTGGCAACGCTGTTGACTTGGTCAAACTTGACCTTGTCCTCATGCATTTGCCCCTTTTCACACTAGAAGGTGAAAAATAAAGCCACTCTATTGATCCCTTTCACACTATGAGGGATTTTATTCCTACTCATGGGTCTCCTCACCCATTTTATTCACCTCCTAGATGATATAAGAAAAATCAATGTTCCAATCAACTTCTTATTAATTTTGGGAACAATTACAACCATCTCCTCACTCTCTGCTCAATATTCTAGTTGAATCATACTTCTGCTACCTTTTGAAAGTGTTTATCTATCTATGTAGCTCTTGAGGAAATTTTCATAGTCTGCTCTATTACATACTATCCTCTTCATGCGTAATATTCTCCTCACACACACTAGCAATACATCCAACCTCTCTAACATGAATCTCTCTCCAGTATATAGATGATATGACATGATTAACACAATAATTACCAAGGAGCCTGAAGCTGAACAATTATTTTTTCATATACTTAGGGAATGATCCAACATTTTGAACATTTATTCTTCTTAACCTTATCCTTCATGATCTACATTAAATGGGATATCTATACAAATTTAATCAACTTCTAAAAGACTTCTTTAGTCCCTTTAATCAATTACCAAGAGAAATTACCATAAAAAAAAACACTTGGAAATGTATTGAGTGCGAACATAATCCAGGAAAAGTCCCTTATAGAGAGTAAATCTAGTTTTACCTTCGGGAAAAGCATTACAGAGAGGGTTACAGTAGGTTTCATTAACAAGACTCGAGTTACAAGCAGTTTCCCTTCAGGAAAACCTAGTTACCCTATTTCCAACCCATTTCTTGCATCTAATCAGCTCCAAACTTCTAGGACTTGTTTATCTACTTCTTGAAGGACCTCCTAACCCTATAGAACCTATGAAAACCCATGAAAAGCCTCTGATAACCATGAAAAAATCCTCCAAAAGTTTTCTTTTTAAGCATCAAGGCCTTAACATAAAACTATGCCTTGTCAGGTACTTGTGCATCCTCCTTCAACTTTTTTGCAATCAAAAAGGATGAGACATAGTCTAGGTTGACATCAACACAAGAAAAATCTTCTAAGTGTCTTTTGACATCAGTTTCAAAAATATAATTCCAACATTCCCCCCCTTTGACATTGATGTCAACCTCACCTGGTCTCCATAACTTTGAGGCTAATCTAATCTCCATACTCCAAAACTCTGAGGCAGATTTGATCTCCATTTTCTCTCCCCCTTTGACAACAATGACAAAGGGAAATGACAACACTAAATAATAATGCCACAATGTGAAAAGTGAGAGAGAAGTACTCCCCCTTTCAAGCTCAATGCCATGCCAATACAAAGTTGATACAAACCAAGGAACCAAGGATGTCTCTCCAGAAAGATAAACATGTGAACCAATGAAATTAGTTGCTAACACATATCTAGCCAATTCCATGCTTCCTCTCATCTTGACCATGCTCCCCCTAAGCTTGTAATGGAACTGGAATCACACTATTTTTTTTTGTTTTAGCAAGACTTTTGATTCTCTGCAATAAGCCTCCTTGCCAAGTGCAAGAGGTTTCTCTTCATGAACTAGGACTCCAAATGAATCAAGCATTGATATAAACTGAAGTTCCATACAAATACAAGGCTTCATGAAGCAAGACTTACATGGTTGCGATATGTACATAACACTGGCATATGACTCCTTTATAAGCATACCTATCACCCACCAATGACTCTATGGACCCAAGTTTACATCATTCACCCCAATGCAATAGGGCTACATCAATGGTATATAATATAAGACATTACTTGGACACTCATTAGCCCATACATAAGCTATTTTGATAAAAAATTACAATATAAGCTAGAAATCATGGGTCCCTCCATGAGAAATGTAGCAACAAGATGAGAAATTCTCCTCTATGCAAGACCAATACAATGATATGCATAAAAAATGTGGCATCCATGAGCATTGACATATGCTCTATATTCAACAACAACGCGATGGATTCACTTAGTGAACCTCTGGAACATCATGTGTGTTTGTGGCATACTAAACAATACCCTTGATTTAACTACATAGTAGAAAATACCTCTAAAAATAACTTTATTTAACCCCCTATGAATATGAACCCAATACACCTTCCCAATTTGAAAAAACCCTTACTTTCACTAGCTATTGTAGGTATCTATTTTTTCATTAACATTTTTTATACCCCTTTCTAATTTTTCATTAACTTTGAGCTCCATTTTTTATACACAACATATAAAAAAAATTTACCCCCTATTATATGCTCAATATATTATGCCATTTTTTCCTCAATATATACCCCCCAATATGAATGCATGTCGTATGGTATTGCTCGCTCAGTGAAGCTCCCATGAGTATAAATAATACAATACATGGCATATGATAGCACATGGCTATTTTCAACATCTCAACCATAATTAAGGATCCTAACAACATAGAAATGTGACATCAACGAAGACCTTTTGCAACACATATAGCAAAGTCATAAAAAAACCACTAGCAACCACCATTATCCACATAAACATCTCCAACATAAACATTTGACAATAGCAAGATGAGTAGCATGACATAGAAATAGCAGCATATACAACCTCATCATCATGAAGTAATAAATCATCAATAAGGCTCAACAACAAGCCACACAATCATGTATCGTAAACTCTAGAAAGAGCATCACTGGAAATGTATGAGCCAATATAAGCATTCTCTCCAACATCATCAATGTGTGCCCAAATATGCAATGTATCCAAGAAGCAATAACATAGAACTTATCTATGAAGCAAAAACAACAACATAAGATCTGGTAATATAGCATCGTCAACAACACATAAAATTGACATCTCCTTGACCTCATGCAATCAAGGTCAATGCACTCTCTCCTCGTATAATGATATCAAAATCTCAAGAAACAAAAAAATTAGAACCAAAACATTATAGGAAATGAAATAATCCCATTAGACTCATACAACAACAATATACCTCTAATCCAACTTGCATAAATGCATAAGCTCATAACAGCCCAACCATCCAAACACAGCATATTAGCGAGAACATGCATCATACATCTAAATATATAATACATGAGTAACAATATGCACACTCTATATGTTCTAACTCCAAGTCACCATCATTTTATCTCCATAGCAACCATAGTAGCATGATAATACATGACATAAATATGATCTAATAGTATCATGAGCACTACAAATGTACCAATTATGCCATGCAAGTATACTAACACATATTAATATCTATGAGGCAGCCACAAGAAACCCTTACTCAACATATTCCTGCAATAATCTCATTTCAAACATATGCCTAACAAGATTCTCTTAGTATATAGAACTTGCTCATACAATAATGGCAATATCGATGGCATATCATGAGCTCAAATAACCATTAATCTAAACCAAATTTCTGCCCCAAGCTAATATAGAACATTTTCATATTAACTCATACATAACTATGAGGCAACACATAAGACATACAAAATCAAGGCACGTACTCTTGCAACAAACCAATGTAAAATAAGCACATAGCATGAGGAACATAGCAAGCTCCTCCAAAAATGTCAGATAGATGTATAACATGCTCCTTTATAATGAACACAATGCCAAAAAAATTCAAGTCCACTAGAAGCAAGAATTCTCCCCCCTAAAGTGTGATCATTTTTCACTCCTTGAAAACTCACTCTATGAGGACTCCAAGCTCTAAATCCTTATAAAAAAAACTATGAATAGATCCACCATAAAAAGCATAAATATTTGTAGCATACATCAGGTCAAATACAAGGTTTCCATGTCCTAAATTTTATCATAAAAATCAACATACAACTACTCTAAGGATAAAAAATATATATATTTGGTTGACCTAAATGAAGACAAGATGAAATTAAGAATAGATTGTAAATAAAACTAATACATCAAACCTCATGAACTCCCCCTGAGCCCATGCATCACCTTCCTAGTACACAAAATTTTCATCATACAATCTCTCTGATATGGCTACACCTCTAAGGATCTACATGCAATTCAAGATGTAGACATATGATCCCCTTGAGTGATCTAGATTTATACAGGAACACAATAAAATACATAAATCAATATAAGCGCGGAGATGCAGCAGAAAATATACTTCATTTCATTAATATCAAATAATTGAAATAATCTTACAGACATATTGGAAATAAACTAGCTCGGGCGATGGTAGGTTATCTTTGAGAATATATGTGGTGGCCACATGCCTCTTAAATGTGTTACAATGAGGCTCAAGGGCCTTTTTATTATAGAACAACATGGGAAAACCCTAAACAACCAAAACTATAACCCCAGAAGATGGAACACCAAGAGTTTGTGGGACCCCTTAGGGTTAGTTGGGCGACCAACTTCCTAAGGTCGTAACTTGGTCATATTATCTTCGTTTTTCGCATATGATATATCTTCGGAAATATATCTCTAATTACTACAGGTTTTTCCATAGGCCTATTGTGTACCTCAAAAAACATCGTTTACGGGGTCAAAACTACTTCAGAATTTTATGACCTGAAAAACTACTAAAAATAGTAATGTTGCTATAAACAAGGAAAATGATGAAACCGACTAGAGGTCTAGGTGGAATAGGTGGGTGGCCACCAATATACATTTGGATAAATCCTACCCCCTTAGGAAGAAATAGTCCCCATTGTGTGCAGAGCCTCCATGAGGTGAGGAAATTTTTGTTGAATCTAGTCCCTAGTAAACCACTTTCCCTAGTGAAGGAGTTGGCATGCTTTGACAAATCGATGTAGTTGTATGCTCTGCTGGCGGGTGTTATTGATTTGTGTGTCCATGATCCAATCAGTTTTGGTATGTTCCATGCAGTATGGGTTTAAATATGTTGGTGTGATTTCTTCTGCAATGTCGTATGTGTCCAACAATGGTGGAAAGTAGGGTCAAATGCGGTCCACATTGAACACTGGGTTCAGAGCAAGGAGTGGTGGAATACTAAGCTCAAAGGATTGTCCCCTATAGCCTTGGTGATGGTGTATGACCTATATCGAAGTGGGTGAAGCTTGTGGTAGGGCCCATCGAGGCACTCCTTCTGCAAAAGTAGCCAAATGTTGTCTCCCACCTGGAACTTGTGTGGCACCTGATGTTGATCATGTCGCAGCTTGTACTTAGCATTGGCTCTGTCCAATATGTCATGGACCTATTGGAAAAAGTGCAGAATGTACTCAATGTATTTGTTTGCCTTTTCGGATTCAGACTGGACATGAGTCGAATCTTCCTGAGTAGCTACAAAGGTATGGCCACATTAATGGGACATAATGGTTGGAATCCCAAGACCGCCTGAATGGGGATGTGGCCAATTGGGCTGTCGAGAGCCCGGTTACAGATGTGCTAGATATAGGGGAGGATTTAATCCCATGTGCATGGATTCTTCAAGTTGTACATGCACAAAATGTGTACAATCATCTTGTTGACGACCTTTATTTGGCCATCTGTTTGGGGGTGGAAAGTTTATGACTAGAAAAAATGCTAAAAATAGTAAATGTTGCTATAAACAAGGAAAATAATGAAACTAACTAGAGGTCTAGGTGGAATATGTAGGTGGCCACCAATATCCACTTGGATAATTCCTACCCCCTTAGGAAGAAATAGTCCCCATTGCATATAAAGCCTCCATGAGGCGAGGAAATTTCAGTTGAATCTGGTCCCTAGTGAACCACTTTCCCTAGTGAAGGAGTTGGCTTGCTTTGACAACTCGATATATCTATATCCACTATTGGCGTGTGTTATTTATTTTTGTATCCATGATCCGATCAGTTGTGGTATGTTTCATGCAGTCTAGGTTTAATTCTGCTGGTGTAAGTTGTTCTGCAATGTTGGATGTGTCCAACAATGGTGGAAAGTAGGGTCAAAGGTGGTCCACATTGAACACTGGGTGAAGAACAAGGAATGGTGGAATACTGACCTCGAAGGAATTTTCCCTACAACCTTGGTGATGGTGTATGGCCCGTATCAAAGTGGGTGAAGCTTACAGTGGAGCCCATCGAGGCGCTCCTTCTGCAGATGTAGCCAAATTTTGTCGCCCACCTGGAACTTCTGTGGCACCCGATGTTGATCATGTCACTGCTTGTACTGAGCATTGGATCTGTCTAATATGTCATGGACCTATGGGTGGATGTGTTTAATTTAATCAATTATTTTTTTTTCCTCATCGACTTCAAACTAGACATGAGTCAAATTCTTCTTGAGTAGTTGCAAATGGTATGGCCACATCAACGGGACATAGTGGCTAGAATCCCAAGACCACCTGAAAGGGGATGTGGCCAATTGAGCTATGGAGATCTCGGTTATAGTTGTGCTAGACATAAGGGAGGCTTTTATCCCATGTGAATGGATGCTTCGAGTTGTACATGAAAAAAATTTGTACAATCATCATGTTGACGACCTTTGTTTGGTCATCTGTTTGGGGGTGGAAAGTTTTGGACTTAATGAGCTTGGTGTCTAGCATCGACCATATAATTGACCAAAATTTATGGAGGAATTTGTTGTCTCGATCTGAGATAATGGACTGTGGGATCCCAAAGTATACCCGCACTCGCTCAAATAAGCCTTTAGTAGTGGCTTCAACTATGATATTCTTATTGCAGGCCACCATAATGGCCATCTTAGATAATCTATTGAAGACCACAAAAATGCATTCGTTGCCATGCCTGGTAGAAGGGAGGCCTAACATGTAGTCCATGGATATATATTCCCATGATTGTATAGGGGTAGGCAAAAAAGTATATATGCCTCGCTTCTTGATGGTCAATTTGGAAATGGCGCATGCAGTGCAGGATTTTATGTACTTCCTGACATCTTGAAGGTTCAACCAATAGAAATAATTCTGTAGTATTGCCATTATTTTCTCAACCCTGAAATTTCTAGCGAGTTGTCTGTAGTGCGCTTCCCAAATCATCTTGGAATACTCTCTTGAAGAAACACATAGTTTTCCCATGTGGTATAGCAGTTCATCCTTGAGGTGAAAATCTAGAAATTTCTTACCCACTAGGAGCGTCTGGTATGTGTTGCCGAAATCTAGATCACTTTTGTAGAGATGCGGCCAACCGAGAGTCTCATGCCCAAAAGAGTCGAGCACAGTGGTTAGCGTCATGATCGATGGTTGGTTGAGGAACTCTGTAACATTATTGGTGTTTCCCTTATTGTACTTGATGTTCAAATGGAAATGTTGCAGGTGTGTGGAGAATTTCTGATGGCGATCGTTGTGCAAATTCCCTTGTGTCTGTATGAACTTTAGGGGTTGGTGATATGTGTGGGTGACCGTTTCCTTCCCCAAAATGTAATGCTTCCATTGTCGGCAATCCTGCACAATGGAATACATCTCTTTGTCATAGGTGGGATAGTTTTAGACTGTGTCTGAAAATGTCTCTTTTTTCTAGTCTGAAACTATCTCACTATGATATGCCATAGGATCTACCTATTGAGTAAGTACTACCCCAATAGGATACTCAGAGGCATCTGTCTTGATCTCAAATGGTTGCTGCAAAACTGGTAATGTGAGAATTGGTGCAGAGGAGAGGCGATGCTTCAACAATGTGAATGCCTTCTGTTGAGATTCATACCAAAAGAATTTTTATTTTTCTCCTCCCTTGGTGACTTTACTCAAAGGCCAAGTGATATGAGAGAACCCCCAACACGAACTTGCGGTAGAAATTTGCAAGAACTAGAAAGTTGTGGAGCTCTATTAGAGTGGTTGGGGCTGGGAAACCCCGAATGAACTGGATCTTGGCTGGGTCCACATGCACCCTCCACTCATCAACAATTTATTCTAGATATTTAACCCAGGTCATGCCAAAAGTGAATTTCTCCAAATTGGCACACAACTTGTGTTGCCACAGTGTTTGGAGGACCTGTCGAATGTGGTGGAGGTGCTCTTCCCAACTCTGGCTAAAGATTAGGATGTAATCCAAATACACCACAATGAATTAGTTAGTGAGTGGTCACAAGATATCATCCATAATCATCATGAAGGTTGCGGGAGAATTCTTCAACCCAAAAGGCATGACCAACCATTCAAAAATTCCCTCCTTGTATTTGAAGGAAGTGTTCCACACATTGCAGGGTTTGATTGGCATCTGGTGATACCCAGACTTAAAGTCAATCTTGTTATAATATTTAGCACCCTTGAGTTGTTCCAGAAGGTCAGAAGGTCATCAATCTGTGGGATCAAATACCTATTTCCGAAATTGATATTGTTCAGCACCTGATATTCAATACAGAGTCTCCAAGTCTCATCTTTCTTCTGCACCAACATGATCGGGCTCCCACAGGGTGATGAACTCGGCCAAATGTCACCTTTCTGCAGTAGATCCTTAATCTGCCTCTTGATTTTGTCATTCTCTAGAACATTGTGTTGATACATTGGTCCATTGGGTAGCGGAACACCTGGGGTCATATCGATGGAGTGCTTGACCTGACAGTACAAATTCACCCCTGCAGGTGAGGTGAATATGTCCCCACACTCTTCCACGACATTGTCCATATATTGTTGTCATGTGGAGGAGCCCTGTCTAGAGGTCATGGCACAATCTTCTTCCTTCCTTAAGGATGGATCATAAGGAAAAAAAAATTCTAGTTTGGGAAATGATCTTACTGCATTGCTTCACAGTGATCAAATAGATGGCGATAGGTGATGCTACCTCTGGTATCATGTAAAACTTATTACCCAAAGTAAAATTAACAACGTGAGGTTGAGACTCATACACAAAATGTCGCTTCCACAAGTATGGTTGGCCTAATAATACGACACATAATACCTCATTAGTGTAGGGCTTGATGTTGTAGGGAAGGCGACATTCTTGGCTGACACGGAGATCTCGTACTTGGTGAAGCCACCGGATGGTGTATGGTTGTGGGCATGTTTTGATTGGTAGGCCTAACCGCTTGACAACCTCTAATGAAATGAGGGTCTTTTGGCTCCCACTTTCAACAATGAAGTGTAGCAGGTAACCCTTCACCCACATCTGGGAATGGAAGAGGCGCTCCCCCTCCTATGGATCTTCGAGTTCTTCCTTTTGGATCTTGGTGGTGGCAACAGTGGCACTAGGCTCCACACTGATAATCTGCTTCCCTTTTTCATTCCCCTTGTTAGGTTCTGACTCAGAGTTGAAACATGCATCTGATTCAAAAGCCTTTAGTTTAGCCACCAGTGACTGCTTGGCTCGACACTCACTTGTGTTGTGAGTGGAGCTCTTATGGAACTCACACAACTTTCTCATCTCCTTATTTGGCTTCTTGGTGTTGTTCTTTGCTTGCAACTTCGACGGGATGTCCTAGGTCGCCCTGCCTTGCCCTTGTCCTTTGTTCTGCGATTTGGGGGTGCCTTTCCCTTGCTTCTAATTCACATATCCAAATTCTTGCTTCTTTTGTTTGAATTTATGCTCAATCTTGGCAGCATATCAGTATATTTCACCAAGTGAGGATATGTCGAGGAACTCCATCTCCTCCTTTATGTATCTATCCAGATAACTACGGTACTTAAGCACCAAATTTTTCTCCAAATCTTTGATATCCAACTTTGAGCGTAGGGTATGGAATATATTCATCAGCTCATGTACATCTTCATCCCTTTGCTGCCGTAGTGTACTCCATTATATTTAGTTGTCCTCCTAGCTCCCCACGGTGTAGTATTTTTCCTTGATGGAATCTCAGAAATAATTCCAAGTAGGTGCGGCCGAGAACAGGGAGGACTCTCCCTCATCCTTTTGCTCATAGTAGGTTTCCCACCAGTCTTTGACACGGGGGGTGGCTTTGAGGGGTGAAAACGTAATATTTTCCCCAATGGAAAAGTCATGAACTAAAAAATATCCTTCTAATATATTTAACCATATATATATGGTGTCTGCATCTATGTGACCCTCAAATATGGGAATGTTTAAGTTAACGTGTAACTTAAAAGTAGTGTTGCCTCCAAAGTGGTTTCTAGATGAAGATGCATCATAGGTGGGTAGTCGTCGCAGGATCTGGGAAAATTAATACATCATCATGTTCCTCTATCTCTCAAGGGACTTCTCGACCAATATTTTGATAGGATCTCCTGCCCACTCGTCTTTATTTTCCTCCACCGTGGGAGGTCGTAAGGGTTTGCGAGGCTATTCTTGCAAAGGTTCAACCAGATCGAGCCCTAACCCCTTATACCCCAATCTTGTTGGGGACATGAAAATAAATATATAGAAAGAAAATAATGATCTCATACCATTGATCCATATTTATGAAGGAACACAATAAAATACAAAAATAAACATAAACGCAGAGATACAACATAAAATATACTTCATTTCATTAAATATCGAATAACTGAAATAAGCTTATAGGCATAATGGAGATAAAATATCTCAAGTGATGGTAGCTTATCTATGAGAATTTATGTGGCAGATACATGCCTCTGAATTGTCTTACAATGAGGCTCAAGGGCCTTTTTATTATTGAAAAACATAGGAAAACCCTAACACCGAGAGATGGAACGCCAAGAGTTTGTGGGCCCCGTTAGAGTTAGTTGGGAAGCCAACTTCCTGGGTCATAACTTGATCATGTTATCTCAGTTTGGCACATACGATATATCGTTAGAAATATCTTCTAGTACTACAATTTTTGCTGCATTCCTATTGCGGACCTAAACAAAATGTCGTTTAATCAAGTAGTAGGCAACCTCTCTTTTTCTTACTCTAATTCAATCAAGTAGTGATGCAGGGGCATTAGACACTAGCCAGCAATGTAGGAGTTTTTCCACATGTTGTGGCTAAAAGGGTTAGAAATCACTTGAATTGTAATAGCTAGGTGTCAATACCTCAGCTGATTGTATTATTTTAGATCAATTAGAGTCATAGAAGTTGAATAGCTCAGTTAGTCTAGCTGTCATATTTCAGTTAATTGTATTATTGTAATTAGGCTGTTGATTTTCTAAAATGGTCCTCACAGAGGAACCGAAGAGCCACATTGTAATATTTATAAATTGTATTCTTCGGATGTAGAAAAGGGGGAGAGAAAGAGTAGAGAAGAGATTTCTGCAATAAAAAATCTGTGTTGTTGATTGCTTCCAATTAAATAATTTCAGTGCTCATTTGCCATAGAGGCGTTTCAGATCCTTGATTGTGAAGGGATTGTTTAATTGCGAAGTGATGAACTCTGTGCATGTATGATTGAACTCCTGTATAATTTCCACATATCTCTGTCTGTTGTTTCCCTTAACTTATTCAAGCAACCCTGTGAATTAACCCCACTGCAGGCGAGGTCTGTGCGGAGAACCCATGGTCGTGAACCCTATTCATATATAAAATTCCCGCTTAATAAAGAGAAACAGAGTCGTTGATTTCGACACCTGACCCTGGGATTAGACCCAAGTTAAATGACTAAGAAGGCCAGCGCGACCCACATTAACCCTGGTCAATCACTGTAGCAAAACCACGAGCGGATTTGAGGAGGCGGATTGCCCATATCGCACCGCTTTTGGTGTATAAGCGGTATTCCCCGGTCGAGGAGCGATTCCATACAGGAGTGGACAAGTGGCGAAGTGGACCCCCAGAAAACCACCGTTTGAACCGCGCCATCGCACGTTAACATTCGTACCAGGACGCCGAGCGATATTGACGAGAGTCGTCGATCTGGGAAAGGGCCATCGGATGGTGGTCGCTTGCAGGAGATGCGCGAACGATAACCAAGGTTCGCGGATGATAAAAGAGGTATGGTGCGTGCGTTGATTGGGCGATTGAACATAGACGCGGGGCCCAGAGTCAAGTTTTATTTAAAAGTTGATTATTCAAAAAGGCGTGTGTATTAATATAAAATCTCAAGGGTTATAACCTTAGACCCAAGGCTGGGAGACAATTATATAAGTCGAGTATATAAGTGAAAGTCGTGAATATATTTTTATTTATCAATTTCTCTGAAATTGAAAAATAAACCCAAGGAAAGGAAAGAAGACCACGTGGGGGAATAAACAGGGGAGTTCAAAAAAGGGAAATGCTGACAGAGCCACGCTACAAGAGTTGACTAGCTCTCCGTAGGGTTGAATTTCAGCGTTGTTGCGTCATTTGTGGTATCAGAGCGAAGTTTTAATTTGCTTTTGCTGACATGGCAATCCGAGTTGGTAGAGGTGCTGGTAGAAGGAGACCTATTGCCAACGCTGAGGTGTTGGGGATGTTGTAGAGGGTCGAGGCCAGAATGGATGTCATAGAGTGAAGACAGACCAGAGATCCTGAAGACATCAGCGAACATGAAATAGAAGAAGCAGAAGAAAATGTTGAAATTCCTCCTGACACGAGGCTCCTTAGAACTGTTCTAGGGTTTGCAGTTAAGCCCAGAATTGAAGTGTCAAGCTATGCAGGGGGACTGAATCTAGAGGAGCTGGTGGACTGGATAAATGAAATGAACAAGTGCTTCGATTATGAAGAAATAAGCGAGGATAAGAAGGTCAAGTTTGCAGTGACAAAGATGAAAGAACATGCTACACTTTGGTGGGATGGAGTGCAGGTAGAAAGGAGGAGAGTTGGAAAGCAACCTATCAAGAGTTGGACCAGAATGATGGCTAAATTAAAAGGTAAATTCTTGCCTAGTGATTACCAGCTAACATTGTATAAGCAAATGCAGAACTTGAGACAAAGGTTGCTGACAGTAAAGGAATACACAGAGGAGTTATACAGAGTAAGCATAAGGGCTGGGCAATTCCAAGACACACCTGAGAAGACTGCCAGATATGTGAACGGTCTCAAGCTAGAGATCCAAGATGATATTGGTCTCCTGTCTCCTAAGACAGTAGAAGAGGCCTATCAGATGGCCTTGAAAGCAGAGGAGAAACTCCTGAGGAAATAGTCTGCCAAGAAGAGAGGTACTTTTCATGGGAAGGGAAGTCAGGGTGGTAGAGGAAAGCCTGCTACACCCAGGGATGGAGCTAACAGTAGCTCACCTCAGAATGCATCTACAGAGGATGATGCAAAGGGCATAAGGGTTTCTTACAGAGGAAAAGAAAGAGGAGGCATGGAGAGAGGCAAAAGTAAAGAGTTGAGGTGCTATAGATGTCAGCAAGTGGGACATAAGCACTATGAATGTCCAGAGAATGTGGGTGCTGGTCCAAGAAATGTTGTTGTTGCCCAGGCTGGAGAAGAGGCAGAAATTGAAGAAGAAATTATTTCAGAAAGGGGAGAGTCCTTGGTGGTAAATAAGGTCCTGTTGAAGCAAGCCAAAGAGGTCACTGAGCCTGCACAAAGGAAGAATTTGTTTAGGAGCATATGCAAAGTCCAAGGGAAATGTTGCCAGCTAGTCATTGATAGTGGCAGCACAGACAATCTGGTTTCCACTGAGGTGATAGAGAAGTTGAATTTGAAGACAAGGGAGCATCCAACTCCCTACAGGGTGTCCTGGCTGCATAAAGGGCACCAGCTGGTTGTAAAAGAACAGTGTGAGATAGAGCTGCAAATGGGCAAATACAAGGACAAAGTTTTGTGTGATGTAATGCCCATGGATGTGTGTCATATACTGCTAGGTAGACCTTGGCAGTTTGACAGAGCAGCAGTGCATGATGGCAAGAAGAACACTTACAAGTTCTTCAAAGATGGGGTACATCATACCTTGATACCCATGGAAGAAGGAGAGCCATCCAGCAGAGTGATTGATCCAAAGACCTTGTTGCTGAGCGGGAAGGAATATCTGCAGCAGATAGAAGAAGAAGAGGTAAGCTTTGCTTTAGTTTGCAAGCCTAAAGTAGTTCTTACTTCTACAAATATTTCTGATTTACCAGTAGAGATACAAGAGATGTTAGATGATTACTGTGACATTGTTGTGGATGATTTACCTGATGAGCTGCCACCTGTGAGGAAGATCAGCCATCAGATAGATTTTATCCCTGGTTCAAATCTGCCAAACAAGGTAGCCTACAGAATGACTCCCAAGGAAAATGAGGAAATCAGGAGACAAGTACAGGAGTTGGTGGACAAAGGACTGATCAGAGAAAGTCTGAGTCCATGTGTAGTACCAGCAGTATTGAGCCCAAAGAAAGATGGAGGCTGGAGGATGTGTACTGATTCCAGATAAATCAATAAGATCACAATCAGGTATATATTCCCTTTGCACAGGGTTGAGGACTTAATGGATTGTTTGAGTGGTGCTAAATATTTCTCAAAGATATATTTGAAGAGTGGATACCATCAGATTAGAATAAGAGAGGGTGATGAGTGGAAAACTGCCTTTAAAACAAATGAAGGATTGTATGAATGGATGGTAATGCCTTTTGGGTTGTCAAATGCACCTAGCACTTTTATGAGACTTATGAATGAAGTATTGAAAGAATTCATTTGTAAATTTGTGATAGTGTATCTGGATGATATATTAGTTTTCAGCAGAACTAAAGAAGAACATTTAAGGCATCTTAATCATGTCTTGAAGAAGCCGCACCAAGAGAAACTGCTGATAAATTTGAAGAAATGCTCATTCATGAAGGAAGAGTTGGTGTATTTGGGGTTTGTTGTTTCTGCAGAAGGATTGAAGATGGACCTAGAAAAGGTTAAGGCAATTGTGGAGTGGCCTTCACCCAGGAATGTTTTTGAGGTAAGAAGTTTCCATGGACTTGCTAGTTTTTACAGAAAGTTTATAAGAAACTTAAATAAGATTAATGCACCCATAATTGAGACAATAAAGAAGAGAAAATAGCCATTTAAGTGGACTGCTGAAGCAGAAAGAAATTTTAAATTTTTGAAGCAAAAGATAACGGAGAAGCCTGTTTTGATTCTGCCTGATTTTACTAAACCATTTCAAGTAAAATGTGATGCCAGTGGGGAAGCCATTGGAGCTGTGTTGAGTCAGGATGATAGGCCTGTGGCATATTTTAGTGAGAAGCTAAATGACACCAGAAAGAATTATTCCTCTTATGAGAAGTAATTCTATGCAATTGTTCACGCACTGAAGAAGTGGAGACATTACTTGATGTCCAGGGAATTTGTATTATATTCTGACAATCATGCTTTGCAGTATATTGTACAACATTCCAAGTTGAAACATAAGCACGCTAAATGGGTTGAGTATCTCCAAGGTTTTAATTTTGTTTTAAAACATATAAGTGGCCAAGCCAATAAATTAGCTGATGCCTTGAGTAGGAGGCACATGCTTGTTCAAGAAACAAATTTTGAAGTTGTAGGATTTGATTTTCTCAAATAATTGTATAAAACAGATCCAGATTTTAAAGAAGCATTTGAGGCATGTAGTAACCCTGTTTTAACAGATAGAAGCTAGTGGCCGAATTATTTCTTGCAGGAGGACTTGTTATTCAGGAGAAGCCAACTGTGTGTACCAAAATTTTCCATGAGAGAAAATTTGATCAAAGAAAAGCATAGTGGTGGACTTGCTGGACACTTTGGTACTGATAAGACTTATGAGCAGCTGAGTCACTTTTATTTCTGGCCCAAGATGAGAGCAGAAGTGGAAAAGTTTGTGAAGAATTTCAAAATCTGTCAATATGCTAAAGGAAGGAGCCAGAATGCAGGATTGTACACTCCCTTTCCTATTCCAGACAGGCCTTGGGACATGGTGAGTATGGATTTTGTTTTAGGATTACCCAAGACTCAAAGAGGGAATGATGCAGTATTTTTTTTGGTGGATAGATTCTCCAAAATGGCACATTTTATTCCATGCTATAAAACTAGTGATGCCACCCATGTTGCTAACTTGTTTTTCAAAGAAGTTTTTAGATTGCATGGGTTGCCCAAGAGCATTGTTTCAGACAGAGACACCAGATTTGTAGGGAAATTTTGGAGGACACTATGGAAGAAACTTGGTACCAAAATAAGATTCAGCTCAGCTTATCATCCCCAGACTGATGGACAAACTGAGGTAGTGAATAGGAGTCTGGGAAATTTATTGAGAAGTCTTGCAGGAGAGCATCCCAAGCAGTGGGATCATATTTTTCCCCAGGCAGAATATGCATATAATGACTCACCAAATAGGACCACAGGGTAGAGTCCATTTCATATTGTTTATGGAATGCACCCCAGAGGAATATCAGAGTTGAGAAATCTGGGGAAGGCAGAGCTAAGGAGTGCAGATGGTGAGGAATTTGCTTCAAAGATCCAGGCCATACATGAACAAGTGAAACAACAACTACAAGGCAGCAGCATCAAATACAAAAACAGAGCAGACTTGAGCAGAAAAGAAGTTCATTTTGAAGTAGGAGATCAAGTTTTGGCACACTTGACAAAGGAGAGATTCCTAAAGAAGCAGTACAATAAATTGAAGTTCAAAAAGATTGGGCCATGCAAGATACTTAGGAAGTTTTCTGCAAATTCTTATGAGATTGAACTACCTCCTGATTTTGGAATATCTCCCATTTTTAATGTTGCAAATTTGTACAAGTATGAAGATGATGGTGCAGAAGAAGGATCAGTAGAAAAGGAACAGGTTGAGTGGAAAGAGCAGCTACCTCCAGCACAACCATTGCAACCAGAGAAGATATTGGACAAAAGAGTGTTCAGAAGGAAAAGAGGACGAGAGTAATTTCAGTACTTGATCAAATGGAAGGATAAGCCAGAGGAAGATGCCACTTGGATGACTGAAGAAATGTTGCAGAAGACAGGCAGATCAGTGGAAGAGCCCATGGATAGGAGCCCATGAAGAAAATTTCCCTCGGGAGTCTGATGCAGGGGCATTAGACACTAGCCTGCAATGTAGGAGTTTTTTCAACATGTTGTGGCTAGGAGGGTTCGAAATCACTTGAATTGTAACATCTAGGTGTCAATACCTCAGCTGATTGTATTATTTTAGATCAGTTAGAGTCATAGAAGTCGAATAGCTCAGTTAGTCTAGCTGTCATATTTCAGTTAATTGTATTATTGTAATTAGGATGTTGATTTTCTAAAATGGTCCTCACAGAGGAACCGAAGAGCCACATTGTAATATGTATAAATTGTATTCTTCGGATGTAGAAAAGGGGGAGAGAAAGAGTAGAGAAGAGATTTCTGCAATAAAAACTCTCTGTTGTTGATTGCTTCCAATTAAATAATTTCAGTGCGCATTTGCCATAGAGGCGTTTCGGATCCTTGATTGTGAAGGGATTGTTTAATTGCAAAGTGATGAACTCTGTGCATGTATGATTGAAATCCTGTATAATTTCCACATATCTCTGTCTGTTGTTTCCCTTAACTTATTCGAGCAACCCTGTGAATTAACCCCACTGCAGGCGAGGTCTGTGTGGAGAACCCATGGTCGTGAACCCTATTCATATATAAAATTCCCGCTTACTAAAGAAAAACAGAGTCGTTGATTTTGGCACCTGACCCTGGGATTAGACCCGAGTTAAATGACTAAGAAGGCCAGCGCGACCCGCACTAACCCTGGTCAATCAATGTAGCAAAACCACGAGCGGATTTGAGGAGGCGGATTGCCCATATCGCACCGCTTTCGGTGTATAAGTGGTATTCCCCGGTCGACGAACGATTCCATACAAGAGTGGATTTGTGGCGAAGTGGACCCCCAGGAAACCACCATTTAAACCGCGCCATCGCACGTTAACATTCGTACCAGGACGCCGAGCGATATTGACGAGAGTCGTCGATCTGGGAAAGGGCCATCGGACGGTGGTTGCTTGCAGGAGATGTGTGAACGATAACCAAGGTGCGTGGACGATAAAAGAGGTATGGTGCGTGCGTTGATTGGACGATTGAACGGAGACGCGGGGCCCAGAGTCAAGGTTTATTTAAAATTTATTTATTCAAAAAGGCGTGTGTATTAATATAAAATCTCAAGGGTTATAACTTTAGCCCCAAGGCTGGGAGACAATTATATAAGTGAAAGTCGTGAATATATGTTTATTTATCAATTTCTCTGAAATTGACAAATAAACCCAAGGAAAGGAAAGAAGACCACGTGGGGGAATAAATAGGGGAGTTCAAAAAAGGGAAATGCTGACAGAGCCACACTACAGGAGTTGACCAGCTCTCCGTAGGGTTGACTTTCAGCGTTGTTGCGTCAAGTAGTCAGTCTTCATTCGGCTCTAAAATTGATAGAGAGAAAACTAAATTCCATGCACTATCTTCCACTTTTTACATAATTCCAATCTGATACTCAGAGATAGAGTTATGACGATTTTCCCAATGTCACTTCTTTGAGATGAATTTCAAGAGCCTGCAAAAACATTGACTTCCACAGATCATATCTCCTAAAATATTGCGCACCTTGATCTGAAATTTTTATAGGAGCTTCCTCAGGATTTCTGCTTCACCTCATAAAAGGTTCAGATTTTCAACCTTCGTAGAAAAAAGTTAGAGAAAAAATTCCATGATGACCTGTTTCGGATAGCGAAATCCCTTACATAAGGAGGATATGAGGATCACAATTTATATAAATGCTTAGGTTGAGAGGGGCTTCAACAAGTGAACGTGGGAGGGATTTTAGGAGCTTAAAAAATATTAATTATTAATTTTCAATGACCCATACCACAACCCCATGGGGTTTTAGCCCACTAACTAGGGGTACAAACTTCAAACATGAATATCTCTCAAACTGAGAAGAATTACGTGGCATGCCATATATCAACGAAAATATCTCGACAAGAAGAAACCATAAAAAACAATCTTGAGCCAGAATATATTAATTTGGTAGGTAAAAATTCCCATGCAATATTGAGGTAGCCCCTGGTGCTGCTTGGGTTGACATCAATGACAACCACTTATCAACAATCTCCCCCTTTGGCATTGATGGCAACACAAGTAATCCTCCTGCGATAATGACATCTCTTCTGACAATATTCTCTCCCCCTTTGACATCAATGGAAAAGGGTAACTCCCCCTGATACACAACCATCCTGTAGACCTGTACACACTTCCACTCCCCCTTTATATTATGAATAATGAAAATCTAATGAGAACTTGGGAGAATCCAAAGCTTATGGTGAAGATATTCAAATGCTTCACGAGGTAAAGGTTTAGTGAAGATATAAACTATTTGTTCTTTTGTACCAACATACTCAAGTTTGATATTATTTTCAGCGACTTGTTCTCTAACAAAATGATATTTGATCGGAATGTGTTTTGTTTTTGAATGCATGACAGGATTCTTGGAGATGCTGATGGCACTAGTTTTGTCACAGAATATGGGAATAGGCTCATTGAATTGTATTTGAAGATCTTGCAAATTTTGTTTCATCCAAAGGACTTGAGTACAACATGATGTTGCTACAATGTATTATGCTTCCGCTGTAGATAATGAGATTGAGGTTTTCTTTTTTCTCAACCATGATACAAGACAACCACCTAGATAAAATGTTTCTCCACTAGTACTCTTATGATCATCAATGCTTCCTTCCAAATTTGCATCTGTAAAGGCTTGAATAATGAGATTATTACCCTTGGGATACCACAAGCCATATTATTTTGTGCCCTTTAGATATCGAAGAATTATTTTGACGGTAATAATATGTGATTCTTTTGATGCTACTTGGAATCTTGCTACTTGTCCAACTGCTTGCATAACATCTGGCCGGGAGGCTGTTGCATATAGAAGACTACTAATCATAGATCTGTACAACCTCTGATCCACATCCTTATATGAGTCGTCTATGCTCAATTTTCAACCTGTTACCATCAAAGTAAGGACGGGTTTGCAATCTTCCATTTTTAATTTCTTGAGCATTTCCTTGATGTACTTGGCTTGACATATAAATATTCCTTTCTCTTGCTCAGATATTTGAAGCCCTAAGAAGTATGTTAGCTCACCAAGTAAATAAATTTCGAACTCACTTTTCATATTTGTAGAAAATTTCTTACTTAGTCGATCATCATTGCTACCAAATATTATATCATCCACATATACCTCAACGATTGTTAAATTATCTTTATCTATTTGTACATAAATATTTCTATCAATAGTACCTTTCTTGAACCCTTGTTGATGTAGATATCCATCAAGATGAGCATACCATGCTCTAGGAGCCTGCTTGAGACCATATAGAGCCTTCTTTAACCTGCAAACATAGTCTTCTTTTTCTGATAGTAGAAAAACTTCAGGTTGTTCGATGTAAACTTATTCTTCTAATTCTCCATTAAGAAATGCTGACTTAACATCCATTTGGTAGACTTTTATTTTTCTTGAACATGCATAGGCAAGAAACATTCGGATGGCTTCCATTATGCAACTAGTGCAAATGTTTCATCGAAATCAATTCCTTCCACTTGTGCATAGCCTTTGCAAACCAATCTTGCTTTGTTTATGGTAACATGTCCATCTTCATTCAATTTGTTCCTGAAAACCCATTTAGTCCCAATGAAATTTTTATCTTTTCATCGTGGAACTAATTCCTAGGTGTTATTCTTCTCGATTTGATCCAATTCTTCATTCATAGCTGCTACCCAATGTTCATTCTGGTTGGCTTCCTCAAAACTACTAGGCTCAAAGGTTGCTAGAAAATAAATTTGAGATTGTTGTGATGAATGAAGTTGTCGACCTTCATTTATGTCACGAATGATTTGATTTGTTGGATGGTTCCTTTGAATCCATTCTTTTGTTCTCCTTGGAGGAGCTTCTTGTTGTTGTTCTGGTATATCTTGATGATCATTATTTACTTCTTCATGGTTGATAGTTGCTTATTGTTCTAGAATTTTATGTGTTGTTTTGAGCCTTTGTCTCAAGTTTCAAAGATTCTAGATCCTCATCATTATTCGCTAGAATACCATCTTCGTCAAATGTAACATTTATGCTCTCCACTATTTGTTTTCGTCTTAGATTATAACATTTATAGGCCTTTCTTTTGCGTGAGTAACCAACAAAGATACCTTCATCAACACGTGATTCAAACTTACCCAAATTTTGATCTTCCTTTTTGATATAACATTTGCTTCCGAAGATTCTGAAATATTTTACATTAGCTGGTTTTCCTTTCCATAATTCATATGGGGTCTTGTTGCAATTATTTCTAAGAAGAATTCGGTTGGTAATGAAGACTATCGTATCAATTTCTTGAACCCAGATTTTTCATCCAATTTTGAGTCCTTCAACATTGTTCTACCCATTTCCTGTACGGTTCTATTCTTTCTTTCAGCAACTCCATTTTACTAAGGTGTTCGTGCTGTTGAAAATTGTCTTTTTATTCCATTTTTGTCATAATATTGCTGAAATAATTTGGAAGTGAATTCTCCGCCATTATCTGATCTTAGACACTTTATTTTCAAATTAGTTTCATTTTCGACCAACTCGTTGTAGATCTTAAAGCACTCAAATGCTTCAGATTTTTTCTTTATGAAACTGACAGATGTCATCCTGGTGTAGTCATCTATCATTAACATGAAATATAATTCTCCATCTAAGCATTTTGTTCTCATAGGACCACATATATCAATATGTATCAATTCCAATGGATGTGATGCAAAGTGTTCTTTTGTTTTAAATTGGAATTTTGTCTGCTTTCCATGCCGATAGGCCTCACATAGTGTGTTGGAAGGATTTGAGATTTTCAGAATTTCTCGTACTGCTTCCTTTTTGTTTATCCTGACAATATTGTCAAAGTTTATGTGACCCATTTTTTTATGCCATAACCAGCTTTCATCTTCTTTAGCTAGTATACATGCTTTAGTTGCTTCATCTAGAACATATATGTCATTTAGAGCTCGACGTGTTGTAGCCACAATTTTACCATACATGCCTTTCCTGATTTCACATTTTGTGGAGTTGAATAACATTGTGTGTCCTTGATCACACATTTATCCAACACTGAGCAGATTGTGGTTCATGTTTTCAACTAATAGAACATTCTTGTCTATAACATCTTTTCTTCTGAGAGTGACGGTACATGATCCTATAACATTTGAAGATCCACCATTTCCAAAGGATGCAATTTCTTCCTTCTTATCTTTCAGGGATACATATTTCATTGTATCTCCAGTCATATGTGTTGAGCAACTGCTATCAACATACCACACATATTTTTTTTCAAGCCTTGAGAGTGAGAGCACAATTATCAATCTTCTTCTTCTTCCATGTTCTTTCGTTCCGTGGCTTCGAAGATTATTCTGGAGAATTTTCAAGTCTGCAGTCTCTGGATATGTGTCCAAATTTATGAAATTTGTAACATTCCATATTATGTCTTAAATGTTCAAATCTATTGATGTTTCGTTGAGCCCTGGGAGGTTCATATTTGAAGGATATCCTAGAATTGTATTAGTTCCTAGGGTACGTGCGACATTCTATAGCTTTATGACCAAGTTTTCCACATGAATAACAATAGACAAGAAAAATATGTTGGCACTTGGATGGAAATCTTCATCGAGGAATCGTCTTCCAAGGATTTTCTTGTGAATCTTGTCCAATGAAGTCTACATGCATGTCAGATCTCATAGATTCATTGTATTTTGTTTTAGAAGGTCTTTCTTCTTCTTCTTTGTAATCGAGGCCAATTCTATCCTTGTAAGATCATTGATTGTTGATGAGTTCTTCCAATGCCCTTGAGTTGTTGGCATAGTTTTGGACAATTTTTCCCTTCTTCACTTCCTTACGCAACGAGACTACTTCAGCTTCTAATGCTTCCCTTTCTTGGTTTCTTTCTTTCAACTTCTTTTAAAGTGACTCTTCAATACATTTGTGTTCTTCAACTTAAATTTTGAGACCTTGAACTTGTTCTTCAAGAGTATTGGAATGGATCTTCTCAACCTTGAGCTCTTTTATAAGCCTGATTGCCTCCTCAGAAAATTCTTCTATGGTCAACCCTTCTTCTTCGTTGTTTGATATGTCTTGTTTACTGTGCTTGGCCATAAACAATACTTTCTCATTGGATTCTTCTTTGTTGTCACTATCTTCTTCGGATGATGAGCTATCTTCTTTAGAGAGAAAGTTCCTTTTGGATCCTTTATTTTTTCCTTGCTTGTTGAATTTATTAAAGCCTTTCTTTCCTTTTGAGTTTCCATAACTTTTGTTTGGACATTTTGCTGCGAAATGCCCAACCTCACCACAACCGAAAGATATCAATGGAAGTTTACCTTTGAATTTTCCCTTACCAATTTTCAGTTTTCTCGTAAAGTAAGCATATTCTTCATCTGAAAGACCTTCTTCATCATCTCCCTTTTCTTCACACTTGCAGGTGCAAGTATTTTCAATTGAAGGTTGTTTGTCCTGATTGGTTTTCTTAGATGCAACGAACACAATTTTTAGATGTGAATTACCCTCTTCTTCATCTAGTCTCATTTCATATGCTATGAGAACTCCATGTAATTCCTCTTTGCTGATTTTTTCTAGATTTTCACTGTATTCTAAGATTGATACCTTTGGGTTGAATTTCCCTGGTAACATTCTAATAATATTTCATAGAATAGTCTTCTCGTCAACTGGCTCTCCCAATCCTTCTAGAGGGTTGGTTATTTCATCAATGTATTAGAAGTATGCAACAATGTTTCCATCTTCTTTCCTTCTGAGTTGCTTAAATTCTGCTCTATAGCTTTGAAGCTTTGCTTCTTTGACATTTGAATCACCTGCATATATATTCTCAAGATTTTCCCATACATTTTTGGCAGTTTTACAACCTAGCACCTTATGATACGCAGATTCAATAAGTCCACTGATAATAATATTCTTTGCTTTTGCATAATTTACCAAAATATTCTTACCTTGTTCATCCGTGGTTGGTGTAAATCTATTCTAAACAGTGTCCCATACTTCATAACCTTGCGCCAAGAGATAGACCTCCATTCTTCCTTTCCAAAGTGCATAATTATTTTCATTGAACAGAGGTACACCATTCTTGGTATGCTCCATGACCTCCTTCCAGCTGTTAAACTGCGATTGAAGGAAGCAAGCTTTGATACCAATTGTTGGAAATATTGAGAGGGGGGGTGAATTATTATTCCTTTCAATTAGAGCGTTAGATAATCTTCAATTATTATTAGTGTTTGTACAATGACAACAATAAAAAAATGAACACAAATTCACACAGTTTTTAAGGTGGAAACCCACTCCGAGACAAAAACCACCTATTGATTTTCTAATAATTATTTAATATTCAACTCCAATTGAAAATAAAGCTCCAACTTCCTAGAATCTATAAAAGAATTCTTCTCTAGCTCCCACTATATGGACGCTCCAATGCCTGAGATTCTAAAGTAGTCAAATGAACGGATGCCCCAACACCCAATGAGATACAACTCACCCTAGCACCACCCTACCACCCTGTAGAATAATAATGGACTCACGTACCAGGGAAAATGGTCCATTTTACAATGATATATAATGATGTAGAAGACGAAGGCACACTAGACCATAACCCCAACTATGACACAACCACCTAATGATGATCCTAGGCCTCCCGACACTGCCTCTTCAACTCTTAGCAGATAGACACTGGTACAATTTTTACAATAATGTATTTCCAATGAATTAGTACAATGATACCCTTACAGTGACTGTATGCAGTGCTTCCCACTTGAAGACTTCATGTGATCAACTTCTTGATGTTGTTCTACACCTTGGTTTCTACTCTTGTCATGCTACCCTCTACTGCAAATTGCTTTGCTTTGTTGCCCTAGAAATTCTAGTCCTTTGCAGCCCTTGACAACACATGATCTAGTTTTTTTCTTGCCTTCTAGGAGATCGATATTGAATCTAGTTTATCTATGTTATTTCAGATCCCCAATATGTGATTTTCGGTTTTATAGTAGTCCTCTGAGTCATCTTTCCAATGCCATAGGGATGACCCAATTTGGATTCTTCAAGAGAGAGTTATGCCCAATCTCTCACAATGCCCTAATTGTGGACTATTTCAGTAGAGCGAACTTTTACGGTGGGCCACATGTGACTGTTTATTCATTTTACTTTGAAATTGATAGAGCGAAAACTATAGTTCGTGCACTATGTTGATGTCCCGTGATTTGGCACATTGGTAAACAAAATGACAGGGTAACATGAGACCTGTATTTGCATTCCTAGGACATAGCCTTCTTGGACTCAGAGAGGGCTCTCTCTATTAGATGCAAATGATGTGTTCTTGTTTGCTTTTAGGGTTTTGATTTTAGGCTAGTTTTTAAGTGTAGGGTTTGTTGATTGTTTTGGTTGGGTGAGATGAACTGGTAGAATAGGTGGAGTGAGAGGTATTAAAATAATTGGGCTATGGAGTCAGTGAAAGTCATGGATATCTCAGCAATGAGTCAGAGTGCAGTGCAAGGCCAATATAGCAAGGTTAATGGATTCTTAAGGTTATGGGTGAAGTGGGATGGACATCAAGTTGGTGAATAAGGTAGGGAAAAGGGAAATCAAGAATCCTTTGTCAAATTCCTATAACAAGGAGGTCTTAAGAACTGATAAGAAAAATATAGAAATCATGAGGTAGGGAAAACCATTAAGCTCAATGAAATTACTTAAACCAATAAACATTCAAGATAAACAATTCCAACGAAATATAGAAGGCGAGAAGCTCATTTAACTTCTAGTGATTTCACCTTCAAGCTTTAGAAAAAATTTAAGATTCACAAATAACTTTAATATATGAAGATGGAACTCCTAAGCATCATATATCAAGCTATAAATAACTTTGAATCAAACTAATAGGCACGGACAAAGGGCAAGATCGAAACAAGACCTCTTTGACTTAACCTAGCAAGCAATACTTCAAAGAGAGGTTTCAAAACAGAGTTTGGATAGCATCAAATAAGAATGGAATATCATGAATCATACTTGTAAACTAGCATAATAATCCATTAATGAAACAAACAAGTTTAGGTGGGCCTAAAGAGAAGTAAATAATTCCTTATGCTGACCCAACGGAGGAAAACATCAAGGCAATAGAAGGCAGGAGGAATAAGGTGCTTCAAAGAGCATTTCTCAACCTATACTTTTATGTTCTAATGAAACAAAGAAGAATGAAACATAATGATAAAAAGAAAAAATGAAAAAATTAAGCATACATCACCATTAACCAAGCTCAGGGATCCTGCAAACAAGCTTCACCATCATAGACTTGACAATACCAATTTCTTCTCCAAGCTCATAAAAACCATTTTTTTCTCTCAAAGCTCATCAAATGCCAACATTTACAATGAAACCCTCATGCTATATTTAACTTAGCAAAGGAGGGAAAAAAACCCTAGATAAGGTTTGAAAATGTCAAAATCACCCATAAATGTCATTTATGCCTAAGAGACCATGCAAGGCCCAAGGAAAAAATTATCTCATGAAATAAATGCTAAAATAATTTCTTGCACCTAATTATATATTGATTTGCCTCAAAAAACACTAAAATATTTTTTTGCAATAAATGAGTGTGTTTTGTTGACTTTTGGTCCAAAACACACTAAACAGTCCATTTGTGCAGTGCCACCTTCAACAAAAGATAGGCTCTTTTTCCACCAAGTTTTGGACCCCTTCCTAATGTCGGATTTGGCTCCGTGATGGCTCGCTGGAAAGCCTGATGAGTCTACTTTCCAAAAATTCTTGTGTGTTCTTAATACAGATCATGAAGCCTAGTAAAAAATGTCAAAATCCCAATACTATCATTAGCGCAGCACCAAGCTTCAAACAGAGGCAGAATGGTGAAATATGAGGTGTTTTTTGACCTTTTGAGGGGTCAAACTTCCTCCAAATATTCTGAAACTTGGTGAGCATAATGTTACATGTGTGATAAATCCAAAAATGTTGAGTTTTTAACTTGAGGATGCTCCATGGATTAGCATAGCACCAGTGGCGCTGTGCTAATGAGCCTCAAAAATCACAAAAAACAAAAAATGTTCCAAATTTGCTCAAAATTGGTGGAGACCTCCTTTAAGGGCTTCCTTTAGTTTGGCACAAACAAAATTATGTTTCTTTGCATAATACTTGGTCATCCTTCTTTGCAGCCCCAAGCCTTCATTTTCCTTCTTCATCTTGGTCTCTAGGTGTCTGTTTGCCCTTTCAAGCCATGATTCCCGATCATGTTCAATTTCCATGGCAAGGAGTTCATTTAGGGAAAGTTTCTCTGCTAGGGCTTATTCCTCTTCCTTCTATTTTTCCAATTCTTTTCTTAACCCTATGGTTTTTGGCCTCTTCCTAGGCTTTTCCCCTTCACCTTCACTTGCTTCATATGGGCCCAAGTATTCTTCTAGTTTCACCTGTGCCCTTTGGATTTCTTTCCGGGCTTTGAGTGCTCTAGCCTCATAGATGCCTTGTTGGGAACTCATTTGCTTGTTTTCCATCTGATAGAAGTGGATGGCATCAGTTGCCCTCTCCAACTCAGCTTCTAGGTCTTCTATTTGTGCATTCTTGTCTTGGAGGAGGGAGTTTGAAACTCTTGTTTCATTTTCTTCATCATTGTCTATATGGATAAGTTCAAACTCCCTTTCCATTTTAGGGTCCTCCTCTTATACCTTTATATGTTTCTTCCCTTTGTCAATTTGCTGATTTGAAGTGGATGGCATGGTCCCTTGCCCTTTGGAGGCAACAAACACATTCCTTGGCCCTCTTTTGTAGGTGTATGCAAGAGGAGTGATGGTGGTTTTTCCAATGTATTCATCATGGCTATGACCCCTGGTGTTATAATCAGCTTCCTTACCTTTACTATGATCCTCTTTAGTGATTACATGCTCTGTTTTACCACTGCCTTCTTGACTTTTAACACCATCACCATCACTAGTTTCTTTGCTGCCTTCAACACTGTCACTTTGTTCTTTATTTGAACCATCATTTTCTGCACTTGTTTCATCTAGGTTTTGTTCATCATTAAGGTCCTTTTCTTCATCATCCTCTGTATTGTCTTCATTTTCATCATCACTAGGAGGTTGATTTGTGTCATGACTGGCATGATTGTTGTCATGGCAGTCATGACTATCTTCTTTGCTATTCTTTCTCCCACTAGCTGTGATGTGAGAGTCATCCTGTTTTTCATTGTCCCCCTCTTCAAACTCTGTTTCTGCCTCATCATTTACTATTTCTTCATGCTCATTATTTTCATCCATATTGTCACTATATTCAATATGACTTTGCTCATTTTCAAGCTCATGCACATTTTCCTTTTGACTGTCATCCTCCTCATTTTCCTCACTATATTCTTGGTCATCATTATGTTCATATGCATCATCCCTTTATTTACTTTGGGCTAACTTATTTGTTGGGAAAAATACTGAGAGGGGGGGGTGAATCAGTATTTACAGCATATTCAAAACTTTTACTTTTTCTTGCTTCTAAATCCCATACGCTACTTTCCTGATACAGACTCGCGTATATACGCGGATACCCTTTATGAAACTCGCGTATATACGCGGATACCCTTTATGAAACTCGCGTATACACAGATATCTAATTATGTCTTTAGTTCTTCACTTAAATCATTCCATAATTCAATCATCAGATGTTTAATAAACAATAAACATGTGCAGTAAGAACAGAGTAAACAATCACACAAAGCATCACACATGAACACCAGGATTTTTAGGTGGAAACCCAAGTCGGGAGAAAACCACCACTGCAGTTGCTCAGCCTTCAATATTTCATTATAGAGAAAACATCTTACAACATATGTGCTGGCGCAGACTCTACCAGCACGCAGGCACCCACCTATGCTCGTTTACCAGCCTAACCTGGAAGGGAGCTCCAACCCCCTGACTCGTTTACCAGCCTCTCCTGGAAGGGAGCTACGACCCCTTGATCTCGTTTACCAGCCTCACCTGGAAGGGAGCTACGACCCCCTGACTGAAGGTTACAACCCTCAGCACCTCTAAGGACCACGTTTCATCAATTTTCACACTGGATCCAAAGCTTCCTCTAGGACACCACTTGCAGGCCACATTTCATCATATTTTCAAACTGGACCCTTTCCATACTTTTAAGCACAGTCAACCATGAAACAGATACATATAACTTACTGACAGATATCAGTAAACCAGCAGAACAGATCAGACATTTCTTACCACAGACTTCAGCAAACCCTAGTTTGCATACACGCTTTCCTTTCTCTGATGTCGCGTATATACTCGCTTCCGTTCACATAAACCCACGTATATTTCAAAGACAAATACAGAGTTGATTTGTTATGATACGCGCTTTCTTTCACCATAACAGATATACGCTTTCATGCGGAAAGTAGCGTATAGTTCTTCAACCATTATAAGAGTCGCATACTTCTTCTATCAATCATTCAACATAGACTAACCCTTTACTCGCATGATAACCGCCTTATTCCTGATCTAATCATTCCATAAACAGATCTAGAAAATACAAGTATAATACAGATCTAGATCCCCTTCTTCATCACTCCTTCATCGGTGCATCATAGATTCAGATCTTTCATTCAACTGTAACCCTTTCCATTCAGATCTACTTCAGAGAGAAGTATTCATTCAAGCTCAGGCATCTTGCACCCACACTCATAATTTGCACAATGAATTTCATCTCTTTATATAGGTTTACCCTTTTTCAATACCATGAGCCAAAACCACATTACTTCCGATGGTATTCCTGGACGGGGACACAGAAAATCATTACCCAATACAATGGGTCAAAACCATGGTGGTTACCCCCTTTGGCTTTCTTGCACTTTTGAGCGCTTTTTCTATACGCGATTTATCACGTTCTTTGCATATGCGACTTCTAGACAAATCTATTGTGAGCTAGAGACATACTTTTCTATCATACTTTTGAGCACTTCTCTCGAATTTTCTTCATTGTCTGTGACACTCAGATACATCATATTTAGCTCATCAAGAACATATTCTAACAAGCACAACTTCACCAAGTAAGTTGTCATCATCTTCATTAAGTGGGTTGCCTTTTAAGGACAACACTCAACACCATATTGCTAACAAACATCGTATCACATCAGATTTACATCATTTACCAAGTTCATCAGGTCAAGACTATCTTCATCAGGTGGATTGCCATCAAGGACAACACATGTCAATAGTCGCATGTCTTCATCTTCATTCAATGGGTTGCCATCAAGGACAACACTCTACATCATATTTCCAACATTATTTGCATCAATATCATCACTGCCTCCCTCTGATTTGTCACAGTTTTTGTCTTCACCACTGTTGTGCTCATTCCCATTTCCTTCATCGTCATTTACCTCTTGCTCTTCCTCATTAATCTTTGTCTCTTCTTCACTTATTTCATCACCTCCACTGTCATCCTCTTGTTCATCATTACCACTGCCATCATCTTGTTCATCGTTACCACTGCCATCCTCTTCATTTGATGCATCAATAGAAAGGGAAGGAGGGATATTTTCTTGGGGTGAGGGTACTTGTGCAGATGAGGAAGGTAGATTTGGTGGATGAGTAGGCTATGGGTTTGTAAAGACTTCATGGGTTATGAAAACATCCCAGATATACCCTGCTGCTCCAATTGATGTAATACCACCATCTTGATCAAGGAATGGTGGAACAAGCTATGCATTTGTTGAGAATGACTCCTCCGGACAACAAAATACATCTTCACAATGCTCCTATAGAGATAGTAGGGAAAGTTGAGCCTCTTAACCCCTGTGAAATGAATGAGGAGTTTGACATGGTAGGAATAGAGCCTAGAGTATCTCCCCTCGCAGGTGAAGTACTTCATGATAACCAACATGAAGGATGTGTTGAAGCCCCTAAAATCCTAGCTTCAACATTGGGGAAAACCACCCAGTCTAGACCTTAGTACAGCTCCTTATCCATTTGGATTAGTGGCTCCAACTTGTTTAACTAGGTCCAGTTACCTTCTCTCAATCTCCGATGACTTAAAATATGACTTTCATCCATCAATGGAGAAGAAACATCAGATCATCCCTCTTGTTGATTAGGCAAGAAAGTGATCCTTAAGCTGATCTGGGGCTCAACCAAGCCACGACTAAATTATGACTTATAATTAGCCTATCCTAACTAACTTTACTATATAAATAAATATACCTTATACTATATTAATACTATTTTATAAAATCACTTATACTATAATATATTCCTAAATATTTTTTTTTCTAAGTAAAAGTAATCTATTAAAAAAAGGAGTAAAGTACAGCGGGCCAAGGCCTGATCATTGCCGCGTATTATGGCATTTTAAACAAAAACCATGGTTTGAGGATTGCCCTACAAGAGGGAAACCAATCTGAAGCAGTTCATTTAGAAAAAATCCCGCGTAGGGGAACCAGAAAATTAGAGTACTGGAAAAACAGAAGACCATAACATAGATATGAAACAGAAGCATGTTCGTTTTCAGCAGGAGAAACAAAAACTTGCACTTGAGAATGGGCAGAGCAGAAGAAAAAAACCAGAGAAGAGAGGTAGACCTACTCATCAAGAGGAACGTGTTCAACTCTGCACCATAATTTATCAGGTTCCCCGTCAGCGTTGTACAAGTCTGAAATAGAGTGGATGACCTTCCCGGGAGGAGGAGGAGTGTCCTTAGCTGCGCTCGCTTGCACTGGTTCATGCCTCGCAGAAGGTTGACCCTCCGCATTCATGATCGCCTTGTCCTGCGTGGCCATGATCACCTGACCTTGTAAGTTCTCATTATCCGGTTCCTTCAACCCAACACCCTGCGCCGCGTCCTAGGCCTCAGAGATGCTGCAATCCATCGGAGCAGAGCTGGGGACATTATCCTGAGGCTCTTCATGAAACACGACAGTAATTGAGGCAGTCACACGAGGTCGTATGAGATTGCTATTGAAAGCAAAATGAGCAGTGTGGATTTGAGAAGGAGGAGTGGGTGAAATAAGGCGACGACCCGAGCGAAGAATGCGTCCTTTGTGAAGGTTGTCAGAATGGAAAGTAGACTCAGAAGAGGTAGGCGCGGAGGAGGGAGAGCGATGAGTTTGGCTCCTCGTGGAACCCCTTCTGCAGTGCACTCTCTGCCTAAGGTGAGGCATAGTTGCAAATGAGTCAACAGGGCCGGGAGGCAAAAAAATGATAGAAGACTAAGGCAGGACGGTGACAGAAGCGAGCATGCAGGAGTCAATGTGGGAGAAATGGAGATTTTCTCCAAAATCCAAGCAACAGTTGAGGCAGCTCCTTTTTCCAGTTACAGTTCACACATTAGAGAGCCCTGCTCCTGGAGCGCACCAGAGATTAACAGGCGGGGGAATACTGTGTAGACCAGAAGAGTGCTCCATTATAACAACCCAATCTACCGTGCAAATGCGAATCTTTTTCCAGTTACAGTTCGCACATTAGAGAGCCCTGCTCCTGGAGCGCACCAGAGATTAACAGGCGGGGGAATGCTGTGTAGACCAGAAGAGCGCTCCATTATAACAACCCAATCTACCGTGCAAATGCGAATCGAATGCAATAATCCACCGTATGTATGAACCGGGGGCTGAGACATGGCGCAGCGAGCGAAGGTGCATCGAGGAGTGAGATGAGAGTTGTTTCGAGTGCCTGGAGTAAATGGAATTAAACCCTGTACATTCGAATTTAAGAGCGGCATGACACTCTGCTTGCGGATGGGCAAGTGGCATCCCTTTATGCCACTCCCATATCCCATCACATTAATCACTGAACTCTGCACCCGCATCCGGGAGTTCTGCTTCCATCTGGACCAGAATTTGGCATTCCTGTCTTTGATCATGATTCTAGATTATGTCGAGAGTTCCTGTAATAAGATTGTGCTCATTGTCTACCCCCAAGTTGGCAAGTAGATCAGCAACTTTATTTCTTTCCCTTCGGATATGCTTGAAGAGGATTGCTTTGTTGTTGTGTAGCCATCTCTCAATATTATCTAAGCGAGCTTCAAGTCTCCAACTATTGGCAATTTTGTGTGCATGAGCTCCGTTTAGGAGTTGAGTTGCCATGTTGATAAGAATTTGTGAGTCCCCTTCAATCTCTAGAGGAAACAGCCCAAGAATTTGAGAGAGGAGAAGTCCCTGCCAAAGACCTTCCAACTCTGCAGAGTTGTTCGTGTCCCAGCCGAGATTTCCCAAGTAGATGACGATTGGTTTGCCTTTGTGATCTCTGATTATGCCACCATAACCTACTTTGCCTAGATTCCCCTTAGAAGCCCCATCAAAGCTGATTTTGAAGGTATTCTTAGGAGGGGGGACCCAAGAGTTCTTGGTGTTGTTGGTTCTGGGAACTTTATGCGCATGCATCCCCGGTGGAAGCTAGATACCCCAATTTTCCCAAATGGATTTTTCTTTTGCAAGTGTTGGGAAATCACTCGAATCCCAAGGATGCAGAGCTAATGTTTCTATGAGATTGTGATAGAAGTTTCTCCATATGAGGTCGAGAGGAGTTTTTTGATCCTTGAAAATGTGCTTATTTCGCTCTTTCCATACAGTCCAGAGAAGTAAACCAGGGATGAGTCTCCTGAGCTGATTTAGAATGTCGATTTTGTAAGGATTCTGAGGCCAGTTTCGAATAGAGCCGATTATATATGCAGAGAGTCGGCAATTTTGTTGGCACCAAAATTGACTTTCTCCCACAATTGATTGGCCAACGAGCAAGAGTATAGAAGATGTTGTTGCGTTTCCTCATGAGTGCATCATATGGGACAGATTGAGGGGCCATGAAAGCTTCTTTTTCGTAAGTTATCCCAAGTTAGGATTCTTTGATGTCCAAAGAGCCAAAGAAATAAGGAAACTTTGGGCCAAACCCCCTGACTCCAGATTCTACTCCAAAGGGGATCTTTGGGCGTTGGATCATTGCTTATAATTTTGTAGGCTTCCTGGGTAGAGAAGGATCCTTTTGGCGAGTACCCCCATCTGAGAATGTCCTTGCTATTCGAGATTCTGATACATCAGATTTTAAGTTCATAGTTTAAGGCTACCTTAGTCTGCTCATCTATAGTCCTTGTTATACTATCAGCCTGTTTCCACTGCCTATATCCCTGCACTGCATTATCTGTCCAGTGTTTCTGAACTGTTTCCAGTTGCTGTAGATCCCATTCCTATTCATTAGGCAGTCTGTAAGTGTCAGTAAGTTTGGGGAATTGATCCCAGGAATCCATCCAGAATCTAGCAGTGCTTCCATCCCCCAACTCCCAGAAACTGTGTTGTTGTATAAGCAGATAATGTTGTTTGGCCGCATTCCATATGAGAGAGCCTTTCGCCGTGGGAGTGAATCTGATTAGTTCCTCCTGTGGTATGTGATTGGCGTACTTGGCGGTCCAAATAATCTCCCATGGCTTGCTGGGGGCTGTGAGCCAATTCCACCAGATTTTTGCGCTCATAATGGCATTACTGTGAGTAGGATCTCGCAATCCTATTCCTCCTTGTTCCTTTGGCTTGCAAACAGTTGACCATTTGATCAGGGCCCATTTACGATTTGTGCCTTTGGATCCCCATAGGAAATTTCTTTGTAGGGTTTTGATTTTTTTGAGAACCCATTTCGGCGCTGCCAAGATTGAGAAAAGATACAAAGGCATAGCTTGTAACACTGCTTTGATTAGAATCAACCTGCTTGCTATATTAAGGGTTCTATGAGTCCAAGAAGATAAGCGTGCTTCTATCTTTTCTAGGAGAACTTGCCAAGAGGCATGCTTTAGAGCAGAGGCTATTAGAGGAGCGCCCAAGTATTTGGAGGGGAGGGAGGCAATGGAAAAGCCAAGAATGTGGGCTATAGCCGATTGAGTGAAGGGAGGGGTGTGGAAGAAGAAGATCTGCGATTTAGCAGTGTTGATACAAGCTCCCGAGGCATCTGAGAAGTCATTCAGAAGGGACTTGAGTTGGGAGGCTTCCTGAGCAGAGGGGTAACCAAACACCATATTGTCGTCCACAAACTGCTGGTGTGTGAGGGCAGGGGAGTTGTGAATAGATAGACCTCGGAGCTGTTGGGATCTAAGGGAATTTTTGAGATGACGACCCAGGCCTTCCGCCATTAAGACAAATAGAAAAGGGGACAGGGGGTCCCCCTGTCTGATACCTCTAGTGGGGCTGAAGGGACGCGAAGGAATTCCATTAATAAGGATCGAGAAAAAGGAGGAGGAGATGAGACTTGAGATCCAACGAATCCAAGTGGGAGAGAAACCAAAAGCATATAACACTTTTTGGATGTAAGTCCAGCTTAGCTTATCAAATGCTTTTGAGAGATCAATCTTGAGAATCATACCTGCCTGTTTGGTGTGCTTGAGAGAGTGTATGATCTCGTGGGTGAGGATGATGCTGTCAAGAATCTGCCTACCTTCCACATATTCGGATTGGTCAGGCGATATGAGCAGGGGTAGAAGCGATTTCAATCTGTTAGCAATGACTTTAGAAATGACTTTGTAAATGACATTGCAGAGAGCGATCGGGCGGAATTTGTCTGGCGTGCTTGTATCTTCTTCTTTGGGAATTAAAGCTATGAAGTTCGCATTAAGTGAGGGGAGAAGCCAGTGCATTGAGCGTGATTCCTCCACCACCAACCAGACCTCTTCTTTGACTAGTTCCCAAAATTTATGAAAGAAGTTAGTTGTAAAACCATCCGGTCCTGGAGCCTTTCCGTCTTGGAGCTGCTTCATTGCCAAATCCACTTCCTGTTGCGTGACTGGGCGCAAAAGGAGCTGGTTGTGCTCTTTCGTAATAATTTTTGGGATATTTTTTGTGATTTTGTATATGGTCGGCAGTCTATCCTGTTGTGGCTCCTGGTGCACATCTTGAAAGTGGTTAACGAATTCCTGCTCGATCTCAGCATGATCCTCAACTTTTTCCCCCTCCTGGTTCTTAATGAAAGTGATTGTATTGTGCATTCACCTCTGGATGGTAGTTCTGTGAAAGTATTTGGTGTTTCTTTCACCCTCCTTCAGCCATCTGATTCTGGATTTCTGCCTCTAGAGAATTTCTTCCTGCTTTGATCTTTCCTCCAGTTGAGTTTGTAGCTGTTTTTCCTGCTCCAGTGTGCTTGCCGTGTGCCCGTCTAGGATTATTTGCTGTTGAAGATCCTTCATTTTGTTATTTAGGTCCTGCTGAGCCTGGAATATATTGCCAAAAGTGGATAGATTCCAGCGTTTAATGTGGGCTTTGAGGAATTTGAGCTTTTGTTGAATCTGGAACATTTTAGATTTGTCTAGCGGTGTGAAGCTCTTCCATAGGGAGCTGATGAAGTCGTTGAATGCGGGATGATTAAACCAGAAGGCCTCAAAGCGAAAAGGGAGACGCGTTGAGTGACCCGGCCTTTGCCATTGAAGAGAGATCGGCCAGTGATCCGAGCCCGGAAGTGGGAGAATAGCGGAAGAGATGTCTCCCCCCAAATGAATTGCATTATCTGATATGAGAAATCTATATAGCTTAGAGGCGATATGTTGCTTTCCTGCCCTGCGATTGCTCCAGGTGTAAATTCCATTACTGTATTGCAGGTTAATCAACATGTTGTCTTGTATGAAGTTTTTGAAGTGGCCACTGTCTGTCTCTAATCGAGGTTTGCCTCCCATCTTTTCCTCCAGTTTGGTGATCATATTGAAATCACATCCTAAGATCTAAAGGGTATGGATTCTGTCATAGTTGAGCGCACCTATAGTGTCCAGAAGTGCAGTTTTACAGCCCAAGTCCTGCAGGAAATAGACATTAGTAAGGTGTCCATGGATGTTTGTACCAATGATATGAAAATTTTCCTGTATGATGTGGTTGGAAGCATGAAAATTTGAGAGAGAGATGGCTTGAGTGTTCCAGGCAATGGCCAACCCTCCTGAAGCTCCTGAAGCATCCACAGCAACTGAATGACATCCAGGCCATGCTTTTGAGAGAATGCTGCCTAGAGTGTCACTGTTGCATTTTGTTTCTTGCGTGAAGAATATCTGAGGCTGTTCCTTCTCTATCATATTTTTTATCATTCTGAGTTTCCTGGGACTGTTAAGTCCTCTTAGGTTCCATGAGGTGAGCTTCATCATTCACTATGTGGGAGAGGCTTGTAGTACTTTGTCAGCTTAGCATATCTGCCTGATTCTACCAGGATTTTTCCCACTGTGATTGTTCTTTCTAGATCTGTTTTCCTTCCTCTCTTCTTGGAGTCTTTAGGAAGTTGATTACCATCCCACCGACTGCCTGGTTGTATCCCTAGTTCTTTCTGTCGAAAAACTCTGGAAATAATAACTTCCAGCCTTTCGAGCTGATACTCTTGAATCTTGTCAAAATCTTTTCTCCGGCAGGCTTGTTCGAGCTCAAAGATGTCCAGCCCTCGCAGATCAATGCTTTCTGGTTCTTCATCCATAAATTGCACTTGGCTGCTTTCTATAGAGGGTTGACTGGGTAGACAGTCAACATCCATTCCGTTTGGTTTCCATTCGGTGTCTTTCAAAGTGACTTCTGGTAGACTGGTCGGAATCTCCAAGGACGAAGACTTGGGGGAGGATTCAGGCGGAAGGGGGGGCGAGGTTGGTTTCTTTGCAAGGGGGGTTGTCGGATCTACTTGAGGGGCGGTTTCAGCGGCAGTAGCTAAGGCTTCAAAGTTGTTACTGGTGGAGGGAATGGAGGAAGTGGCTAGGTTGGATTTTTTCCCATTGGAAGGTTTCTTATGAGATCTTCTTCGACTGGGGACTTTAGTGAACCCTTCAGGGACAGAATAATCTGGGAGATCTGTGGTCTGTGGCTTGGCATTAAGTGGACAGTCCCTGAACAGATGTCCATGAACGTGACATTTGCGGCAACGGAAGGGAACATGTTCAAATTCTAAGGGTTGGATCCATTCAAAATCATCGTGGTAGAGGCTTACTAAATCTGGGAGCGCTTTGCCCAGACGCATGTAGACGCAGATGCGAGCATAAGAGGTGTATCGACGCAGCTTTGTTTCCTCCGCAATTTTAATGAACTCCCCGAGCCCCTTACCAATGTCCTTTAGAGATTCTTCGTTCCAGTACTCCAGAGGGAGCGAGTACATCCTGATCCATACCGGCGCCCAACTGAAGTCCTCCTTGTCTGGGTTAAACCTTTCCACCCAGTCCCTTAGATATAGTCCAGCTGAGTTGAAAAAATAGGGGCCTTCATCCATAACCCTGTTACGATCTTCTATGCAGAGAAATATTGTTGTAAAGAAGCCCTTGGGTTTGAGCTAAAGGGTGACGTGCCCTTTGGGTTTCCACTTGGCCGAGATCCACCCTTGCAGCGCTTTCTCGGTGGGCCAGAACCCAATGAATTTGCCAATGAGGGCGCGATCCCTCATATACTGGATTTGTCCGTTGATCCTGTGACTGGGAAGCTCGATTTTAGGTCTTTCAGCTGCAATCGGTTTGCAGGTGGCTGACATTACAGTGGGAATGTCTTTTTTCCCAGGTTCATCGTCCTGTGCAGCGCTATTATTGTCAGTCGAAACTTTTGACGAGTCAGCATCCGGGTGTCCTGAGCTTCTGTTCTGATGCAGCGTTAAGAGAAGGGTCCGAAGATTCTGGTTTGTCGTTACTTGAGGGGGAAGACTGAGCTTCCCCCCCCCGAAGGCCCTGCCATGGCAGGCTAACTAGAATCGGACCAGCCGGAGCTAGTGAGAGAGGGCCAGGGGAAGGCCAGGGGCACGTGGAATCAGTCGGCGCAGATGCAGAGTGTTATGCAGAAACCCTAGCGAGAGGGTGAGAGCGAGGCTTGCGAAAAAAAATCCTAATATATTCCTAAATATTACTAATATAGTTCTAACAATAATACTAAATATTTAATCTAATTTATTATAATATTATAATATATCTATGATAAACTATAAAATGAATATTAATTAAACTAAATAATGTTATTATTATTATTCTAAGGAAACATTTAATAAGATCTAGTTAAATACACTACCATATTTAAAATTAATATTATTCTAATTCCCTTAGGTTATTATTATTTATTGAAAGTGAACGTTAAAAATAATAATTAATAATTAGTATGCTAAAGTTAACTCTAAAAATAAAAGAAAAATAATTTCTAATTTTAAGTGTTATTGATTAAAAATAAATAAATTAATATACAATATCTTACATTAATCCTTATGATTGATTTCTTAGTGTTTTGAATAAAGATTAAAATCAATCAAGAAGGTTGACTAATATAAGGGCTCAATCTTGCCACTAACGAAAGAGGACTTTATGCAAAATTAATTTACAAATGAAAAATTAATTTAAAACGAAAATCCTATCTCGAACTAGAATGGGATAGCCCTCTCCTAATCCGAGAGCAAATGAAATAAAACAGGGGGAAGGATTGGTTTATGAGCGAAATCACCATGTGATTTCCATTAACTAAAAGAAATAGTTCATATTAATTAATGGAATAAAAAGAAAAATACATTCACGATTAAATGATAAATAGTTATCATTTATCTCATATATACTTCAATGAATTTATTATAGATTTGATCTCGTTCTGCCTCTTGGAGATAGCTCCTGTAAAGCTTCAATAACATATCAAAATTGAACCAACAATAGTTTTAGATATCAATAAGAGGTACTATTTAGAATAAAATTGAAATCAACTACAAAACTTGAACAAAAATAAAAATAAAAATCCAGCATTCCAGTGATATACACATGAATGGAAATTCATTTAAACAATGTCAAAGAATTGTTTACAAAATACACAATCCTTGAGAATTTGAGACCTATGATCTTACTGCATGCTATAACCTATGATCTTACTGCATGCAATAATGCTAAGAAATAAAACAGGGCCAAAAACCCTCTTTCAATCTTTACAATCACTTTCTTTGTGCAAAACAGAAGTGCATGAGCACAAATTAAATCACCGTAGAGAATCCCCTATGCTATATCGCGACCCTCCTCCCTTGATTCGTTACAGTAAAAGAGTTTATATAGCTAATGGAAAACGCAGAAAATAGAACATTGCGCACAACACTGAGGAAATTTTAACAAATCCCTTACAATTTGTAAAAAATAATGCAAAAATAGAAGCAGTTTCGATAACAATCTCCGAGGAATGCCGCTCTGTCTCTTCTGCGTAGTTGTCCTTCCTCTTGTATGCCTGGATTTGCGCATAAAAATTTCCATATGGAGCTATGTGGTGCGCCCTGAAATTCTGTGTTTTCAAATACAAAGTCAATAGCTTCAAAAAATACTTGCAATGGTTACCAAAACAGTGAATTAAATCTTGACATGAAAGTTGTAATCTGCAAGTGTGAATATACATCGGTATGATAGGTTTCATTTCCCAGAAAATGTGTTGATGGGATGAAACTATTGGAATTAATTACCAACTGCTCAGCTGACAGCGCAGAGGTAAGGCGGTAAGGTAACTCCGCTGGGGTCACACAGGCAGAACCGGAAGAGGGGCATACCCCCTCGGAGTTGGGCCCACAACATGCAGCTGCAAAGACTGTCCACGGGGGTCTATGAGAGTTTGTGGGCGGAGGTCCTTACCCCCTCGGAACAGCCAGGGGCCCACATATATATTATACGGCCCACACATATGTTTTATATGTTATATGTTGATTGCCGGTTGAAATTTTATTCACGGCATTTTTCCAACAGTTGGTTTTTAATGTTTTATTTGTTTGTTTTAATATATGTGACATATATATTAAAAAGCCGTGAAGTAATTTTTATTACACAGCAGTGTAAATAAAAAAAAGGAAAACATAGTAAATGTTATTACACAGGATTTTTTAATACACAGCAGTGCGGGAAACAGAGAAGTGAAGCACAGCAGTGCTGGGATAAATATCAAAGTGCCGGAAAGTCAATTTGCTATCAATGCATATTAGAGCGGTGCTGACAGGAGTAATGAACCATTAATGTTTTTCCAAGCGGTGAACTTAGTGGTTGAGCAATTTATGGCTGAAGATATTTCTGTTTTGTAATATGTAGAGACAGAGCCATTATTTGTTATGTAATGTTTTTGATGCACAGCAGCGCATTCCAAAAACAGAGACAGAGAATTGTAATGTTTTTTTTACACAACAGAGTGTTGTTGTTAAAAAGACAGAGAGCAGAATTTGGGAATACACAGCAGAGTATTTTTCCAAAAAGAGACAGAAAACAGAGTGTTTTATATTTTACACAGCAGTGTGAAATATTTTGTAACAGCAGTGAATGACAGAGTGATATTTCTGAACTGTGTTTGCAGCAGTCAGATTTGTTTTGTAAATCCCTCTTTGAGGAAGAATCTGTAACAGCAAGTTTTTTTTTAATAGAAATTTTTTTTTTATGTGAAACTCTGTCACTGTGGAAGAAATTTTAAATAGTTTCTCTGTGTTAAGGAAGGCAGTGTTTATTGTTTTGGAATTCTGAAAATTCCAACATGGTATCAGAGCCAATCCAGGCTATTTGAAGGTCAAATAAGCTGAAGGAAAGGAGTTCTTAGTTGCAGCAGCTTCTCCAGCAGTGTGAAGACTCAGCCAAAGGAATCCAAAGGTATTTCTCTATAAAATTTGTTGTGTTACTGTTGCAGTACAGTGAGTTATTTACATACACAGTCAAGTGTTGTTAAATCATAGTTAGAAGTGCAGAATGGCTGGTTCTAGCACAGGTATGAGTTTGGGAAATGTCCATCTCCCACAATTCAATGGAAAGAATTATGACTACTGGTCAATAACTATGAGAGCTTTATTTACCTCACAAGAGTTATGGGAATTAGTTGAGGATGGCTTTGAAGAGCCAAAAGATGAAGCAGAGTTTTTTATGTTAAATCAAGCAGGAAGAGAACAGTTGAAGAACAATAAGAAGAGAGATGCCAAGGCTCTTTTCTTTTTGTATCAAGCAGTGCATGAGAGTGTGTTTCCTAGGATAGCAGCAGCTAAGAAATCCAGTGAAGCATGGGAAACTCTCAAGACAGCCTATCAGGGTATGGAGAGAGTGAAGACAGCAAAACTTCAGTTGCTGAGGAGAGACTTTGAGACTCTTTGCATGAAAGAGTCAGATAACATTGACTCATTCTTCACTCATGTGATTGGAATGGTCACTCAAATCAGATCTCATGGAGAGACTCTTGAGGACAAGAGGATTGTGGAGAAACTCTTGAGAAGCTTACCCTCAAGATTCGATGTGATTGTCACCACCATAGAAGAGACAAGAGATCTCACAAAGTTTTCAGTGGATGAACTACATGCATCACTGATTACCCATGAACAGAGATTGGGTAGGAGTGAGAACTCATATCTTGAACATGCTTTTAAGTCCCAGATGTCTTTCGGAAGAGGAAGAGGGCAAGGCAAAGGAAGAGGAAGAGGCAGAAGCCAAAACAGAGGTGGAAGGAACAGTCCAGCGAATGCTCAAGGAAGGGGCAGCAATCCAAATCAGCATCAAGGCCAAGGCAGCAACCAGCAGAATGGTCAGCAGAATGCACAAGGACAAAGGTATGACAAATCCAATGTCCAATGTTATAATTGTAAGAAATATGGTCATTATGCTAATGAATGTAGAAAGAAGAAGCAGAATGATATGAGAAGTGAAACTAGTGCAAATTTCACAAAAGAAAACAACAGTCAAAGTAATTTGTTTTTATCTTGTAATATGGCTGAAGAAAAGAGTGAAGACTTATGGTTTCTAGACTCCGGTTGTAGTAACCATATGACAGGAAACTTAGCAATGTTTTCTATGTTAGATGAAAGTGTGCAGTCACAAGTCACACTAGGAACTGATAGCAAAGTTTCTGTTATGGGAAAAGGAGATGTAAATGTCTTAACAAGATTAGGTGCAAGGAAAACCATAGCAGATGTTTATTATGTTCCAGGAATGAAATGTAACCTCTTAAGTGTTGGACAGCTTGTCCATAAGGGGTATAATGTTTTCTTTGATAATGATGTTCGTACCATCATGGATAAACCACCCAGCAATCAGTGTATTGCTAAAGTGAAGATGACAAGGAACAGGATGTTCCCTCTCAGAATGAGAGCAGACTTGAAGAATGGTGAAGAGAAAGCAGCAGTTGCACAGGAGACCTTTCAAAGCGAACCAAATGATGATAATTGGTTATGGCACTTGAGATTTGGACATTTCAACTTTGGAGGTCTTAATCTGTTGAACAGAAAAGGAATGGTAAGTGGTTTACCATTGATAGAGAAACCGGACAGCCTTTGTGAAGGTTGTATTCTTGGGAAACAACACAGAGAAAGTTTTCCTTCCGGGAAAAGCATAAGGGAAAAAGCACCCTTAGAGATTGTCCACTCGGATGTATGTGGACCGATGCAAACTCCATCACTTGCTAGCAGCCACTATATCTTAACATTCATAGATGATTTTACAAGAAAAACTTGGGTTTACTTTTTGAAAAAGAAAAGTGAAGTGTTTGAAAAATTCCGCAATTTCAAAGCACTTGTTGAGAATCAGAGTGGGCTGCATATCAAAGTTATTAGGACTGATAGAGGAGGTGAGTATATATCTAAATATTTTCTACGGTTTTGTAGAGAAAATGGTATTCACAAACAGTTTACAGCTAGATATACTCCGCAGCAAAATGGAGTGGCCAAAAGGAAGAACCGAACCATAATGGACATGGCGAGGAGTATGCTTAAGGCAAAGCATTTGCTGAATGATTATTGGGCTGAAGCTGTACATTGTGCAGCGTATATCTTGAACAGGTCCCCTACAAAAGCAGTTATGAACAAAGTGCCGGAAGAGGCATGGAGTGGCGCAAAGCAAAGTGTCACACATATGAAGGTTTTCGGATGTGTGGCTTATGCACACATTCCGGATCAGCTAAGGAAGAAGTTGGACAGCAAGGGGGAGAAATGTATTTTTATTGGATACAGTGAGGAATCCAAGGCATACAGGTTATATAACCCATCCGACAAGAAGTTTCTTGTGAGCAGAGACGTTCAGTTCATTGAAGAGGAAGCTTGGGATGGAAGCATAGAGAAAACAGTGAATGTTAAACACTGTTTATCTCATGATGAGAATGATGATGAGGTGGCTGAAATACATCCCCAAACAGCAACACCAACACCGCAAAGCACACCCTTGAGGAGAAAATGAAAGTGCTTCTCCAAGCACACCACAAGGAGGAAATTCAAGTGCTTCTTCAAGCACTTGTACACCTACTGAAAGAGGTAAGAAATTCAGAAGTTTGAAAGAAATTTATGAACAAGATATAGCTAATGAAGGTATCAATTCTTTGTTTGCTTTATATTGTCATGTTGATGATCCTGTTCATTTCGAAGAATCTATCAAGGATAGGAAATGGATAGAAGCTATGGATGAGGAAATTAATGCCATAGAGAGGAACAAAACTTGGGATTTGGTTGAACTCCCAAAAGGTAAAGATGTCATTGGTGTTAAATGGGTCTACAAGACCAAGAGTAATGCTGAAGGCAAGATAGAGAGACACAAGGCAAGACTTGTTGTCAAAGGTTATAAGCAGAAGCATGGGATAGATTATGAGGAAACTTTCGCACCGGTTGCCAAAATGGAAACCGTGAGAGCAGTATTGTCCATAGCAGCACAAAACAAGTGGAAAGTTTACCAAATGGACATGAAGTCAGCGTTCCTAAATGGAGTATTAATGGAAGAGGTTTACATTGAACAACCTCTCGGTTATGAAAAGAAAGGCCAAGAGCACAAAGTGTGTAAGTTGAAGAAAGCTCTTTATGGGCTGAAGCAAGCGCCAAGAGCGTGGTACAGTAGGATAGATTCATATCTACTGGAAAATGGTTTTGAGAAGTGTGAGGGAGAACCCACCCTCTACATCAAAGAACAAGACGGTAAAATTTTGATTGTAGTCTTGTATGTTGATGATATTATTTTTACAGGTAATGATGATTGCCTTATTGAACATTTCAAAACAGTCATGAAAGAAGAATTTGAAATGACTGATATGGGTTTGTTAAGATACTTCTTGGGAATAGAAGTAGAACAAGATGAAAATGGGATTTTTATCTCACAAGCAAAGTATGTTAATGAGGTACTTGAAAGATTTAACATGCAGGAAAGCAAAGCAGCAATCACTCCCACAATGATGGGATTAAAACTCAGCAGAGAGGACAACAGCAAGGATTTTGATCCTAGTTTGTACAAGAGCATAGTTGGCAGCCTTATGTACTTGACTGCAACTAGGTCGGACATAATGCATGCTGTTAGTTTTATTTCCAGGTTCATGGAAAAGCCAAAGGATGCACATTGGCAAGTAGCAAAAAGAATTTTGAGGTATGTTAAAGGTACTAAAAGGTTTGGTATTTTTTATACTACTTCAGAAAGTTCAGATTTAGTTGGATACACGGACAGTGATTGGGCTGGAAGTGTTGATGATCGGAAGAGCACTTCCGGTTATGTTTTCCACATGGGTTCAGGAGCCATTTCATGGGCTTCTAAGAAACAGCCCGTTGTAGCGTTGTCTACAGCAGAAGCAGAATATGTGGCAGCTACAGCAGCAGCGTGTCAAGCAATTTGGATGCGGAAAATGTTGAGAAGCTTATGTCAAGAACAGGTAAAAGGGACAGTGATATTTTGTGACAATAGCTCAGCTATTGCATTGTCTAAAAATTCTGTTTTTCACAAAAGAACAAAGCACATTGACACCAAGTTTCATTTCATACGGGAATTGGTTAGCAATGGCGAGATTGTTTTGCAGCATTGCAGAACAGAGGATCAATTTGCAGATATCCTCACAAAGCCACTACAGCAGAAAAGCTTTGAACATTTCAGAAGATGCATGGGTATGCAGGAAAACCCAGCAGTTGAAATTAAGGGGGAGTGTTGGAAATAATTACCAACTTCCCACAAAAGGCAGCGGACAGCGCAGGCAAAGGTAATTCCGATGGGGTCCGGCAAGATTGGCCAGGGGAGCTGCATACCCCATCGGACAGGGCCCACACCATGCAGTGATAATACTGTCCGCGGGGGTCATTGAAAGTCTGTGGCTGGAGTTGTGGACGCCCCCGGAATTGCTGACATCACCACAGCAGGGGCCCACATATATATAATACGACCCATATGACATATGCTATATGTTAAATATTGATCGCCCGGTTAATGTTTTAATACGGAATTTGTTTTATATGTGATCTGTTTTATTTTTAATATATATGTGACATATATGTATTAAAAGGACCGTGAGGCAAAGAGCTGTTGTATTATTTATAATACACAGCAAATTTTTTTATAAAAGAACAGCCGTGAAGTGAATTTTTAATTACACAGCAGTGTAAATATAAAATAAAAGAACAACAGTGTGAAAGAGAAGTGTATTATTTTTAATACACAGCAGTGCGGGAAAGAAAAAGATCAGCAATGCCATCAATGTGAATTGTAAGCGGTGCTGACAGGAGTAATGAACCATTAATGTTTTTCCAAGCGGTGAACTTAGTGGTTGAGCAATTTATGGCTGAAGATATTTATGTTTTGTAATATGTAGAGACAGAGCCATTATTTGTTATGTAATGTTTTTGATGCACAGCAGCGCATTCCAAAAACAGAGACAGAGAATTGTAATGTTTTTTTTACACAGCAGAGTGTTGTTGTTAAAAAGACAGAGAGCAGAATTTGGGAATACACAGCAGAGTATTTTTCCAAACAGAGACAGAAAACAGAGTGTTTTATATTTTACACAGCAGTGTGAAATATTTTGTAACAGCAGTGAATGACAGAGTGATATTTCTGAACTGTGTTTGCAGTAGTCAGATTTTTTTTGTAAATCCCTCTTTGAGGAAGAATCTGTAACAGCAAGTTTTTTTTAATAGAATTTTTTTTTTTATGTGAAACTTTGTCACTGTGGAAGAAATTTTAAATAGTTTCTCTGTGTTAAGGAAGGCAGTGTTTATTGTTTTGGAATTCTGAAAATTCCAACAGAAACATTTGTGATTTGTTGAACCATGAAAATCGCAATAGAAATATTTCAGTTAAACTTGCAGTGCATAGTTGTATTGCCGCAAAGCAAAATGCGATAGGTGGATTAAAGTGCTCCAAAGCTGATATTTTGCCTCAAAGTTTGGAAATTAGTTTGACGTCAACGAAATTCCCAAGATTATTGATTAATTTAAAAATGTTGATGTCTTGAATAAAGTAGCTACGCATTTTGAATATTATGCCAACTCCCAAAAGTCAAAATAAGATTTAATAAAAAATCAACACGATCTGATAAGGATAACTTTTGAGAAATATCAATGTGCATTTTATGACTCTGAATTAACATTTATCATTGGCTTTGTTTGTTTGATAAAAATGGGAAAATCACGAATTGTTCATGCCATATTTCTTTTGTTTTAAACACCATTTAAATTCATATTAAAAACAATTTCTCAAAGTCGAATCAAGAGGGATTGGATCATTAAAGAAAAGAAATAATGTATGCTCAGCGTCCGAATTAAAGATTGAGGAAGGATCCAGGTTTTTGAAAAGGTTGCGAAGAATCTGGTCTTGAGGTTTATTTTAATGCATCTTGTTGTCACGCTTTTAGAAAATTCAGTTGTTTTGTTGGATTTCCCTACAAACATGGAAAACTTGAATATTAATCATTGTTTTGGATCCAATGCTAAAAATAAATCTGAAATATATGCCAAATCTCCCCTTCGTTATGTAAACACAATAATAATCATTAAAATAATGGGTTGGGTTATTATTATGGCGCTGGTGACTTGTGATTCGTTCAAATGCAACATTGTAATTTTTAGTTAAAATAAAATATGCCCCACATGCAGAATTTAAAATATCGATTGATGTTTTCATATGTTTTACTTTTGATGTTATTTTGTTTATGAAATGAAAATTCCACTTATTTAAGAAATGAATGAAATTTTAAACATTTCATCACTAATTTATGATATGTTTAAGAAATTTATTATACATATGATTATAATATAATGTGTAACTTTACAATGTTTTATATATATTTTATATGTTTAAATTAAACATATAAAAATATAAAAAATATATGTATTAGTATATTATAATAATATGTACAAATGCAATATGATGTGGTGACAAAAAAAAACCCATTTTGTGATGTAGGCATAAAACCAAAAGTAGAATGTGGAGTGATGTGCCAAACCATCTAGAAAGAATGCCAACTAGTGCAATCAAATGCCAAATGTGAGGTGATGTAACAACCAAAGGTTCCCCTTTGTCTTCAATTGACCAATTGAAAATGTTTCCATGAAGGCGAAAGAAAGCAAGGAGGTGCCAAATATAAAAATTCATCAATCATAATGATAAAACACAAATGTATGGAAAACATAATTAGAACCAATATGATCGTAAACTCTTGAGCCAAGTGATAAAGCTCTGAAAAGTCAAGAATTTTCTAAAATTCATTTAAAGGAGGAAGTTGAAAAATGAAGGGTCCCTGTGATAAATATTCACAATTAAAAAAAAAATCCAAAATCAAACAAATAAGATTATATACAAATAAAAATCCAAAGCAGTTAAAACACATCCAATCTTCAAACAAGTGCATTTCACAACAACTAATCCAAATAAGGTCAAAACAAATTAATATAGACAGATAAGGACAATTCGAACTCATTTAGGCCTTTCCTCATTCTCAAAATCCAATAATAGTACTTTAAAGTGATCGGTTAAAAGCATCCCCATTTTTCATTTATAAGTGAAAAATGGGGAGTTGTGTTTCACCACAACAAGATGAAAACCTGTGTTTGAGGTGTGAGGAAGCTAAAACTGTCTTGTTTCCTCTTCTATACCTTGTTTTGATAAATGGCTCAAGGAAGTCTTTGTCCAATTTTCCCTTCTTAAACCACTTTTCACCCATAAAAAGAATTCCTGTGGCCTCAGAGATGGCACCTGCTGAGATCTCAAAATTTACTCCTGCAAGGCTTGAGTACTTGTTGTGTAAGTTCAGAATGAAAAGTCTTGCAACCTCAAGATGGCCCTTCACTTGTTTGACCTTCTCACAAAATTGAAAACATCTTTCATTTTTAAAACATGACAGGATCCTAGGAGAGGAGGTGATGGCTACTGTGCTTTGAGGTTCCAATCTATTTAATTTCCTTCCCTTATGTTTTGGTCTTAAAGGTTTTTGACCACTTTCATTGCCACTGGTTTTCTCAGCTCCTGACATGGTGATTTGGGATGTTGTTTAACAAATTAGGGTTTTTTGAAGCAAGGTGAAAAGGTGATGGATTCAACTTTGGAGAATGAGTGATGTGTAGGCTAGGGTTCTTAGGGTTTAGTTTCCTTGTAGCTTTAGAAGGCCTTCTCAAAGGTTTATTGTAGCTACCCTAACTCAGTTACCCTCATATGACATCAAACTGATTTTTTAAGGAGAAACGAAGGCTTGTTTTATATGAAAGTCTAGGTTTTTCCCTCTTAGGGTTTTAACATTCAAAGCCACAAAATAGTAAAATTTATGGAAAATTTCTTTGGGATAAGTGGAGAATGTCACTTACCAATTCTTGGCCTTTCTACAGATCCTAAAGGCAGCTTGGAGAATGGAATTTAGAATTAGGGCAAGAGATTTTTCTCTTTGGATGCCTCTTGCATTTGCGCAGCACCTTGCCCGAGCTGTTGGGTCGGCCCGTTTGTGCAGCACCGGCAAGGCCTGCACAATGGTTAGCGCAGCGCTAGGGGCGCACACTCTCTGTTGGTCTTCGGGTGAGTCGGGCCCGCGTTTGCGCAGCGCCCGATATTTTCGTAGTAGTAGGGATGATTATCACAACACATTGTAATTTTGAACGGGCAAAGGGCCGGTTAGCACAGCGCTGGCCTGTGTTTGCGTAGCACCAATGATTTGCGCAACGTCAGAAACACTTTGCCCAAAAACAGCCCGAAAATCGTGTTTTTCTTCCTGAAGCTTCTTTCTCCTAACCAAGTGCTAAATAAGTTTAAAACGAATTTGAGACACCTTTATACCCCTTGAGAGAGATAAATTAAACTTATAAACCCACTTTTCTTATGTTTTAATATTTTTCCTTTGACTAATGCCTTTTTAGCTTTTGCAGCGTTTTGAAGACTTTCTCAAGGCATCTTTTCTTCTTCTTTTGTGTTGATGGCTGGCTAATGTTTTGATCCCTTAGTCCCTTTTTTGGAGTTTGACACTTCATTTTTTGAACAAGAAACTCATGTTTCAACTTGATCTGTCATTTTGATACTCAACCTCATGCTTATCTTTCTTTTGATAATTTTGAAGACTTATGACTGTATTTGGAAACTAAGCCTTTTATACTGATACCCTTTACAATTTTTCTCTTTGGTGCAGGTGAAGCAGTGGTGCTTTTGATAAACCCTAGAGGGCACTTTGGATATCCTCTGAATGCTTTATGTTGTTATGAAGGAGGACTTATCATCTTCAAATTGACATGTTCTGTCCATCCTTCCAAACTCTCAGGTTTTAGGGCTATTAGACAAAAATAAGTAGTGTTGTCTTCTAAGTTCTCTATAGTCCTTTCAAGTTCATTCATTTATGTTTAGTTCACCTCACCTTTTTCCCTTATTCATTCATGATTTCTAAAAATATGAACAATGTGTTCTTGATGGTGTTGAGGCTTATTCTGTCCTTGTGGTCCTTGTGATGGTTCTTTTCTTGGCAACATTGTCTTGTCAATCAATCACTCACAAAACATTGATTCTCTTTAAACATAGGCATGTTGCCTTCTTCTTTGCTGTGGATGTGTTCTAGTGATGATTTCACCCTCCTACCTTGCCTCTTCTTAGGCTAATGGCCATCTTGATCATCCTTACAAAAATGTGAACAAGGGAAGTTGTTCCCTTGCAAAATTTATGTGTTGGCCAAGGAGGCCTTTCTTGAAGGGCTTTTGATCAGTTTTTGACAAAGCTACTTGACCTTCTTCTTCTTTGGATGCAGCCTCTTTATATAGGAAAAGACAGATATTTGAGAAACCAAATCAACCCTATGACCTATGAAACCCTAGGTGACTTAGTGGAAGGCTCTTTGGGCTTGGCCTTTGCTTTAAAACTTGACTTGGGATCTTTTAGGTGTAAAACAAAGTTTTTGATAGATTGATGTATTGAAGATCCAAAATCCAATGTACTTCATTTATCTAAAGAGCCTACAGAGATAGTTTTGAGATCATCAATGCGTGAGGCATTTTGGAGATACAAGAGAGCTGGTTGATTGGTGGCCCTAGGTAGTAGTGGAGGGATTAGGCAAAAAAAAACAGGGGATTGAGGCCAAAGGTGACAAAACATAGAGAAAAAGAGTGACATGATCCCCTGATGGGTTTTCTGGGATTGGTGAACTGAGCTTGACATGATGGGATGATCAAATAGTGAAATTTTTTATCCTAAGGATAATGAAGGTAGTGAGATTTCTAGAACTCACAATGTTCATGAACTTTGTTTCTAGAAATATAGGAGAAGTATTTAGTCATCTAAAAAGGCAAAAATCACTAATGACTAACAGTGGCTCCACTTGGGTAGGGCATCTCCTTTTTAGGAGGTGTCCAAAACTTTAGTTCTCTGGCTTAATGGAGACCAGTGCCTCATCCATTGGGCAAATTTTTACCTTTTTTTACTTGATGATGATTTCTTGAATCTGTGATTTCAATAATCTGAAAGACATGATTAGCTCAAATTCATCTCTACCTACCCAACCTATCTTCCTAACATTTTTTCTTCTTCGGGTGCACTTGAGCTAGCAAACCCTTGACATACTTTTTATCTTGAATGAAAAACAAACTATCTACTTCTATCTTATTTTTTCCAAGAGTTTAGATTATGCTAATGAACTCTTTTATTCTCTACCTAGACTACCTGACTATCAAGATTAAGCTGTATGAAAGACTTCATTCTCTAAGTTATAAACATGAAATTGAAATCAGGGTTAAATCAGGATTAGACAATCTGACTTACCATGAGTTGTGGCATTAGAAAAAGTTGCACACAAACATTATTTTTGTACAAACAATACTAGAAAAATAAGGGCTGTGATATATCATTTGGTATTCATCCCCATTTTTCTCCTTGGCTCTATTTTAAGCATGTGGAACTAGTATTTTTCTTCCTTAAACTATCTTTTAACAAGTCAAGTTTGAATAATTTGACCAACTATCTTTCACTAACTTATCAACAATAAATTTAAAACATGTTTTAGCCATGATTAGGCTAGATGATTGAAACAAGACCTTATTTTTTGAACCAGCAGTGGATTTTAAGGTTTCTCACTTTCAGTAGTAATATTTTTTGGGTATGGGACTTTACCTCTTTTCAAATCTGCCCTCTTTTTATATTTTTCATGTTTTTATGTTTTCCTCTCTATGACCTTTCATCAAACAATGGTATGTATAATGAGTGAGAAATTCAAACTAAAAAATTGATTTGGATTTATGCAGGAACGCAACAGAATAAACATATAACCATAAATACAGAGATGCAGCGGAAATAACACTTCATTTCATTAATATCAAAGAGCTGAAATTTTCTTATAGACAGAATGGAAATAAAACTAGCTAGGGCATTGGTAGCTATCTCTGAGGAGAGATGTGGCAGCTACAGGCCTCTGAACTGAGTTACAATGAGGCTTGAGGGCCTATTTATTTTTTAGAAACAATGGAGAACCCTAAACATCCAAAAACCTAACCCTAGGAGATGAAGCGCCAAAACTATGGGCCCTGTTTGGGTAAATTGGTGTTTCAACTTCCCAGGGATGTAACTTTGGCATACTATCTCCGTTTGACGCTCATGATACATCATTAGAAAGCTCTATCTGAGGAATACAACTTTCACCATGAATATCATTCCAAAATGGAATGATATTCGCTAGAGGCGCGATGCCCAAAAAAATGTCGTTTAGGGCCTCAAAATGGCTCCAGAAGTTCAGGACCCGAAAAACTGCTAAAAATAGTAAGTTATGCCGAAACTGAAAAACTGAAAGAGACAATGGTGGGGGGCCAAGTGGAATAGGCAGGTGGCCACCAATATCCACCTAGATCATTCCTCCCCCCTTAGGAAGCAATGGTCCCCATTGCGTTAAGTTCCTCCATGAGATGAGGAAATTTCTGTTGAACTTGGTCCCTGGTGAACCACTTTCCTTGGTGCAGGAGTTGGCCAGCTTTGACAACCTGATACAATTGGATATTTTGTTGGCAAGTGTTATTGATTTGCATGTCCATGATACAATCTGTGGTGGCCTGTTCCATGTAGTCTGGGTTTAACTCTGTTGGTGTGAGTTGTTCTGCAATGTCCGAAATGTCCAGTAGAGGTGGGAAGTAAGGACGAAGGTGATCCACATTGAAGACTGGGTGCAGACCAAGGAATGGAGGAATACTAAGCTCGAAGGCATTGTTCCCTACAGCCTTGGTGACGGTGTACGGCCCGTATCGGAGCAGGCGAAGCTTGTGGTGGGGTCCAGTGAGGCGCTCCTTCTGCAAATGTAGCCATACTTTGTCGCCCACCTGGAAGTTGTGTGGCACCCAATGTTGATCATGGTGCTGCTTGTACTTTGCATTGGATTTGTCCAATATATCATGAACCTGTTGGCGGATGTGTTGAATGCGCTTGATGAATCTAATTTCTTTGTCAACTTCAGACTGGACATGAGCTGAATCGGCCTGAGCAGCTGCAAATGGCATGGCTACGTCAATGGGACATAGTGGCTAGAATCCCAAGTCCACCTGAAAGGGGATATGGCCAATTGAACTGTGGAGAGCCCTGTTATAACTATGTTGTACATAGGGGAGGCTCTCGTCCCATGTGCGTGGATGCTTTGAATTGTACATGCGCAGAATGTGTACAATCATTCTGTTGACGACCTCTGTCTGGCCATCTGTTTGGGGATGGAAAGCTGTGGACTTGGTGAGCTCTGTGTCCAACATTGACCAGAGGCTGGACCAAAATGTGCTGAGGAACCTGCTATCTCGATCTGATATGATAGACTGTGGGATCCCAAAGTGCACCCACACTCGTTCAAAGAAGAGTTTAGCAGTGGCTTCTGCTGTGATATTCTTCTTACATGCCGCCATAATGGCCATCTTCGAGAATCTGTCAACGACCACGAAAACACAGTCATTTCCATTCTTAGTAGAAGGCAGGCCCGACATGTAATCCATGGAGATGGATTCCCAAGGTCGACTAGGGGTAGGTAGTGGAGTATATAGGCCTTGCTTCTTGATGGTCGATTTGGCAATGGCACAAGCAATGCAGGATCTGATGTGCTTCTCGACATCCTTTCGAAGGTTCGGCCAATAGAAATACTTCTGTAGTATTGCTACTGTTTTCTCGACCTCGAAATGCCCAGCGACTCGACTGTAGTGTGCCTCCCATATCATCTTGGCACGCTCGCTTGAAGGAACACAAAGGTGTCCCAGGTGACATAAAAGTGCATCTTGAAGGTGAAAATTTGGAACTTGCGTACCCCCCAAGAGTGCCTTGTAAGTGTGGCCGAATTCTGGGTCACTCTCATAGAGAAGCGGCCAATCAGAAGTCTCGTGCCCACAAGAGTTGAGCACGGTGGTGAGCGCCACGATCGGTGGTCGGCTGAGGCAGTCCGCAACATTATTGGTGCTACCCTTCTTGTACTTGATGTTCAAATGAAACTGTTGCAGATATGTGGACCACTTCTGATGGCGATCATTCTGCAACTTCCCTTGTGTCTGTATGAACTGCAGGGGCCGGTGGTCTGTGTGGATGATTGTTTCCTTCCCCAAAATGTAATGCTTCCATTATCGACATGCTTGCACAATGGAATACATTTCTTTGTCATAGGTGGGATACTTGCGAACTGTCTCAGACAATGTCTCACTGTGATATGCCACTGGATGTCCCTGTTGAGTAAGAACTGCCCCAATAGCATAGTCGGAGGCATCTGTCTCGATCTCAAATGGCTATTGCAAGTTTGGTAATGTGAGCACTGGGGCAAAACATAGGCAATTTTTCAATTCTTTGAATGCCTTTTGTTGAGGTTCTGACCAAAAGAATTTTGCTTTCGCTCCTCCCTTGGTGACTTGACTCAAGGGCCAAGTGATATGAGAGAATCCCAACACGAATCTACGGTAGAAATTAGCAAGACCCAGAAAGCTGCGAAGCTCTGTTATAGTGGTTGGGGATGGCCAATCCAGAATGACTTGGATCTTGGCTGGATCCACATGCACCCTCCTTTCATCAATAATGTATTCCAGATATTTAACCTGGGTCATGCCAAACGTGCACTTCTCCAAATTGGCACACAACTTGTGTTGTCGCAGTGTTTGGAGGACTTGTCGGATGTGCTGAAGGTGCTCTTCCCAAGTCTTGCTGAAGATCAGAATGTCATCCAAGTACACCACTACAAATGAGTTGGTGAATGGCCGCAATATATCGTCCATCATCCTCATGAAGGTTGCGGGAGCATTCGTCAACCCAAAAGGCATGACTAGCCATTCAAAAAGGCCTTCCTTGGCTTTAAAGGCAATCTTCCACACATCAGAGGGTTCAATTGGTACCTGGTGATACCCAGACTTCAGGTCAATCTTGCTGAAAAATTTTGCACCTTTGAGTTGGTTCAGAAGGTCATCAATCCGTGGGATTGGGTACCTATTCCGGACAGTGATCTTGTTCAACGCTCGATAGTCAATACAGAGTCTCCACGTCCCATCCTTCTTCTGTACCAACACGATCGAGCTCCCACAGGGCGATGAACTTGGTCTGATGTGACCTTCGCAACAGCTCTCTGCTCTAAGTTTCTGATTTCATCATTCTCCAGAACAGAGCACTGATAGATCAGTCCATTGGGTAGCGGCGCACCTGGGGTCAGATCAATCGGGTGCTTGACCTGACAGTGCAGAGGAACCCCTGTGGGTGAGGTGAAGATGTCCCCGTACTCCTCCACAACCTTATCCATTTTTTGTTTTCGTGCAGAGGAGCCCTCTCTGGAGGTCGTGGCCACAGTCTTCTTCTTGCCCTCAGGGTGGATCATCAATAAAACGAATTTCCTAGTTTTGGAAATGAGCTTACTGCATTGTTTTGTAGTAACCAAAGGGATAGCCACAGGAGGTGGTACCTCTGGTATCTTGTACAACTTATTTCCCAAAGTAACAATAAAAATACATAGCATGACGCTTCCACAAGTATGGTTGTCCTAATAATACATCAGAAACATCAATAGGAGCAACATCACATAATACCTCATCCGTGAAGGGCTTGATGCTATAGGGAAGGCGGCACTGCTGGCTAACGCGGAGATCTCGTCCTTGGTGAAGCCACCCGATGGTGTATGGATGTGGGTGAGTTGTGGTAGGTAAGCCCAACCGCTTCACGGCGTCTGCTGAAATGAGGTTCTTTTGGCTCCCATTGTCGACAATGAACTGTACAGGGGAGCCCTTTACCCACATCTGGGAGTGGAAGAGACGTTCCTCCTCCTTTGGATCTTCCGGTTCCTCCTTCTGGATCTTTGTAGTGGAAATAGTGGCATTGGGCTCCACATCAATAATCTGTTTCCCTTTTTCATTCCCCTTTTCACGTTATGATTCGAAGTCAGAGCATGCATCTGACTCAGAAGCCCTCATCTCGGCCACTAGCGACTGCTTGGCCCGACACTCACTTGTGTTGTGAGTGGAGCTCTTATGGAACTCACACCACTTTCCCGTGTCCTTCTTTGGCTTCTGAGGTGTCGTTTTCTCGTGGCTTCTGATGGGTTGCCTCTTAGTCGTCATGCCTGATCTATCCTTTGTTCAAGGTTTGGAAGCACCTTCCTCGTTGATTCGCAGCATCCAAAGTCTCGCTTCTTCTCGTTTGAATTTCGCTCAATCTGGCAGCATACCGGTATGTCGTACTGGTGAGAGATGTCGGTAAACCCATTTCCTCCCGAATGTATCTATGCATAGATGCGATACTTTAAAGACTGAATGCTTCTTCAATCTTTGATACCCAAATTTGTGTGCAGGTATGGAAATTCAGATCACAACATGCACATCTTGATCCCTTTGTTGTCGCAGTCCTGTCCATTGTGGCGCTCTCCCCATAGCTCTCACTGGATAGTACCGTTCGACGCATCTCCGTAAAGAATTCCAAGTTGGTACAGTGGAGAATAGAGAAGGTTCTGTCTGGTCCTTGTTCTCACAATAGGTTTCCCACCAGTCCTTGACATGGGGGGTAGCTTTGAGGAGTGCAAAAATAATCTTCCCTCGGTCGGAAAAGTCATGAACCGAGAAATATCCTTCTAATAGATTCAACCATCTATCTATGGCATCTGCATCTATTTGATCCTCAAATATGGGAATGTCAAAGTTTACTTGTACCTTAAAGGGAGTCGCACCTCCAGAGTGGTTGCTGGATGCAGTTGCGTCACCGGTGGGCAATCGTTGAAGGATCTGGGCAAAGTTATCCATCATCGCGTTCCTTTGTTTTTCGAGGGCCTCCTCGAGAAATATTTTGATAGGATCTCCTGCTCCCTCATATTTCTTCTTTCGGCCCCCATGGGCATCCGTCGAGGTTTGCGAGGCCGATTCGCAAAGGTTCCACAGATCAAGCCCTAGTTCCTTATACCCCAACCTCGTTGGGGACATGCAAATGGAAGGATCGAAAAAGTGCAACCGCTTGATACCACTAATCCGGATTTATGCAGGAACGCAACAGAATAAACATATAACCATAAATACAGAGATGCAGCGGAAATAACACTTCATTTCATTAATATCAAAGAACTGAAATTTGCTTACAGACAAAATGGAAATAAAACTAGCTAGCGCGCTGGTAGCTATCTCTGAGAAGAGATGTGGCGGCTACAGGCCTCTGAACTGAGTTACAATGAGGCTCGAGGGCCTATTTATTATTTAGAAACAATGGAGAACCCTAAACATCCAAAAACCTAACCCTAGGAGATGAAGCGCCAAAACTATGGGCCCCGTTTGGGTAAATTGGTGTTTCGACTTCCCAGGGACGTAACTTTGGCATACTATCTCCGTTTGACGCTCATGATACATCATTAGAAAGCTCTATCCGAAGACTAAAAATTTCACCATGAATATCATTCCAAAATCGAATGATATTCACTGGAAGCGCGATGCCCAAAAAAATGTCGTTTAGGGCCTCAAAACGACTCCGGAAGTTCAGGACCCGAAAAACTGCTAAAAATAGTAAGTTATGCCGAAACTGAAAAACTGAAAGAGACAATGGTGGGGGCCCAAGTGGAATATGCGGGTGGCCACCAACATCCACCTGGATCAAAACTCTTAATATCCATGGTATTTGATCATCCTGTCATCAACAGGATCACCAAACAACCCCTTTTCATTTATCTCTTGTAGATAGAAAGCATGGCTATCTATTTTTGAGGGCATAATGCAAGATTTCTTCCAAAAAATTTCAAACAGGCCAAGTTCTCCTTTATATTTCTTCTTTGATTTTTTTTTCCAAACCTTGTTTCTGTGAAAGAAACTCCTTAGGTGAAAAAAACATTCTTCATCAGCTTCCATACATATGATGATGTCATCAATGTATATCATAGTGAAGAGGTTGACAATAGGAGCTTTGACTCTTTGGAAGGTTTCCTTAGCACTTCTTATCCCAGGAAACATTTGGTCAAACATGTAGTTATTCCAAGGAACTTTGAAAATGTCTTTGTGTTGATTGATCTGAAGTGGGATCATCTCATGATAACCTGAAACACTATCATGCAATGTCATTTTGTTAGAAATTCCTACCCTTAGCATATGATGATTTATCTTGGGAAAAGGGCATTTGTATTTCATGGAATCCTTACCTCGGTACCTAAAGTCCATACATAGTCTGCATCCGTTGGCTTTCTTTATTAGTGATACATTTTTCCCAAGGGTTTCATAGTTTTTCTTGATAAAAGGCCCCTTTTGAACAATGTCTATGTCATAAGGCTTTAAGCTTTCAGTCCTATATACAAAAACATCATGAAAATTATTGCATAGCCTTATGTATTTCAGTTTTGTGTGCAATGACAAATATCTAGATAACTTAATCATTTTGGGCCTTTCTAGGCTACCTACATTATACTCCTTTATATCATTTTCAGTAAATACTTCTCTAGGGTCAATAGTTACATTTGTGAGATTCAAGAATTGCTTTGAAGGGAAAAAACTCTTTAATGATGAAGAATCTATGTAAGGCAGAAACATAAGACTTTTTTGATCCAAATTCCCAAAGATTTTTGTTCAGTGAGGGCATTTCAATACTTCTGTATTGGAAAAAGGGAACATTTGTGTTTCTGAGGTTTTTCTTCCTTTTGAGAAACCTATTTCATATAATAAACCAATTTTTGGTTTTGAAATCTCATTTTCAGTTTGCAGAAAATCAAGTTTAGTTTTATCATTATGTGTTTGTTCATGGCTGTTAAAGTATTGACTGTTGAGTTCTTTATGTAAAGACTGGTTTGACTTCTCCAGTGTGTCTAGATTTATCTTAACTTCACTTTCCTGCTCATTAATGTCTTCTTCATTACATAAGATGAAAGAATCAAGATCTGAATGTGTCAAACCATGAGGTAACTCCTCAAATCAGAATGTGTATTAGCTGAAGAATGTACATGCATTTATACATGGAGGTGAGGCTATTGGGATTCATCTCCCAATGACTCTTGGCCTTCCTTATTTCCTAATATTAAAATAATATACAATATTACCAATGCACACCCAACCCATAGGATTAGGTGTCAACATTCCCCCCTTTAATCCGAAGGGATGTTGGTGAGGCCAAGCATCGATATGAACTTTTCAAACTTTTCTCTTCCAAGTGCTTTGGTGAAGATATCAGCAGTTTTCTCATTTGTGGAACAATGATGTAGATGGATGGTTTTGGCCTGAACATGATGTCGAATTAGATGGTACTTTGTATTGATGTGCTTTGTTCGATCATGTAAGTTTGGGTTCTTGGCCAACTTTATTGCATAAGTGTTGTCGATCATGAGTGGTGTGGAGTACATTTGTTTCATCTGCAAATCTTCCAGGATTTTTCGGAGCCACACAATTTCCTTTGTTTCTTCAGCTGCTGCCACATATTCTGCCTCGGTCGTGGAATCTGCTGGAACTAACTGTTTGCGCGATATCCATGAGACAGCTCCTGATCCAAGACTCATGGTGTAACCTGTAGTAGACACCCCTGTTTCTTTGTCTCCATCAAAGTCTGAATCAGAATATCCGATCAAGCTGAAGTTGCCTACCTTTGTATATTTGAGTCCAAAGTCTTGAGTCCCCTTCAAGTACCTTAACACTCTTTTTGCAGTAGACCAATGTCCTTCACAAGGTTTTTGCATGAACCTTGAGAGGATTCCAACAGCAAATGAAATGTTAGGTCTGGTGGTGGTCAAATAGATAAGACTTCCTATAAGCTGTCTATACTTAGTTGCATCCTCAAATTCCTTCCCTTCAATAGATATGAGCTTCAAGTTTTGTTCCATTGGAGTGGTTAAGGGATTACAGTCATCCATGCCAAATTTTTTCAAGAGATCTCCAATGTACTTATTTTGAGAAAGAAATATAAATTTAGGATGTTGAATTACTTCAATACCCAGATAGTAATGAACATGACCCAAATCAGTCATTTCAAAACCTTTCTTCAATTCTTTCTTTATGGATGCAATATAGCTCTCATTGTTCCCTGTTATCAAAAGATCATCTACATATACCACAAGATATACAACTGTTTTTCCAACTTTCTTAACAAACAAAGTTGCATCATCAAGGTCAAAATGTTTGAAGTCAAGTTTCAGAAGATGCTCGGTTAATTTCTCATACCAGGCTCGTGGTGCTTGCTTGAGGCCATACAAGGATTTTATAAGCTTGCAAACTTTGTGTTCTTGACCCTTTACAACAAATCCTTCTGGCTGGGACATATAAACTTTCTCCTTTAGATATCCATTCAAAAAATTTGTTTTTACATCCATCTGATGGAATTTCCATCCATTCTGAGCTGCTAGGGCAAAGAGAGTCCGGATGGTGGTCCATTTTGCTGTGGGAGCAAAAGTTTCTTCATAATCGATTCCTTCTTTTTGTGCAAAACCTTTTGCCACAAGCCTGGCCTTGTGCTTGTCAAGTGAGCCATCTGCGTTATAATTTTTCTTGTAGACCCACTTACAGCCAATTGGTTTCGTTCCCAAAGGCGAATCGTCCAGCTTCCAAGTGCCATTATTTATCAAGGCATCATACTCCTTCTTCATCGCTTCTTTCCATTCATCATGAGAAGTGGCTTCTTTGAAGGAAGTTGGTTCACGATCTATAGACAAACTCAATTCATAGTTATAAGCAATATCCATATCAACAGGAGAATCAGAATTATCTACATCACTTTCGATTTTTTGAGTGGAACTTCTTGTTCCTCTTTTTCCAACCTCATCAGGATGAACATTCTCCAGTGTCTTTGTCAACCATTTGGGAGGACCTTTCTGAGATGGCCCAGGCTGGTCATTTGACTGAGTTGGGATTGATTCAAGATTCAATCTCCCAATTCTGTCAATCACATCATCCAATGTGTCATTCGTGGTTGTTTCTTCATGTGGGGGAGAGAGTGCTTCAGGATATGATTCCACAGTTTGATTCAATATCGGAATCCCCCCTTCAAGGTGTGGAATCACATTATCAAACTCTTGGAAAGACTTTGCATGTGTGAATCTGTCCAGGCGATCAAGTTGCCGCTCAACAACTTTGTCACTCTTGGAAGATTCAAGAAATATGACATCTCTTGCTATCACAAACTTCTTATTTTCTTCATCATAGAGACGATATCCTTTGGAGGTATTGGAGTACCCCAAGAAGATACATTTTCTACTTATAGCACCAAGTTTGTTCCTTTGACCCTTGGGTATCAAGGCAAAACAGGTGGACCCAAAGACCCTGAAATGCTTTACCGAAGGAATGTGGCCATGCCACATTTCAAAAGGAGTTTTGTTTCTAATTGAACTTGAAGGAAACCTATTCTTTATGTAAACAACACATAGAACTGCATCAGCCCAAAACATCAATTTCACATTCTTGAAAAATAACATGGAGCCAACCATATTTAAGATAGTTATGTTCATTCTTTCAGCTACACCGTTCTGTTGGGGATTATATGGCACAGTTGTTTGATGTTTGATTCCATGTTGATGAAGATAATTTTCAAATTCGTTTGAAGTGTATTCTTTTCCATTATCAGTACGTAGAGAGCCAATATGTGTTTGTGCATCATTTTCAATCCATGCATGAAAATTATTGAAAGTTTGAAAAGCATCAGACTTATTCTTCAATAAGTAAATCCAACACATTCTGGTGTAGTCATCAATAAATTTCATCATGTATTTATTTCCATTTGCAGAAGCAATAGGCATAGGGCCACATAAATCTGAATGAACAAGCTCAAGTTTTCTATGTGCTATGGAGTGTGAATCATGAAATGGTTGTTTGCTATGCTTTCCTAGAATACAAGCATCACATTCCTTAGGTTTTCTAGGAATTGTAGGCAGTCCATTAACACCATTTTTCTTCAACAAACGAAGGCTTTCATAGTTTAAGTGTCCAAAGCTAGCATGCCATAAAAGACTTGATGGGAATGTACCTTCATCATGATGTGAACTGAATGCAAAGTTTTGAGCATGAGCAGATGAACCTTTCAGCTTCAAGAGTCTCCCTTCTTCTATTCCCTCCATGACAAGTGAGTGATTTGATGCTTTTCTGACCTCTGCCTTGCCATCAAACAAGTGAATGGAGTGTCCTTGCTGGCGGATTTGGACCAGGGATAGAAAGTTTCTCCTCAACTCAGGGAGGTATAGAACCTCATGTAGGATATGATCTAGAAGACCAGGCAGTTTAAGCCTGACTGTGCCAAGCCTTGATGGCTTGAGTTTGGATTTATCTGCGAAATATACTGCTCCATAAACTTTGTCAGTGAATTCTTCAAAAAAATATTTTCTAAATGTCATGTGACATGTTGCCCCTGAATCTAGCAACCAATCATCTCTCCATGAAGTAAATGAAACATCAAATAAGTCTTCATTTACTCCATTGTTACAATGTGCTAGAACATAATGAGCGGATTCAGGTGCTTTACCTTTGTCTTTGTCATTAGTTTTACCTTTGTCTTGATTTATTTGTTGCTCAATTTTCTCCCAAGGTGTTATGCATTTGGATGCATCATGTCCATATTTATTGCAACGTGTGAAATGAAGATTGGATTTGTCAGATTGTCTGCCCCCCCTTTCTGTGAAGTTTCTTCTTCCTCTTCCTCTTCTGCCACCTCTTCCTCTGGATGAATCTGGAGCATGACTCTTTTCTCTATGTGCCGAGTATGCAGCCTCTTCGGAAGACGAAGGGACTGTCATCTTCCCAAAAGCTTTCTCTCTTTCTGCAAACTTTTTCTCAAGTGTATCAAAGGTGATATGCTCAAGGTTCCCACTTGCTTGCAAAGACTCAAGATAATGTGAGTAAGTCGGATATAATTCCTTAACATATGATATGAGAGGTGTGTCCATTTTTACACCAGTGCTATCAATATCATGCATGATAGATCTAACTTCTGAAGCTAAAGCAAGGGGATCATCATTCTTCATTTCAAGACTGAACAACTTAATCATCAATTGAACATTTTATAATTCTGAATGTGAGTCATAGAGTTCTTTTAGCTTGCTCAAGGCATCATAGGCATTTGAGAAAGATGAAATGTGGCGGCCCACCTCTTCATTTACAGAAGCTGCAATCAAGGCATAGGCCTTGCAGTTCTTGTTTTCCCAAATGGCGAGCTCTTTGTCTGAAGTGGGATTTGCTGGTGGATTTCCTTCTTGTCCTTCACATATTCCTCTCCACAAATCATTAAAAATGAGTGTTTGTTTAATCTTCCGAGACCATTCAAGATAGTTCTCTTTGCCGGAGAGAACCACCCCAACAATAGATATGAGAGAATGCATTAGTTTGCTGGAAAAAAATTCTTTTGAAGAGGAAAAATTCTGCTAGAAAATCTTCAATTCTGTAAATTTTCTCAATTAAAGGGGACAAAAGCAGTTTGGTACAAATACTGAATTCTGCACCAAAAAAAAATATATGTATTTTTTTTTTTTTTTGGAGAAAAAAAAATTTGTATGGGAGGCAGTATTATGAAATGGGAGGGCGGTATCAATGGAAGGGCAGTATTATGAAATGGGAGGGCGGTATGGAATGTTATGGGAGGGCGGTATTATGAAATGGAAGGGTGGTATTATGAAATGGGAAGGCAGTATGGAATGTTATGGGAGGGCGGTATTATGAAATGGAAGGGTGGTATTATGAAATGGAGGGCGGTATGGAATGTTATGTATGGAGGGAGGTATATTAAAAAGACAAATTAGAGGGAAGATATTAAAAATACGTTGTAAGATTAGGGGCGGTATTATGGTATTACAAACGCGTGGAGGCGTATTATATATGAAAGCGTATGAGCAGTCAACAGAGGGAGGTGAGCAATCAAACCAGCGTATTAAATAGATAGAAGGCGGTATATGTAGGAGTTGAACCAGCGTATGTATAGTGGGATAGTCGACAGAGTGGTATTATATATAACCAAACAGTGTATTATATATGTGAAGGCGGTAATAATGGAGTTGAACCAGTGTTTGAGCGTATTGGAGTGAGGGGTTCGACAGAGCTATGGCATGAGGTCATTGAAAATGGAGTGGCGGGATATGTGGTTCGCTACGGGAGGGCGGTATTATAAGAAATGTCAAAGGCGTATTACAAATGACAGAGCAGCGTATGAGGCGGACAGAACGTATGAGGCGGTTTTTGTAATATGTGACAGAGCAATGGTATTACATCTGGTGGGACAAACAGTATGAGGTGTATTATAAATGGAGGGCAGCATATTACAGTCGTGGGAGCAGTGTTAGCTATATGGAGTGGGAGCGTATGAAACTGGTATTATAACGGTGTATGCAGGGACAGAGCGCTGTGAAATATGAAGGGCGGTGTCGACGCTGGAGCAGGGAGTATTACATATATGGACAGTCATGGGAGCAGAGGTATTATGTAGTGATATATAAATGCTGGACAGACAGTCGTAACATATATGGGATTATGCAGTGATATAAATGGTGGTCGAGGGCATAAGTCTTGTAGGGAGGAAGAAAGGGGCGTAGAGGAATTAAGGAGGGAGGCCGAGAGGCCGTTACAAAAGAATCTGGAATGGCAGAGTTGTAGAGCTGCAAAATTGCAGAGTGGTAGGTATCTGCTGGAACTGCAAATTGCAGAATCTTCAGGCGCTGCAAGAGCTGCAAATGTCAGAGCTGTGCAGAGATAAAAAAAAATGTAGAATAATAGTATAGAAATTTAGTAGGAACAGCAAAAACTATTATTAAAAACTGACTGAGCAAAGGAGAGGGAGTTACACCACAGGCAAAAATTCCAATAGTGGGACTGGCTCTGATACCATGTCAAACCAGGAGGTAACTCCTCAAATCAGAATGTGTATTCGCTGAAGAATGTACATGCATTTATACATGGAGGTGAGGCTATTGGGATTCATTTCCCAATGACTCTTGGCCTTCCTTATTTCCTAATATTAAAATAATATACAATATTACATATGCACACCCAACCCATAGGATTAGGTGTCAACAGAATGAATGGAATAAAGAGGAGTATTGTTTGGCCTTTCTTGACTGCTAACCATATATTTCATGTGTGACTCTCGATATAGTATTCTTGTCTGGTTGAAAACAGGGATGGTAGCATAAGAAATATCTAGTTGAAGGTTCCCCTGAAGCTTGGCTCCCCAAGATCTAGATAAAAGCATGTCATACTTGGGAGGAATATCTGCCACTACTATGTCCATGAATAGATTCTTAGCAGGCACTTGTGCCAGGTTGACACGAAGATCCTTGATCAGGCCCAAACACTTGACCCTACTTGAATCTAAGGAGTATAATTCTTTGTAAGGTTTATTTATTTCTAGGCCTAATCTCTCCATCACAACATTTGGCATGAGGTTGTGAGAGGCACCGGAATCCAGCATGGCATTATGTAAGATTTTTTCATGTATGTTTAGGCTAATATAGAAAGGGGGAATGGCTCCTTCTTGATATTTTCCTTCTATTTTGGGTCCAAACAATAACTCAGGTGTGTCATCAGCCAAGTGTAAAGTGTCGGCATCATTTCCTAAGTTCAGTGCCTTCAAAATTTGAGACCTATACACTTGTTGAGTAACCAGTTCAGTGAGAGGCATAGTTATCTTGATTTTGGCAATCTCTCCCTCAAAGTTGAAAGGTATTTGTGTCTTAGACTTATTTACATCAGTTTTATTAGCCATGAATATTTCTACATTTTTAATTTGTTGATTCTGATTTGGAGCTTTAGAAAAAATAATTTTCTCAGGGTCACTAGTGGAGGTACTAGGGCAGCTAGGGTCATTGATTTGTTGGCTGATTTTTCCTTTGTCTGGGTCAGCTTTCGTAGCCATAGTGTTGAAATTCTCTGCCATTTTCTTAAGGGTGTTTTTAGGTGCTTTCCTAACAGCAGTGTCTATTTGGATTTTCTTGGGAGAATATAGCTTCTTTTTTCTCCTAAGGTCATATTTCCTATGGACTTCCATTATGGCATTTTCAAACCCCAAGCAGTAGTCTTCAGAATCCTCATGGTTTGTGTCAGTTTGATCTGAGGAAAATAAACCTTGTTCCTCTTCAGTGATAAAAACATCATCTCCATTATCATAACCTATTAGGTTTATATTGTTCTCTTCAGGTTCTTCATCCTCTCTTCCCTCTTCATCTACATAATTATCTTGGAAAGGTGGCCTAATTTGTTGATCATTGTCTCTTGGCCTGTTTTGAGGAGGGTCTCTTTTAAATTTTGGATTTCTATTTCTATTTTGGTAATTATCTTCGTTTTCCCTAGGAGGTGTTCTTTCATTTAAGTTTATCCTTTCTATCATTCTCTCCATGGTTCTCATTAAGCTTTCCATCTTAGAATCAGATGAGGAGGTTGAGGGCATGGTTTCATCTTTGTAGGTTACTCTATTTTCTGATCTCAACCTAGCTTTCTTTTCAATCAAGTTGACCTCTGCAGTAATAGCTGCCTTTTTCATTTCTTCTAAAGTTTCAGGGTCCCTCTCTCTCAATTGGAATGTCATGTCCAGATAAAATCCTTCATGAAATTTCACTAGTGCTAGGCCTTGTGGGGTTTTCATGTGAGGTGGGAGGGCATTGTAGACACTGTTTTAACTGATGCAATAATCTTGTACACTTTCCCCTACAATCCTCTTAAGATTTTTATATTCAGAAATTATTTGGAGGGGATTTTTCTTGACCTCCCACTTGTTTTTGAAATTTTGGTAGAGGGAAGGGAGATCATGTATTGTGTTAGGAGTTAATGATTTGAACCACTTTTTGGCCTCTCCTCATAGGTTTTGTGCAAACATCCTCATTTTAATGGTTTCTTCTTCTATTTCCATGTACTCAAAGGCATCATTTATCCTATCTACATGTTGTTGGGTAGTGATGGACTCAACTCCTGTGAAATGAGGGATTTTGGATTGGTAGTCATTTGGAAAAGGCACTAGAGGCCAAGGGAAATCCAAGGGGCATACCAAGCTGCCATGATGGGGGCTGATGGATGGTTTACAAGAGGAGGGTTAGTGGAAGGAGGTCTATGATGAAGAAGATTGGTTTTCACAGTGGTGGTATGGACGGGTGTGGTGGAAATACTTGGACCAACAAACTAATTTTGAATAGATTTGGTATGGAAATGATTGAAGTGATGGAGAAGTTGAAAGTCAGGTGGTGTGGAAGGAGAGGCTCCTCTACTAGAACTTTGCTTCAAATCTATGGGCTCAAGGTTAGTTTGGTTAATATCAATTTGAGACCTAGTTCTGAAGAGGTTCTTTGTATGGTGCAAGTCAAACTAGGGATCTTGCAAAGCTATAAGATGTTCAGGTACCGAGCTTGCTCTATGAATGGTCCTAACAGTGGTTAAGTTTCTAGATCTATAAGTTTGCCACAAAATATTCTTTGGGTCATCAACTATGTTGGGAGGATTTGGGTACGGATGAGATCTGGTATTCATCCTATGTGAAGCCAGATTTCAAACTCAAAAATTAAAGAGGCTGAAAGTTTTAGGACTGTTTTCCGAAGGCTGAACTCTCTTAATGCTTGGTAAAATCTCACAGTATATGACTGGGTTCATAACTTCTCAGGGCCATTTTGACACAATCCCAGTGAGTCTAGTGAGAACTAGTGAAGTAATAGGCCTACTAGAGGCTAGTGGAGTCGTCGGGTGGATATTTTTTGATGTTTTAAGGATGTATGTTTATGGTCTACCACCAATAATTGACAAAAACCAATCTAAGGATGTTTTGGGGTTTTCTGAGTTCATATATGTAGTCTTAAGGTTTTTATGAGTGTCGTATAGTTGAGTCACCATTTTTCTAGGACAGTGAAACAAACAGAGTCTACTCTTGGCTATTAGTTGATTTTCTGAGCTTAACTGAGGGTTAAATGAGTCTATAAAATTTTCTTAGGATACTATGTACTCAGTCCCACTGTGGTCGGCATTATGTTAGTGTCCTGTGATTTGGTAGATTGGTAAACAAAATGACAAGGTAACATCAGACCAGTATTTGGAGTCCTAGGGATGGACATCAAGTTGGTGAATAAGCTAGGGCAAAGGGAAATCAAGAATCCTTTGTCAAATACCTATAACAAGGAGGTCTTAAACACTGCTAAGAAAAATATATAAATCATGAGGTAGGGCAAACCACTATGCTCAATGAAATTACTTAAACCAATAAAAATTCAAGATAAACAGTTCCAATGAAATATAGAAGGTGAGAAACTCATTTAACTTCTAGTGATTTTACCTTCAAGCTTTAGAAAACATTTAAGATTCAAAAATAACTTTAATCTATGAAGAGGGAACTCCTAAGCATCATATATCAAGCGATAAAGAACTTTGAATCAAACTGATAGGCATGGACAAAGGGCAAGATCGAAACAAGACTCTTTGACTTAACCTAACAAGAAATACTTCAAAGAGAGGTTTCAAAACAGAGTTGGATAGCATCAAATAAGTAGGGTATACCAAGAATAATACTTCTAAACTAGCATAATAATCCATTAATGAAACAAACAAGTTTAGGTGGGCCTAATGAGCATTAAATAATTCCTTAAGCTGACCCAACGAAGGAAAACGTCAAGGAAATATAAGGTAGGAGGAATAAGGTGCTTCAAAGAGCATTTCTGAACCTATAATTTTTTGTTCTACTGCAACAAAGAAGAATGAAACATAATTATAACAAGAAAACATGAAAAAATTAAGCATACATCACCATTAACCAAGCTCAGGGATCCTGCAAACAAGTTTCACCATCATCAATCCAAGCAAGGCATTCATAGACTCCACAACCCTAAAAAGCATGTATTGCTCTCAAAGTTCATCAAATGCCAACATTTACAATGAAACCCTCATGCTCTATTTAACTTAGCAAAGGAGGTAAAAAACCTTAGATAAGGTTTTAAAATGTCAAAATCACCCATAAATGTCATTTATGCCTAAGAGACCATGCAAGGCCCAAGGCAGAAAATATCTCATGAAATAAATGCTAAAATAACTTCTTGCACCTAATTCTAGAGTGATTTTCCTCAAAAAAAACTAAAATATGATTTTCCAATAAATGAATGTGTTTTGTTGACTTTTGGTCCAAAACACACTAAACAGTCCATTTGTGCAGCGCCACCTTCAACAGAAAATAGGCTCTTTTTCCACCAAGTTTTGGACCCCTTCCCAATGTCGGTTCTGGCTCCATGATGGCTAGTTGGAAAGCCTGATGAGTCTACTTTCCAAAAAATCTTGTGTTTTCCTGATCCAGCACCTGTATCCTAGTAAAAAATGTCAAAATCTCAAGACTATCATTAGCGCAGCGCCAGGCTTAAAACAGAGACAGAATGGTAAAATTCGAGGTGTTTTTTGACCTCTTGAGGGGTCAAACCTACTCCAAATATTCTAAAACATGGTGATAATAATGTGCCAAGTGTTAGAAATCCAAAAATGTTGAGTTTTTCTCTTGAGGATGTTCCATGGATTAGCTTAGCGCTAGTGGCGCTGCGCTAATGAGCCTCAAAAATCACAAAAACAAAAATTGTTCCAAATTTTCTCAAAGTTGGTGGAGACCTCCTTTAAGGGGTCTTGGATAACTGTTGAGAATTCTCAGCCAAAAATCCAAGGCTATCATGCTCTTTTTCCTCCTTTAGGGTTTGGGCTTCAAGGAGGGCTTCCTTTAGTTTGGCACAAAAAAACTTGTGTTTCTTTGCATAATACTTGGTCATCCTTCTTTGCAGCCCCAAGCCTTCATTTTCATTCTTCAGCTTGGTATCTAGGTGTCTATTTTCCATTTCAAGCCATGATTCCCGATCATGTTCAATTTCCATGGCAAGGATTTCATTTAGGGAAAGTTTCTCTACTAGGGCTGATTCCTCTTCCTTCTATTTTTCCAATGCTTTTATTAACCCTATGGTTTTTGGCCTCTTCCTAGGCTTTTCCCATTCACCTTCACTTCCTTCATATGGGCCCAAGCATTCTTCTAGTTTCACCTGTGCCCTTTGGGTTTCTTTCCGGGCTTTGAGTGCTCTAGCCTCATAGATGGCTTTTTGGGCACTCATTTTCTTGTTTTCCATCTGATAGAAGTAGATGGCATCCTTTGCCCCCTCCAACTCAGCTTATAGGTCTTCTATTTGTGCATTCTTGTCTTGGAGGAGGGAGTTTGAAACTCTTCTTTCATTTTCTTCATCACTGTCTATACGGATAAGTTCAAACTACCTTTCTATTTTAGGGTCCTCCTCTTCTACCTTTATCTATTGCTTCCTTTTTTCAATTTGCTGAGTTCAGGTGGATCGCATGGTCCCTTGCACTTTGGAGGTAGAAAACACATGCCTTGGCCCTCTTTTGTAGGTGTATGCAAGAGGAGTGATGGTGGCTTTGGCAGTGTCTTCATCATGGCTATGACCCCTGGTGTTATCATCAACTTCCTTACATTTACTATGATCCTCTTTAGTGATTACATTCACTATTTGACCACTACCTTCTTGACTTTCAACACCATCACCATCACAAGTTTCTTTGATACCTTCTACACTGTCACTTTGGTCTTTATTTCAATCATCAGTTTCAACACTTGCTTCATCTAGGTTTTTCTCATCATTAAGGTCCTTTTCTTCATCATCCTCTTTATTTTCTTCATTTTCATCATCACTAGGAGGCTGATTTGTATCATGACTTTCATGACTGTTGTCATGGTAGTCATGACTATCTTCTTTGCTATTCTATCTCCCATTGGCTACACTGTGAGAGTCATCCTCTTTGTCACTGTCCCCCTCTTAAAACTGTATTTCTTCCTCATCATTTACTGTTTATTCATGCTCATTATTTTCATCCATATTGTCATTGTCTTCACTATGAATTTTCTCACTGTCATGCTCATGCAAATTTTCCTTTTGACTGTCATCCTCCTCATTTTCCTCACTATCTTCTTGTTCATCACTGTGTTCATCTGCATCATCCCTTTATTTAATTTGGACTGACTTATTTGCATCACTATCATCACTACCTCCCTCTGATTTGTCATTGTTTTTGTCTTCACCACTATTGTGCTCATTCCCCTTTCCTTCATCATCATTTCCCTCTTGCTCTTCCTCATTAATCTTTGTCTCTGCTTCACTGATTTCATCACCTCCACTATCATCCTCTTGTTCATAATTACCACTTCCATCCTCTTGTTCATCATTACCACTGCCATCCTCTTCATTTAATGCATCAATAGAAGGGGAAGGAGGGAGTTTTTATTGGGGTGAGGGTACTTGTGCAAATGAGGAAGGAAGATTTTGTGGATGATTAGGTTGTTGGTTTGTAAAGACTTCATGGGTTATGAAAACATCCCAAGGTATACCCTGTAGCTCAAACTGATCTAATACCACCATCTTGATTAAGGAATGGTGGAACAAGATATGCATTTGTTGAGAATGGCTCCTCTGGACAACAGAAGACATCTTCACAATGCTCCTATAGAGATAGTAGGGAAAGTTGAGCCTCTTAACTCCTGTGAAATGTATGAGGAGTCTAACATGGTAGTAATAGAGCCTGGAGTATCTCCCCTCGTAGGTGAAGTACTTCATGATTACCAACATCAAGGATGAAAACCTTTGTTTGAGGTGTGAGGAAGGGAAAATTGTCTTGTTGCCTCCTCTATACCTTGTTTTGATAAATGGCTCAAGGAAATCTTTGTCCAATTTTCCCTTCTTAAACCACTTTTCACCCATAGAAGGGATTCATGTGGCCTCAAATATGGCACTTGTTGAGATCTCAAAATTTAATCCTGTAAGGCTTGAGTGCTTGTTGTGTAAGTTGAGAATGAAAAGTCTTGTAAGCTTAGGATGGCTCTTCACTTGTCTGACCTTCTCACAAAATTGAAAACATCTTGCATTTTGAAAACATGACAGGATCCTAGGAGAGGTGATGATGGCTACTATGCTTTGAGGTTCCAATCTATTTACTTTCCCTCCCGTATGTTTTGGTCTTAAAGGTTTTTGACCACTTTCACTGCCACTGGTTTTCTCAGCTCCTGACATGGTGATTTGGGATGTTGTTTGACAAATTAGGGTTTGGTGAAGCAAGGTGAAAAGGTGATGGAGTCAACTTTGCAGAATCAGTGATGTGGAGGCTAGGGTTCTTAGGGTTTAGTTGCCTTGTAGCTTTAGGAGGCCTTCTCAAAGGTGTATTGCAGCTACCCTAACTCAGTTACCCTCATATGACATGAAACTGCTTTTTTAAGGAGAAAAAAAGGCTTGTTTTATGTGAAGGTATAGGTTTTTACCTCTTAGGGTTTTAAAATTCAAAGCCACAAAATAGTAAAAGTTATGGAAAATTGCTTTAGGATAAGTGGAGAATGTCACTTACCAATTCTTAACCTTTCTACAGATCTTGGAGGCAGCTTGGAGAATGGAATTTAGAATTAGGGCAAGAGATTTTTCTCTTTGGATGCCTCCTGCATTTTCCCAGCACCTTGCCCGAGCTGTCGGTTGGCCCATTTGTGCAGTGCTGGCAAGGACTTCATGATGGTTAGAATAGCACTAGGCGCGTGCACTGTCTGCTAGTCTCTGGGTGATTCGGGCCCGCGTTTTCGTTGTGCCTGATATTTGCGTAGAACCAAGGATGATTAGCACACCGCAGTGTAATTTTGAATGGGTGGAGGGCTGGTTAGAGCAACACTAGCTTGTGTTTGCATAGCGCCAGTGATTTGCGCAGCGCTAGAAACACTTTGCCCAGAAACAACCCGAAAACCTTATTTTTCTTCCTGAAGCTTCTTTCTCCTTGCCAAGTGCTAAATAAGTTTAAAAGGAATTTGAAACACCTTTATACCCCTTGAGAGAGATAAATTAAACTTATAAACCCACTTTTCTTATGTTTTAATATTTTTCCTTTCACTGATGCCTTTTTATATTTTGCAGGGTTTTGAAGACTTTCTCAAGGAATCTTTTCTTCTTCTTTTGTGTTGATGGTTGGCTGATGTTTTGATCCCTCAGTCCCTTTTTTGGAGTTTGACACCTCATTTTATAAATAGTAAACTCATGTTTTAACTTGATCTGTCATTTTGATACTTAGCCTCATGCTTGTCTTTATTGTGATCATTTTGAAGACTTATGACTATATTTGGAAACTAAGCCTCTTATACTGATACTGTTATTGCCCAAATCCACCTTAGGCTGAAGGAAGGCGGGATTCAGGGTAACACCAAACCACGCTCAGTCTGGTAGCTAGCCCTACCAGAACAGGAGAGGGCTCTCTCCGGGTCAATCTCAGGAAAATGTATCAATAGGCCTTGAGATGACTGAAATGAATGATAATTTTAGGCTATGTATATGAATAAAGGAGTTTGATTTTGATTTTTAAGGGTTTTTTTGTTGGAAAAAGGGAAAGGCAATTTTGGGTTTGGGGATGAGGCCAAATTCTTGCAAAGTTCAAGTTGGGGCAACGAAGGCAATGGCTTTGATGTCTTAGATTCAATGAATGGATAGAAAAGACTACTGAGAAGCTGAAGAGGGAAGGAAGATGCAAGGATCCTCTTCCAACGGAGGAAAACATATAAAACTAAACAAAATTTTAAGGTAGAGCACCAGCAAACTAATGAATTCTACCTTAGTTACTCATTTGTTTAATTCAGAAGCAAAGAGAAGGGAAATGGCATACATATAAAATTAATGAAACTTACAGATAAATGGAGAAAAACATCATCAAAACTCAGAGCCACAAGGATCCCAACAAGTGCTACAAAACCCTGGTCTTTCCTTTGCCAAAAATGCAGAAGTGAATGTACAATGAAGTGCCAAACTTTTCCCAAGTATCCAACCCTGAAAATGTCTCAGAAAATACAATATATAGACAATTATAACCCCTTCCCATGCCTCTAGGGGTCGAGATAATCCTTCTAGAATTTTTTTCAACCAATTCTAAACAAGGAACTGAAATCTAGGCAATCAAACAACTTGCCTCTATATGGAAGGAAACTGATTCATTTATTTAATTTTCACTTTTTAGTGAATGAATGCTCTATAACAAGTAAATATGAGCCAAAATTACATCATAGTCATCAAATTACATCAAGATAGATCAATAGTTACATAAAAAAGTGAAACTAGTGAAAACTGGGCGAATTTCTGAGCTGAAGAGTGAAAATGAGGCCAAATTTCTCTATGCGCCGCGCCCAAAAACGCAATGCGTCGTGCCACTTTGAGCCTGTTTTTGAGGAACTTCCCAAAGTCAAAATTGAGCTCATGATAGCGCGTTGGAAAGCCCTATCTGTCTAATATCCAACCCAAGTGGAATTTTTCAATTCGGAGTTCATGTGCCCCTCCAAAACCGCAATCTCCCAATACTAGTTTCTGCTGGTGCAAAAGGTGGTAGAAAGGCCACTTTTGGAGTGTTTTTGACCCTTAAGAACATCCAGAACTTAATGAAATCCTTAGGTAATCCATGAGCATGCATAATTTATCATAAGAAATCCAAAAATGTTAATTTTTCCTTCAGAATATGTCCCAATAATAAGCGCGGGCAAGGTGGCGCGGCGCGTCGGGCAGGAAAATCTGTTTTGTGACCAATAAAACAAAATTGACAAAATTTTCTCCAAATTTTCTGAAATTTGGAGTGAAGGTCCCCCATCAAGTTTCATGCTCAGCCAAAGAAGCTTCAGCCAATATTTGAAGTGGATCATGCTTTTTGTGACGCTTCAGTGCCTTCCTGGTGCATGCAGTTTCAGTGGTTGAATCATTGTCTCGGTCATATGACGTGTCGGTGTTCGTCTCCATGGTGTTGCAATGTGTATGTCAAGTGTATACTGATATATATGTGGTGAAAATAAGATTTTGGTGTATGTTTTCAATGACAAATGTGCCAAAGGAAAATGAGGGACTATGAGGAATACGGGATAGTAGGTATAAGTGAACTGTGGAGTTTGTCAAGTGAGATTTGAAATGTGTTAACAGTCTCTTGACTATGTTTAGGGATGTGGGGTTTGCAGATTTTTTGTAAATAATATGGGAGGGAGCAAAAATGATAGGGAATGGTAGGTTTTAGGATAGGCAAAATATTTTTTAGGCACAAGTGATATGAGTGATAAATGGGATTATGAGGGAATAGGAAAGGGATATAAGTGGTTTGGGAATCTAGGAATATTTGCAAATGATATGGGAGAGTAATGGTTATGGGGAATAGTAGGGTTTAGGAAATAGGGAAAATGGGAAAATGAAAATAAGTGATATAAGTGTTGTTGGGATATAAGGGAACATGGGCTTTAGGAGTGAATGCTTCTTAGAGGTGTAAGAGGAAATAAAAAATAGGTTATAATGATAATACAACACTGATGGGAAAGGAATCATAGGTGGGAAAAGATAGTATGACAGTGAGTATTCAGCAGGAAAATGAATTTTTTAAAACACCATTTGCAACCCTAAGGAGCATTTCTTACCAAATGAGAGGGTTTATAACTTTGGCATTCAAATTCTTCGAATGGACCTTCAAAACCACACCAAACACTAGCAAGAGCGATTGTATAAACTTACTTGTGCATGTAGCAACCAAAAAGATGCAATTTAGAGAAGACTGGCAAAAAAAATTCGATCTCAGGCCTATGCACCGCGCAGAAATCCCAACACGCCATGACCTCTGTGTGCACCATGCCAGAGTAATTTTACACTGTGCAGAGCAGCTCTATGCGCCACGCCTGCCCAGTGCGCCACAACGGACACTCTATGCGTCGCGCCTGCAATTTCACCAACAGTCTCGGCTTTTAACAAATGTTTTCGCTCCTCCAAACTTTGTTTTGCTCTTCCACACTTTCCTCCGGCTTCCTTGATGACTCTTGCGTGCAAACGGAGCTTGAACTTGGAAAGATCAATGCATTTTGATTTTTCATTTTGACAAATCCACTTTTTTAGTGTTGCAGGCTTTGGAACTTTCATATAACTTTGTTTTTGCTTCCACTGTGATTTTTTGGATGAACTTCTTGTCAATCTTTTGCAGGGATGGTGGCATGTTTCGGCAAAGGAGGACCAGGGCTGCCTCTTAATTCTTCATGACTGGAAAACCTTTAAAAATTACATATTTATTTACAAACAATAAATTTGACGATTTCTTCTTCAAAACAGAGTTTTGAAGAAGAACCACTCTTAAGCATTATTGATGATGAAAATCTTGAAATAGAAACTTAGTTCGAACCTCCCTCTGGCCTGCTGGTATTATTAGTCATTTTGAGGACTAAATCAACTAAACCCTAGACCTAAAAAGACCTAAAACCCTAAAATGACTCTTCGCTGACCAAGGGACGAAACAAGACTATGAATGACTGTAAAATTGACTTTGATGAATCGACCTAAGCCAGCAGGATAAGGCATGAGGGGTATGACTGAGAAAACCCTTCTGTCAGATAATGGCATGCCCCTAACAGAGTACGGATGAATGAAATGAATGGGACACCTAAAAATGAAATGCAATAAGAGAAATGATCTCTGACGGAGGGATGAACAGACCGACTCTAATAGATACCCTTTACAATTTTTCTCTTTGGTGCAAGTGAAGCAATGGTGCTTTTGACAAACCCTAGAGGGCACTTTGGATATCCTCTGAATGCCTTCTGTTGTTATGAAGGAGGACTTATCATCTTCAATTTGACATGTTCTGTCCATCTTTCCAATCTCTCATGTTTTAGGGCTGTTAGAGAAAAATAAGTAGTGTTGTCTTCTAAGTTATCTATAGCCCTTTCAAGTTCATTCATTTCTATTATGTTCACCTCACCTTTTTCCCTCATTCATTCATGATTTCTGAAAATCTTCAATGTGTTCTTGATTTTTTCGAGGTGTCTTCTATCCTTGTGGTCCTTGTGATAGTTCTTTGCTTGGCAACATTGTCTTGTCAATCAATCACAAAACCCTGATTCTCTTTAAACATAGGCCTGCTACCTTCTTCTAGGTTGTGGATGTGTTTTGGTGATGATTTCACCCTCCTACCTTACCTCTTCTTAGGCTAATGGCCATCTTGACCATCCTTGTAGAAATGTGAACAAGGGTAGTTGTTCCCTTGCAAAATTTGTGCTTTGGCCAAGGAGGCCTTTCTTGAAGGGCTCTTGATCAGTTTTGGACAAAGCTACTGGACCTTCTTCTTCTTTTGATGCAGCCTCTTTATATAGGAAAATACAGATATTTGAGAAACCAAATCAACCCTATGACCTATGAAACCCTAGGTGACTTAGTGGAAGGTTCTTTGGGCTTTGCCTTTGCTTGAAAACTTGACTTGGGATCTTTTAGGTGTAAAACAGAGTTTTTGATAGACTAATGTATTGAAGATCCAAAATCCAATTTACTTCATTTATCTAAAGAGCCTACAGAGATAGGTTTTAGATCATCAATGCTTGAGGCATTTTGGAGATACAAGAGAGCTGGTTGATTGGTGGCCCTAGGTAGCAATGGAGGGATTAGGCAAAAAAAAACAGAGGATTGAGGCCAAAGGTGAAAAAACATAGAGACAAAGAGTGACATGAGCCCCTAAAGGGTTTTCTGGGATTGGTGAACTGAGCTTGACATGATGGGATGATGAAATAGTGAAAAAATTTATCCTAAGGATAATGAAGGTAGTAATATTTCTAAAACTCACAATGTTCATGAACTTTGTTTCTAGAAATCTAGGAGAAGTATTTAGTGATCTAAAAAGGAAAAAATTATTGATGTATAACACACTATCTTCCAATTTTTATAGAATTCCAATCTGATGCTCAAAGATAGAGTTATGACGATTTTCCCAAGGTCACTTCTTTGAGATGAGTTTCAGGAGCTTGCAAAAACACTGACTTCCACAAATCATATCTCCGAAAATATTGTGCACCTTGATCTAAAATTTTTACAGGAGCTTCCTCAAGATTTCAACTTCGCCGCATAAAAATTTCAACTTTTTAACTTTCGTAAAAAAAATGTTAGAGCGAAAATTCCACGATGACCTGTTTCAGATAGCGAAATCCCTTACATAAGGAGGATACGAGGATCACAATTTATATAAATGCTTAGGTTGAGAGGGGCTTCAACAAGTGAATGTGGGAGGGATTTCAGGAGCTTAAAAAATCTTAATTATGACTTTTCAATGACCCATGCCACAACCCCATAGGGTTTTAGCCCACTAACTGGGGGCACAAACTTCAAACATGAATATCTCTCAAACCGAGAAGAATTACGTGGCGTGCTATATATCAACGGACACAAATCGAAAAGAAGAAACCATAAAAAGCATTCTTGACCCAAAATATATTAATTTGGTAGGTCAAAATTTCCATGCAATATTTGGGTAGCCCCTGGTGCTGCTTGGGTTGACATCAATGACAACCGTTGATCAACAAAAACTGCTCCGGAAGTTTAGGACCTAAAAAAATACTAAAAATAGTAAATGATGTTATAAACAAGGAGAATTATGAAACCGAATGGAGGTCTAGGTGAAATAGGTGGGTGGCCACCAATATCCTCTTCGATCATTGAGACCATGCATGCCTCAGTTTTTTGTGGGAGTCTCTTGCTTCTCCTTTCTCCTCCAAACTTTGATAGGTTGATCTTTGACACACAAATCACCTTTATTCTTCTTATGTGGTTTTCCCTGCATTATCTTCTCTCTTTGACTGAATCATATGTAACACTTGGGAAGCTTTAAACATTTAGCTTTAAGGCCCACGCTGTCATAGACATAACACCTTATGTGACCTAAGAATGAAGAAAAAAATCATATTTTTTTCCTAATCTATTTTCTCCTTGAATGTGCCCAACAATCAATAGCCCTATGGAAAAAACCATTGCGTTAGAAAGAATAACCATAAAAAGCACTATTATACCTAACCATTGATGAACTTAGTGATGAGGGTAGTCTTCATTACATGCATGCATGAGGTTTCTTCTTTTGTTGAGAGGAGTTGATCTCTTTACTTTTGAAATTTGCTACTATATATGCAAATTTTTGACATCTGAAGAACTTGACATTTCTTATCATGGGAGAAATAAATTTATTAGAAAAAATACTTTTCTTGGCTCATTCGTTTTCTCCTTTTTTGGTTTTTGATCTTGTCAGTGACTTTCCTTTTTCATGTTGCTACTAACTACTCCAATATTTTATGGTTTACTTATAGTTGTTTAAGTGCTAGATCCAATCCTCTCTAATACTTCTCTTGTAGAGTTTGTTTCAGATTTTAGTCTTTGACATTGATCTTCTATTTCCTTAACTTCTTCCTCATTTCTTCTTTTATTTTTCTTCCTTCTTTTGGTTGAGTCTTCAAATCTAAAGTTTCTTCCTTGAAATTTTTCTCTCTTCCTTCAAGTATTTGAACCAATTTCCTCAAATCTCTATTTTCAGGTGAGACCCTTTGTATTATAGCTATTGTTGAGATAAGCCAAAATTTATCTTTAATTGGTCTCTCCTTTTCTCTACAACTACTACTAATTTATTCTCAAAAATTATTATCTCCGCATATATCTGAAAGATCAATATCAATTGATTGATTAACATATTCTAACCCATCAATCTCAAGAGCATCATCATCACTACATGTGCAAGATGAAACTGGTAATTCATCACCATTATTGGCTGAAAAAAAGAAGGGTTCTTCTGAGTCTGAAATATTCTTGACTTGTTTGTTGCTCTTTTTCTTTTGAGACATATTCTTCTTATTCTTTCCCATGGTCCATAATAAAATTTCAAGTGGTCAGGTCAAGCTTTACTGGAGAGAACCTAGCTCTGATACCAATTGCTATAAATGTAGATGACTACTAGGGGAGGTGAATTAGTAGTGAAGGAACATATAATTTTTTTTCCCAATTAATTATTCCTTTAAATATTCACAAACTAAAACACATAAGGAGAGATATCAATAGAGCACCAAAACATAGCACTACACCATAGAAGATAATCAACACATGAGACACATAGTTTTGGTGGAAACTCTCAAGGTAAGAAAAAACACCTTTTTTGTTATATTTATTCTTGTTCTCTTATTATTATCAATGAAATATTTATATCTTTTCAACTTTCCACCACCAAATAGAAGCCACTTCCCCTATGGATTGTTTTGTTGGTCACCGCCAACTAAGAAGTCTCTACTCACACGACTTTGCAGGTCACCACCTGCTAGAAGACACCACTACCCCTATGGACAATATTAGTGGCCACCACTAGCTAGGAAGTCTCTAATCACATGAATTTGTAGGCCACCACCTATTTGAAGCCACCACTCCCATTAAGACTCGCCCAACCACCACTCGACTATCCATCCACCACTAGATGGAGCTACTACACCCTATATACTAATTTGTTAGCCACCACTCGTATCTTGTTCATCCACTACTAAACAAAGGCAACCACCTCATTTAAATATTAGATCCATGTTCTTATTCATTTCAAACTGGACTCAAGGAGAACAACACAACTCAACAAAAACATATCAATTCTCTACTTTATGATAAAATCAACCAATATAACCATTGCATGAGATAATATGAATAATATAATAAACACATCATCTAAAAAAATACACATATAAATCATCAAATCTCCCTTTGCACCATCTCCTCTCTCTCTGCACAATATGTTAGTTGAATCATTCTTTTGCTACCTTCTACAAGGGTTGATATATCTGTGCAACTGTTTAGGAAATATGCATAGTATGCTCTACTGCATACTTTCCTCTTATTACACATTTTTTTCCTCACACACACTATAAATACATCGAAACTCTCTCTAATATATATATGAACTGAAGTGATTAACATAATAATTACCAAGGAGTCTCGAGCTCAACAAGTCTATGTTCATACACTCAGGGAATGATCTGAAATTTTGAACATTTATTCTTCTTTACATTATCCTTCATGATCTACATTAAATGGGATAGATATACAACTTTGATAAAATTATACAATACTTCCTTATACCCTATAATTAGTTACCAAGTGTAATTACCATCAGAGAAACCCCTGGAAATGTCTTGAGTGCGCAAAGAATCCACATAGAGTAACACATGTTTTACCTTTGGGAAAATAATTACATAGATGGGTAATGAAAGTTTCATTGACAAGACCTGATTTACTAATGTAGGTTTCCATCAGGATACTTGAGATACCGTGATTTCAAACCCTTTCTTGCATATAACCAGCTCCAAACTTCCAAGACTTGTTTATCTACTTCTTCAAGCATCTCCCAACCTTACAAAACATATGAAACCCCATGAAAACAATCTGATAAACATGAAAAGGGCCTCCAAACATGTAATGTTCCTTTTTCAGAAACATTGTCAATTGATAAAACAAATCTATTCCAGAGATAGACTGCAGGGGCATTTACTGTATTTGTCACCTTTAAACAAAGGACGAGCTCCAGAGGCTACCTGGCCCACTAGCAGACTCTTTTTATAGAGTGATTTTCAAAGGAAATATCCCCAATAGAGAAATAAAACAAGATTGGGGATCTCTTAAGATAACCCCAACATTGCAGCTACAACAATAAAAAATACATCTAATGGTAAATATCAGTGAATCATATACACATGAAATGCCGGAGAACTCAATGGCCATCATATTAGATCATAGCAGCAATAAAATACACAACTCCTTGAGGAAACAAACACTCAAGCAAGGCACTAGAATCCTCAAGAAAACTGTACAAGGAAACATGAGAAACACTGTTGCATAAAGAAAGCCCTAAGCCATGACTGCGCAGTTATAGAGAGGAGCTGCTGCATAAATAATGAAAATAAAATGATATGACAATGTAGGCTCAAATAAAGGAGGGGGAGCATGATATCAACCCCTGAAAATACAATAAATCATTCCTCTAAAAGGATTGGATGAAATCTACACAAAAATGGCATTTTGCAGAAATGCCGGAGTAGCTGGGTAGCTGCAGCTACTCAAGAACTGGAAATACATGGAGAAGGTTGAAATGTCTAAAACAGCTGAAGAATCCTCCTCCAATGGAAATCTAAAGTGAAATGCTGATCCTTTCACCGAATACTTCTCCTCCAAATGGGGGTTAATCCCTCAGAGCAAATAATCACTAATGAGAACGTTGTCTAAGAGAGGGACTGTGTTTCCTCTGATGGAAAGTGGTTGGCCTGATGCCAAATATGGTGGGATATGCTCAAGAACCACCGTTTCTGATCTCCCAATGAATAGAACTTCTCTCCACTGAAAAACTAGCTCCAGATGGTGTGTGGAAACCTCCCCGGCAACACCCAGCAACACTGCACAATATCTGCTCCAGAAACTGTGCTGATGTAGATGGATGAAGCTATGGACTAAATGCGTCAATATGGGTAATGGAGTGCAATGCTTCATGAGCTACTCAAGAAGGAGAGGAATTCCTAAACAGGACTCCCTCGTGCCCGAGGGCACTGCAGCTCTGCTGAACAGCAAGAGGCAGCAATTTGTCTCAATAGACAAATAATCGAATGATCCAAGATAGTCTCAATGGATGCCTTGCTCCTCTCTTAAAAAATGAGCCTTCCCTCCATGGGCCCTACTTTGAATTAGGGTTTACTCCATCTATAATATTCCCTCCTATGTTGTCCCACATAGTGCTTTCCAACTCATGCCACTGCAGTTTGACTTGGTCAACCTTGGCCAAGAATGTATGCAAAAACCTCCTTTCACACATGGAGGTGTGAAATCCAACTCCAATATGATCCTCTTTCATACTTATAGGATTTTTATTCCCTAACGATGCAAAGAATGGGTCCCCTACCCATTTTATTCATCTCCTAACAAAATTTAATGTTCCATAAAAATTTGGAACATTACAAAACATGCTATCTATAAGCATCAAGCCATGAACATAAAACTCCACCTTGTCAAGTAAATGTGCATCCTCCTACAAGTTTTCTGCAATCACAAAGGGTGAGACATAATCCAGGTTTGAATCAACACAAGAAAAATGTTTATAAGTTTATGTTGACATCAATTCCAACATTCTCCCCCTTTTGGATTTATGTCAACCTAAACCTAATCTCCATGACTCTGAGGCCGATATGAGTTCCATACTCCATAACTCTGTGGTTGATATTACCTTCATACTCCATAACTCTAAGGTTGATCTAATCTCCATACTCTTTCCAATTTATCTCCCCCTTTGACATAAATGGAAAATGGAAATAACAAAAATAAACAACAATGTCTTAAATGTGAGAAGTGAGGGAAGTACTCCACATGTCAAGCTCAACATCACGTCGATACAAATATGATACAAACGAAGAAACTAAGGATGTCTCTCTTGCAAGATAAACATGTTAACCAATAAATTCAACTGTTAACATTTCTCTAGCCAATTCCATGAATCCTCTCATGCTGACCATGTTTCCCTTAAACATATAATGGAGCTACAAACACATTCTATTTGTTGTTGTAGCAACACTTCCGCTTCTTTACAATAAGCCTCCTTGCCAAGTGCAAGAGGTTACTCCTCATGAACTAGGACTCCAACTGACTTGAGAAATGATATAAAATGAAGTTCCATACAAATATAAGGCTTCATGGAGCAATTACATGGCTGTGATATGTACATAATACTAACATATGAATACTCTATAAACAAACCAATCACCAACCAACGACTCTATGAACCCAAGTTTGCATCATTAACCCTAATGCAATAGGGATATATCAATGATATATAGGATAAGACATGACTTGGACTCCCATTACCTCATACATTAATGATATGAAAAAATTTTACAATATAATCTAGACATCATGGGTCCCTCCATGAGCAATGTAGCAACAAGAAGAAGAAAATTCCTTTATACAAGCCCAATACAATGATATGAATGAAATATGCAGCATCCATGAGTAATGATATATTCTCTATATGTAGCAACAAAAATACGATACATTAGGCTATTTTCAACATCACAACCATAATCAATTATCCTATTAACATAGAAATGTGGCATTAATGAAGACCTTTTGTAACACTTGTAGCAAAGTCATTATAAAACCACTAGAAACCACCATGCTCCACATAAACATCTCCAAATAATCATATGAAAACAAAAATATGAATAACATGACATGGAAAAAACAACATATACATAATCATCATCATTAAGCAATAAATAATAAATAAGGCTCAACAACAATTAGCGTAATTGGTTATCATCAACATTGGCTTCAGACAACAAATCAACAAGAAACAAGAGCATCACTAGCAACATGTGAGCCAATACAAGAAATATCTCCAACGTCATCAATGCATGGCCAAATATGCAATGTATCTAGGAAGAAATAAAAAATAACTAATCTGTGCAATAACAAAAACAACATAATATTTGGCAACACAACATGGTCAACAACAAATGAACTCATCATCTCCTTTACCTCATGCCATCAAGGTATACACACTCTCTCCTCGTATAATGGGATATAAATCTCAAGAAACAACAACACTAAAACAAAAACATCATAGGAAATGGCATAGTCCCATGAGACTCATACAACAAAAAACTCTCTCCATGCATCAACAACAACATACCTCTAATCCAACTTGCACAAATTCATAAGCACATCACAACTCATCCATCCAAATGCAAAACATATCAACAACAACATGCATCATACACCAATATATATAAGGTAAGAGTAACAATATGCACACTCTAGATGTGTTAACTCCAAGGCACCATAATCTAATCTCCATAGAAACCATACTAGCATGATAATACATGACATAAATATGATCTAGCGGTATGATTGCACTAGCAATGTACCAAATATACCATGCAAGCATACTAACACATCTGAATCTCTATGAGAAAAGCACAACACACCCTTACTCAACATCTTCTTGCAATAAGCTCATGTCAAATATGTGTATAACAAGATTCTCTCAGCATATAGAACTTTCTCATACAATAATGGCAATATCCATGGCATATCATGAGCTCAAATAACAATCAATCTAAAACAAAAAAAATTCCTAAGCTAATATAGAAAATTTTCATATTAACTCATACATAACTATGAGGCAACACATAAGCCATACAAAATCAAGGCACATACTCTCGTAACAAACAAATGTCAGATAAGCACATAGCATGAGGAACATAGAAATCTCCTCCAACAATTTCCAATAGATGCATAACACACTACTTCATAATGAACACAATTACAACAATTTTCAATTCCAATAGAAGCAAGAATGCTCCCCCTGAAAGTGTGATCATCCTTCACTCCTTGACAACTTGCTCTATGAGGATTCCGAGCTCTAAATCCTGATCAAAAAACTTTGAACAAATCCACCATCAGTAGAATAAATCATTGTAGCAAACATCAAGTCAAATAAAATGTTTCCATGTCCTCAAATTTATATTAATAATCAACATACAATTGTTGCAAGGCTAACAAAAAATATATGTGGCTGATCTAAATTCTGCCAAGCTAAAAATAAGAATAGATTAGAAATAAAACTAACATTTAAAACCTCATGAACTTCCTTCGAGCCCATGCATCATATTCCTAGTACAAATATTTTTTCGTCATACATTCTCTTGGATAAGGATGCACCTCCAAGGATCTACAAGCAACTCAAGATGCATCCATATCTCCCTTTGACACCATTCGAAGCTCATTTTTTGGTCGGAGTCTCTTTTTGCTCTTTTCTCCTCTAAAATTTAATAGGATGATATTTGACATGCACATCAGGCTTCCTTCTTCTTATATGTTTGTGTTGCACTAAAAACTGTCACCTTGACATTCTGCTGACTGTATGAGCTCATTGTCACTCATACTTACCTCCTCTGCAAGTCTTACAACCTCTACTCCTCATGTCAAGCCCTAAAAACAGGAGAAAAACCCTAAAAAGCTCCAAAACCCTGGGTATGTAGGTAATGTGAAGCTTACCTGCGTTCCTGGCTGGGGTACGCAGGTAATGTGAAGCTTACTTGCATTCCAGAATGAAATTTCTTAGTGTATTTCCTGCGTACCCCCTGTCAAAGTCAAAAGGGCAAGAAACCAAAGTAAAAAAGTTGTTTTTCGGTCAATTCTAGAAGCTTCTGGATGAGATTTTTTGGGGATGAGTACGCTCTTATAAGGTTCATGCATCCCACACCTTAAGGAGCTAACCCCTTGATGTGAGGAGCCTATCCCTTTGAAGGAGGATTCTATACCTTCATAGGTGGAACCCTAACCTCCTCATCTGCACTATAAAAAGAGGCATTGGGTAACCTAAAAGGGATTTCAAGCTTTAGTGTGTGATTGAGGTGAAGTGTTGTTGAGATTTAGACTCCTTTCTGCTGAGATTTTGTGAGGAAAGATCACATACCTCTATGTGCTCCTGGAGGAAGAGTGAAAGGCTTATCAAAGTAGAGGAAACACCTGCTTCGGACCCCGGGCAGGCCTATTCAACATCAAGGCTAAGGTTGTAAGGTTCTTCTATTATTTCAAAGTTAATACAATAAAGTTTGTTTTTCTCAATAAATTGTCATTCGATTGTTTATTTCAATAAGATGTCGTTTAATCGTTTATTTCATAGATTCCTTGATCACTATGATAGGTGTGTTTTATAATTATTTGTTATACAAGTGCTATTTAATATTTTCTTGTTTATGATTGCAGGTCTTTAAAGACGACACTTTGTTGCGACGAAAGATGATACTTTGTTGCAACGAAAGATGACACTTTGTTGCGATGGAAGAACTATTGTTGTGACGGAAGAACTATTGTTGTGACGGAAGAACTATTGTTGTGCCGAAAGAAATACTGATGCAACGGAAGAACTACGATTGCAAATAAGTGTTTGGATCTAAGGTAGGATTGACACCTTTGTAGCATTTACTTGTAAAACAAATATATTTAGAGAAAGACAAAATTAGTTGTTCATTTGTTGCTAGATTGTCTTCTGACACTAGGGAGATCGATCTTGTCTGCAAGATCAATTTATCTGGCCAACAAATTGGTGACTCCACTGGGGAAAGAACTTGTTTTTATTTGAGAAAATGATTTTTTCTTATTTTTGATTGATTTGTGCAGGCTTGGGTAACTTAGATTTACTTTGCTTTTAAAAGTTTTGAAGTCTTTTTTGTTTTTCTTGAACTTTTTTAGGGACCGCACATTGTTGCAGACCATGTTAAAAGTCTTCAAAAACTTAGATTTATTCTTTCAGTTTAGTTTATATTTGATTTAGGATTCCTAGCGTCTTTCCAAATCTGTATGTTTTCTGTCGAACATCTCTTGTGAACGAGTTTCATAGCACTTTTGTTATGAATGATTTTCTAGAAGTTTTGCATTTTTAGAGTGGTTTTCGCTTTGTCTCTGTAGTGACCCAAAGATTAGAATCTTAAAAGTGCCTTAGATCACCTTGGTATCTTTTATCTTCTTGATGAGTCTGACTTGGTTGTGAAATTCATTATTTTTGAGAAATAGATATAGTTTTCTCTTTGCAAATCTTTGAACAAACTTTGTTATAAGTTCTGAGTTTCATTTTTACAAAAGAAAACATATCTGGATGTTTTTTGATTTATTTGTTATTCTGGGCAAATGAATCCTTAGTTTACTGAACAAGTAAGCAAAAAATTCTCAAAAAAAAATTAAAGCTTTCATTCAATTAGATTTTCAAAGTTTGTAGATCTCAAAATTAGTTTTTCATAGTTTTGAATGCTTTTTAGAACTTGTAAATTTATTTTGAAAGAAAAATTGTTTTTTGTAGTTTCGAGTTTTGAAAGTGAAAGGGATTTATTGTGAGCATTGATTATTTGTCTCGTTTTGAGTTCTTATTGAAAAACAAAAAGATTTTCTTTTCATTTATTCTTCATGTTCATAGAAATAATTGTCTCTTAAAAGAAATTGCATTCTCAAACTCTTTCTTTAGCTAGAATTTCATTGAAAGAAAAACGAATTGTTTATCATTTTAGGTGCATTTTTTTAGTGTGTTTGGAAGTCAAGTCTTCACCCCATCAAAGTTTCATTTCCATACCTATTGACTTAAATAACAACCCATAAAAACAACGCTTAATTAAAATTGATCTAGTAATCTTTTCTATTTCTAGGGCTCTTGTCACCAATATAGCTTAGGCTAGTATCTTGGAGTAGGGAGTAATTAAATCTCCAAGATAGTAAAAACAAACAAGTAGATAAATCTTGTGGTAGGAAATAAATCCAATTGTAATTGGTGCAATCTGGGAAGCTTCTCTTAAAGGAGTTAATCACGAGATCATGTCCGAACCTTTGAGATAATCAATTATGTTTCATTGGGAAAGATAGAAGATCTGCGCGCATTACAAATGGTAAACCTCGGATTAACCATTATCGAGGAGTCTGGGGTCACTTGTTGGTAAACCTCAGATTGACCATGTCGAGGAGCCTTCAAGGGGATTGAGCTTTGTTACTATGCCCTTGCGCATAGAATCGATTCGTAGACTGTTCCCCCAGTTGTATTTGTTACTATTGGTAACCTTAGTGTCCATAAACTTAAGATTATTTCCTAAGGTAACGGTGAAGGAAAGATCTCACTGTAGCTGGAACAGACGTCGACTAGACTCACTTGGACTCTCTGGGGGGTTTTCTTCACGCGAGATGGTTTTGTGAAGAAACTTGTGCCAGTCTATTTCATTAAGCAGGTTGTCGGAGTAACTGTTCCAACCGCCCTTTCTGTATTAAACTTATACTAAGTTGGATTTCATCACCAACTAGTGTTTTTAGTACGAGAAGTTACTGTTTGTGCGTGGTTTGAACTCTTAGATTATTTAGGCGTGTGATTTAGCTGTTTGTTCCTTTAGAGACTTTAGGTGATTTTATTGAAATTTTCTTTGTTTACGTGTGATTGATTAATATTTAATCGTGGAAGAATTACCGAGACAGCCCCGGAGACTTCAGGGGAAGCCCCCTGAGTATACACCAATTCAACTTGAAGGGCTACGTGCTCTAGTATTATCTAGTAGCGGTAGAATTAGATCAACAGAAGTCAAAAGTTCATCTATAGTTGTTCATCCTGATCATCAAATACCCACAACAAAGCATATTCAAGAGCTGATTTCAGTTTCTGAAGTTACTGGTAGTATTTCTCCTTCTAGTGAACTAGCTGAAGAACCTGAAATTTCTGAGCCTGACACTGAACCTTTTGTTTTGGAAACATCGTCAGGATTTATTACTCCAACTTCTAGCGATCCTGGTTCACCTAGGGTAAGAAATATTGTTACTGACGATCTTCTATCTGGCCTCATTTCTATTGAAGAACTTTCCAGTCCAGATGAAGAAGTAACTCTTCCTGAATCCCCACAGTCTTTGAATCTTAGGGGGCGTGAATCTATTTTATACAACCCTATTAGGAGTGATGCTTGGTATTTATCTTTGACAATTTTTTTATAAAATCCGGGTCTTGCTTTTTCACCACCTCGAATTCCTTTTCATCCTACGCCCAGAGGTTACTATCCTTCATCGATCATGTCAGGAGAGTCATCTATGTTTTCCCAAACAACAGAAACTTTTTTATATGGCGGTCCTTCTATTCCTTCGGGGTACCAAGCTCTCTCTGGTACTTTCTCAGGAGCACCTCCTCGACCGACTGAACAAGTATTATCATCTAGTCTTAATGGAATTAAAAATGAAACATCGAACGCAGAGAAAATCTTTATGATGTCTGGTAATATTCCAAATCCTCAACCTCAGGGTGGTCAGTTACCGCCTGGGGGGCAACCTCAGGGTGGTAAGTTACCGCCTGGGGGGAAACCTCAGGGTGGTCAGTTACTGCCTGGGGGGCAACCTCAAGGTATTCAATTACCGCCTGGGGGGTAACCTCAAGGCAGTCAGTTACCACCTGGGGGGCAACCTAAAGGTAGTCAATTACTGCCTGGGGGGAAATTTCAGGGTAATTTTTTCCCAGGACAAACTGTAGGACAATATTATTTTTGAGAACAACCTTAAGGACAGTACATACCTCAAGGTTATCAACCTTTAGGACAGTACATACCCCAAGGTCAATCCTAGACTCAGTATATTCCTCAAGGTCCTTATCAACCCCAGATTCAATATGTGCCTCAAGGTTATCAACCTGAAGGTCAGCACCCAAATCAAGGTTTTCAACCACCTTCTGGTCAATCATTTTTACAAGGAGTTGGAAATTTACCGCTTAATTATCTACCCTATGTTCAACCAGGCTATGGTCCTTAATATGTACAATCTTCTACGGGAAAATACCCCGGAATGAACATGGTGTGGGATCCATCCAAAATTCAACAGACTAAGCAACCTAATGTGAAGTTACCTAGTCAACCTAGATAGCCTTTGGTTTCTGGTCCAACCCAGCAACCTATCCAGCCTACTGTTCAAATCCCTGCACCTGGTTCTGTTCAGTAGCCTGGGCCTAGTACACCTTAGACTCCGCCTCAAACTGCTGCAACTACTACGACATCTGATCAACCTATAACACCTATTTTTGGAGTATCTATAGCTCCAATTTCTTCTATCCCTGCATCTGTGCAAATTCCTCAAGTCTCTGTACCCCAGTCAGGACCTACAGTTTAGAATTCGGTCCAGATACCTATATGAAAAACTGGTACAAGTAAAATTGTCATGATTCAACCGAAATTCACATATCAACCATACCAGGTACAGTATCAATTCGGTATCGTTGCACAAAACCCAGTTTATTAGTATCAACTGTATCCTGGCTATACTTATCAACAGCCTCAACAACCATAGTTTGGTACAGTTAATCCTGGTTTCCCAGGAGGTTATACCATTCCTAATGAAAATCTGATTCTCAGTTATCCTGGGTATCCTCCTCCCGGAACTACTCTTATTACTCAAGGTTTTTTCGACCCTAACCATCAGTTACCATTTATTGCAACTTTGGATTTACTTGATTTGTCACGCCTTACGAATGATCCAATTTACTATCATCTATATTGGTCACCAATGCCACATAAGTTGCCCAGTGATATACCAAAATTCAAGGGTAAGTTAGGAGAGGATCCGTCAAATCATGTTATGAATTATCACCTCTGGTGTGTGTCTAATTCGATAATTGATGATTCAATTCACTTACGTCTTTTTCAATGAACTCTTATTGGTCTTGCCGCCAAATGGTACATTGAGTTACCATGAGGCTCTTTTAATAATTTCAATCAGTTAGAAACTGCTTTCTTAACTTATTTTTAGTTGCCTGTCAGATACAAAAATGGCACAGAACTATTGACTTCACTAAAACAATCCACGTCCACGTATATTTCTGATCATATGCACGAATGGCAACGTTGAAGGCGTTTAGTGAAATTTTTCATTCCAGATCAAATTTTGGCAGAATGGTTCATTAAATCATTACTACCCAAACTCACTAAAGATGTAGCTAAGGGAGGAGTTGTTATTGAAGAGAAATTCATTGCTCAAGCTCAGTACCTTGACCTCGTCTACACGCAGTCAGGTACTTTGCATGAAAAAATCCCCGATCTTCCAAAACAAGGTCAAATAACTGCAGCTCCTTCAGGGTCTCATGCCGCTGATGGTATGATTGGTTTAGTTAGTACTAAAATCAAGAATAAATCTTCAAATAATTCTTCTCCTGTAATAACTTTACCTGATTCCCCAAAAGGAGAATATTCCACTGAAATTTCTGCCGACATTCATGTCGTAGAGACATCTACGTCCAAATCTAAATATGGCAGTAAAAAGAAGGGGAAGAATAAAAAAAAACAAAATTCAAAAGATAAAACAGATAAAAATTAATCTAATGATGAAAAATGCAGGCCTCGTTATCCTTGTTTCATTTGCGACGAGGATCATTTTACTAAAGAATGCCCTCATCGAGCGGAGGTTTTGAAATTCGTTAAAGGTTCTCAACAACCTACTTTCTTGAAGGATCCTTTTCCTACTCAAGATAGTAAGATGATTGGTTCTACCTCGAATGCCTCAGAAGAACTTGTTATGATGATGTCTCATGTCAGGATTGTGATGTGATCGCAAGATTATGGTAGTAAAAGTCCTCTTGGTGGTAAAGAAGCAGAATCTTCTAATTCAAACACATCAACTACACCTCCTCTTGTTTCTGATCCACTACAGATTGAGAAACCCAATTCAGACTTAGTAATCAAACCGCCTGCTAAAGGTGCACTTCGTAAATTGGTTTTCAATCCACATGCGAGAGCTTATCAGAATTACAACATTGTTGAGGACTTAGCTATTTCCCCTTCAACAACGTCAGCTTTTAAAGTGCTTCAATCATGCCTAGCACAGCGTAAATTACTTTTTTCTGCCATAGGAGCTGTCGATACTCAGGATTTGAACCTAATAATATTCGATTTAGAGAATAGTACACCCTGCCTACCTCATCAAATGGCTTTCCAGATTCCAGTATTAGTAAAAAAAAGACCGGTCTTTCGGACTGTGATTGATGAAGGGGCTTCTACGTGTATTATGTCGATCCAGTGTTGGAAATCGCTTGGTTCTCCTACACTCAATCAGTCTCCGACAATTCTAAAGGCTTTTGATGGTCGAGGGTTCCATCCTTTCGGTATTTTGCAGGATTTACCTATAGGGGTCGAAGGCAAAACCGTAAATCTAGATGTGGAAGTGGTTGATGCCCCTCTAGATTACAACCTTCTCCTAGGTCGTAGTTGGTATTATGCTATGACTGTTGTTTTTTAATCAGTCTTTTGGCTTATCAAGTTTCCACATCAAGGAAATATCGTTACAATAGACTAGCTCACTTATTTCTCATCTGATCTAGCCTCTACAGAAACTATCCATCACATCGGTAAAATGGATATCCCTTACAAGGATGTTGGCATAGGTTTGATTAAAGATTCTGGTTTACTAGGAACTTTTTCCTTTCCTACTCCCAACGTATCACCTCCTATTGCAAATATTCATATGATTTCATCGAATACTATTACTTTTGATGATCCTTGGATCGTACCTACCGATTCCGAGGTGGATTCATTTGATGGTGCGATGCCTTTGAGTCCCTTTGAAATTGCATATCAGGCTGTACAGTCATTTTCTGATCTTTCTTCAACCGAAACTGATCCAATGAATGCGATCCATGAGGAATCACTTTCTATGTCTAGCTCAGCCACAACAACATATCCTGATATTTTTCATACTAATGCGTAGATTCGTGAACTTTTGTTTGTTGACGATTTACCATGGGAAGATCTACATCATCAATCTTCGTTTTTACCTGAGCTGGATCATTTTGAAAATGATTTCTCTTCTATTTTTACTACTGAATATGTCAAAGAACCGCAGAATCCATTGCAAAATCTTGATTCTGAGTTAAATTTGGAAAATATCTCTCGAACGATTCCTATTGACATTTCAGTTAAGCCTGGAATAATTGAAAACATTCATATAGGTGCTTGTTTTACGGATGAATAAATCCAAACTTATAAAGCCCTATTTCAAGAATTCCTTGACATGTTTGCCTGGTCATTTGAATAAATGCCAGGGATCGATCCGTCAATTGTTGTACATGAAATTAAGACTTACCCAGATGCAAAACCTGTCCGACAACGCTTACGTCAGATACATCCGAGAAAATCTGCTGCTATCAAAGATGAAGTTGAGAAATTACTTCGTGCGGGTTTCATTTATCCAATTCCTTTAACCGATTAGGTATCGAATATTGTTCCTATTAAAAAAAACAAGAAATGATAAGAGTATGTATGGACTATAGGGATATTAATCGAGATTGTCGTAAAGACAAATATCCAACCCCCTATATCGATCAAATCATTGATGATTGTTCCGGTAGTGAAATGTTCTCCTTTAAGGATGGTTTTTTCGGTTATAATCAAATAAAAATACTCCCCACTGATCAACCGAAAACAACTTTCATTTGTCCATGGGGGACATTTTCTTATTGCAAACTACCTTTTGGCTTGAAGAATGTTGGGGCAACTTTTCAAAGGGCTATGTCTTACACATTTCATGACATTAAGCACATTGTGCAGCCTTATCTCGATGATTTACCTGCTCATTCATCGCGTAGGGCCGACCATCTCACTCATTTACGAGCTATCTTATGAGATGTGGGCATTATTGGATTAGGCTGAATCCACACAAATGTGTTTTCTGTGTAGAATCGGGTCACTTACTAGGATTTGTTGTTTCGAAAGCAAGCATTCGGTTTGATCTGTCGAAGGTCGAAGCTATTGTCAATCTACCTCCTCTTTCGACTCTTTGCCAAATCCAAAGTTTGCAAGGGAAAGCAAACTTTTTACGCCATTTCATTCCTAACTACGTCGAGTTAACAAAGGGTTTTAACAGGTTGTTAAAATAGAACATTCAATTCTTTTGGGATGATATCGTTGATCGATCTTTTGATGCACTCAAACACGCGTTGACCCATGCACCATTACTGCATCTTCCCAATTACAACCAGGACTATTTTTTGTACCTCGCCGCCTCTCATTCCACCATTGGGATGGTTTTAGTTCAAGAAGATGAATTCAACAATGAACATGTGATTTACTATCTTAGTCGAAATCTGCATCCAACTGAGATAAAATACACGCATGTGGAGAAATTGGCCTTGGCAACTGTTCAAGTTGTCCAACGATTTCATCACTACATCTTATTATGCAAAACCACAGTAATTTCTGACTGTAACCCTATGATGTACATCTTGACCAAACAATTGCTAGGGGGAAAGTATTCCAAATGGATAGCTATCCTGCAGGAATTTGACTTGGAATTTAAAAAATCCAAGGCAAATAAATATTTGGTTTTTGCCGAACTGATGTGTGATTTCCCGTCTACTGATACTGAAACTGTGGCAGAACAGCCCATTGCAGACGAATCCTTGTTTCTTATCAGTACTCTTGATCCTTGGTATGGGGATATTATTTTTTATCTCCAAACCCAATATTTTCGGCCTCAAATCTCACGATCTCAGTGACGGAAAATACATTTCCAGTCCCAACAATACAATATTATTGGTGATACACTCTATCGTCATGGAGCGGATTCTGTTTTCCGACGTTGTCTTACTCATGAAGAAGCTGAGAAGGTTCTAAATGACTGCCATTCTGGAGCATGTGGCGGTCATATGTCTGGGTATGCCACAGCCCAAAAGATATTGCGCGCTAGTTATTTCTAACTGTCCTTATTCAAATATTGTACTATGTAGTCCAGAAATGCCACAATTATCAGGTTTTTTATCGTAAAATGCGTGCACCACCTGCTCCTTTTCACCCTATAATTGTTGTCGATCCTTTTTCAATGTGGGGTATCGACTTTATTACATGTAACCGTCACTCAGCCGGGGGACATGCATATATTATCTTAGCAGTAGATTATTTTACTAAGTGGGCCGAGGCGATGCCTAAATTTTCGGCAGATGGAAAGACTGCTGCAACTTTCGTGTTCAATCATATAATTGCTAAATTCGGTGTTCCTTAAGCCATAATTACGGATCATGGAAGTCATTTTTGAAATTTCATGATGAATGAACTAACAGATCAACTTGGCCTACGCCACGATAGTTCTACTCCATATTACCCGCAGGCTAATAGTCTGGTTGAAGCTATCAATAAAATTTTAGTCACTTTGATTAAACGAATCATTGGTATTCATAAGTTGAATTAGCATTCGATGTTATTTTCAGCACTTTGGGCATATCTTACCTCAGTAAAAACATCAACTAGTTTCACTCCCTTTCAACTGTTTTACGGTTTGGAAGCTGTGTTGCCTATTGAATGTGAAATTATGTCATTGAAATTAGCCATAGAATTACTCCCAGCTACGTCTGAAGAGGAGAAGCGTTTTTTGTACTTGGCTCAGCTAGATGAGAATCGACGAAATGTTGCATTAGCAAGCGAAGCTCATGTCAAACAAATAAAAGCTCAGTACAATAGAAATGTTACACCTCATAATTTTTCAGAAGGAGACCTATTATAGTGTACGATCAAGCCAACGATAAGCTAGGGGCTGGAAAATTTGTGCCTATATGGCATGGTCCTTTCATTTTTAAGCGAAAGCTGGCAAAAGGGGCCTATGAGCTAATAGATTTCGATGGTGTCCCTTTAGATAAACCCAGAAATGGGCTTTATCTGAAGAGATATTATGCTTAAAATTGGTGTGGAGATTTTTGATTAGATTAGTTTCTTTACTGTTGGTGTGTTTTAGATTAGAAAAGCATGCCTAGTTTAGAGTGTGCTCTTATCACTATTCCTGCTTATCTGAGTTTTACTCTTGATATTGGAGATGTTGACGTCTCTTCAGACATACATTGGTTTTTCTAATGGTGCTTGTCGTAGTACACAAAACATTTCTTCTGTAGCTTGGGTTATCTATTCACCCTCTGACGAGTTAGTGTCTATGCATGGGGTAAGCCTTGATCAAACAACGAATAACATTGCAAAGTATAGTGAAGTGATTGAGTTATTATCTGAATCCATATCATTTGGAATTCAGAGTTTGATTGTTAGGTTGGACTCTGAACTCGTTGTATTACAGCTTAACAGGGTGTATGCCATTAGGAATCTAGTGTTATTAAGGTTATTTTTGAGAGTTCGTCTCTTGGAACGTGAATTTTATTACATTGAATATCAGCATATTCCAAGAAGTTTAAATACATTAGCAGATGCAGTTTCTTCTAGTATGATAAATAGACATTTGCAATAATCAAAACAGTAAATTAAACAACATTCGATAACATGTACACAGATAGCCGGTAATAGTGATATATCATAGCATAGAAGTGTGTTTCAAAATATACATTGTCTTGTGTTGGACGATTTAAAATACAAAAAAAAATAAATAGGACTTAGAAAGTGTTGAAAATGATTTTTACTTGAATCATCCCATTACTCTCCTGCAGGAAAAGCCATGTCTCTATCACTGCAGTAGTCCATCCCAGCGTATGGAAAATCCTTAATGACAAAGAGTTGGTTGTTCAACCAACGAAAATATGCCGACAAAAATCTAACAATCTCAATGCCCTTAGCATGAGATTGACAACACATAATGCTGCACTCCTGTACAATCTAGTAACAGTGAAGACAATAAATTTGAACTTAGGACGAATGATAATTTTGATATCTATTCGTTTATCCTTGGGGTCTACTCAACCATTGCAAAACTCTACTTTGAGACTAGCAACAGACTAGCCACCTGGTTTAGTCCTGAATAGAGATAAGTTTCCGCCCCTCTTGGAAAAACCAGTCAAAAAATATATGTCCTCCAGCTCGACTTCAAGCTGGTGGCCGCCAATCAAGAAACACCAGTCCTGTGTGTCCCACCCGTTCACTAGCCATATTAGGAGATCAACTTGGGCCCTCATATGGTCCAGAATTTATACAGATTACTTGGAGCTGACGGTTTCTGATTCTGACAAACGAATTTTCCAAAATCTTCACAACAAGTTTTTTTTATCCAAAAGCTCTCACTTTTCCACTCTGAATTCAAATAGTAAAAATGAAGTTAGAAAGTACTTTTTATAAGTTTTTTCGAATAAATGAATTTTTAATTTTTTAATTTTTCACTTTAAAAAGGTAATTTGGAAAACATTTTTCCTTATCTTAAACAGGTATGTGTAATTGTTTCGAGTTTTTGTGCAGAATATTGGATTTTTCGATAAAACTGATCATTTTTCAACAAAGAGCATACTTTTATCACTTTTTCGGACTCTTTCAAAAATTTACGAAAAAGCGAAACGTTGGAGTCCTCTTTTAAGCCCTTTTCAGACTCTCTAAACATTAAAAGATTGTCGAGCACTTGATTATTCGAACTCGTTAAAATAAATGAATGATTGCCCTTCAGTATAAGTTTACCCCTTTTACGGACTGAAATGGACTATTTACGAAAAAGGTATACGTTGAATAATTACGGTCAATAGAGTTCTCTCTCCCATTATTTTATCCTTTTTCGGGCTCAAGAGACTAAATTTACGAAAAAATACACCCATGGAGTTTTCTTATGTTTTTTCTTTTGACTCCCTAAAATTGAAAAACACCGAGTTTCTCCTATACTGGACTCGTTAAAATGTAACATTAAAGGACTTGTTCAATTTTAAGCAGGAACAAACCACTCCTTCTTAGGGTTCGAATTTTAAACTAAGTTGGACTCATCCAAAGGATGAGCTTATAAACAAAAAAATGTTATCCTCCTCAAGCTTGTCAAAAATAAAGAGGTACTTGCCAGAAATGGTGGGGGAAAAGAGAGAAAAATGACCCTGTTTGTTGTATTTTGATTATTCGAAAAGCCGTTAACCACTCTTTAACACAACACTTTTGTTCACCTGGGTTGGGAAATCCTTTGCCTAATAGTTAATCAAACCATTTTGAAAGTCTTCAACCAGTTTCTGGGTATTAGCTTTGGGTCAATTGTCACCAAGCCATCTGCAGTGTCATTATGTATTCAAGAGGACAGTTCAAATAAACCATTCATCTACAAAATATTTGTCTTCCATTTTGACCATCCCTAAGTCAGTCCTTGCCAATATATTTCTTCAAAACTTGATCTATTATTTCGTGTTGTGGGCTTGCCTACGACAGATCACTTTCTATCGACGATAGCTCATTATCTAGGAAGATGATCTAGAAATCATCAGTACCTTGGAATCTGCATGCCTTAATGGCAGGTTTCTCGCCTTCGACGACAGGTTGCATCATTGACCTTCGATCGAATGATTCCATGACATGTTCAACTTCAGCTCATTCATTCACATTTCATGGATTGTACTGAGTACTTTGAGAGCCATTGACATTACTGGTGGTTTCTCTCACACTTGTTAACAGTTTACATTATTAACTGGTAATCAAGTGGTTTCTACCATGTTCGACTTTGACACATTTATTCACATGGATAGAATCTTACTGGTTCGAGAAACGAAAATCAAGACCCTAGATCTAGTTTCTACCATCCAGGCTGCGAGGAATTTTGTTATTTATTTATACAGTGGACTATTCATAAACAGATGGTTGCGTCCATACTATGTCTACACATGTCTATACTGTTGATGTATTGAAAATAATTCCTACATCATAACAGTTTAAATCAGTTTTCTAGTTAGTTTTGGTCTGAGTATAGGAATGCTTACCTCAGCGATGATATGTTTGCATATATATGTTTTTCATTGAATTTTTTGACAGGTTCTGACTGGGGTGTCCACAGGATGATCCTTGAAATGATAAAGTACTTCACTCTTCATATATGACAGGCTTCATCTTCATCTATTCCAGACTTCGCACTTTAGGGGGCAATCTGTTACACTAAAAACTGTCACCTTAACATTCTGCTGACTGTATGAGCTCATTCTCACTCATACTTACCTCCTCTGCAAGTCCTACAACCTCTGATCCTCATTTCAAGCCCTAAAAACAGGAGAAAAACCTTAAAAAGTTCCAAAACCCTGGGTACGCAAGTAATGTGAAGCTTACCTGCGTTCCCAGTTGGGGTACGCAGGTAATGTGAAGCTTACCTGCATTCTAGAACACAGTTTCTCAGTGTATTGCCTGCGTACCCCCTGTCAAAGTCAAAAGGGAGAGAAACCAAAGTAAAAAAGCTGTTTTTTGGTCAATTCTAGAAGCTTCTGGATGAGATTTTTTGGGGATGAGTACGCTCTTATAAGGTTCATGCATCCCACACCTTAATGAGCTAACCCCTTGATGTGAGGAGCCTATCCCTTTGAAGGAGGATTCTATCCCTTCATAGGTGGAACCCTAACCTCCTCATCTACACTATAAAAAGAGGCATTGGGTAACCTCAAAGGGAGTTCAAGCTTTAGTGTGTGATTGAGGTGAAGTGTTGTTGAGATTTAGACTCCTTTTTGCTGAGATTTTGTGAGGAAAGATGAGATACCTCTATGTGCTCCTGGAGGAAGAGTGCAAGGCTTATCAAAGTAGAGGAAACTCCTACTTCAGACCCCAAGAAGGCCTGTTCAACATCAAGGCTAAGGTTTTAAGGTTCTTATATTATTTCAAAGTTAATACAATCAAGTTTGTTTTTCTCAATAAATTGTCGTTCGATTGTTTATTTCAATAAGTTGATGTTTGATCGTTTATTTCATAGATTCCTTGATCACTCTGATAGGTGTGTTTTATAATTATTTGTTATGTAGGTGTTATTTAATATTTTCTTGTTTATGATTGCAAGTCTTTAAAGATGACACTTTGTTGCGACGAAAGACGACACTTTGTTGCAACATAAGAACTATTGTTGCGATGGAAGAACTATTGTTGTGACAGAAGAACTACTGTTGCGGCGGAAGAACTACTGTTGCGGCAGAAGAACTACGGTTGCAAACAAGCGTTTGGATCTAAGGTAGGATCGACACCTTTATAGCATTTACTTGTAAAACGAATATATTTAGAGAGATAAACTTAGTTGTTTGTTTTTTGCTAGATTGTCTTATGACACTAGGGAGATCGATCTTGTCCGCAAGATTGATTTATCCGGCCAACAGCGTGTCCTTGAATTATCTTCTCTCTTTGATTAGATTTTCTATAACACTTTGGCAGCTTGCAATCCTTGGCCTTATGGTAATCCTTACAATGCTTACAATTATTTGCGGTAAAGCATTTTATCTAATACTTGAACCTTGGATATTCCTAGTACATAGGATGCCATGAATACAGAATTTTTTCCATAAGAAACTCTATATGATATCATTCTTCTAGATCCATAATGTTATTCATCAGTAATTTTTCTATTTTGTAGATGACTAAATACTTGTCCTAGATTTCTAAAAACAAAATTCATGAATATTGTGAGTTTTAGATATCTCACTGCCTTCATTATCCTTAGGATAATTTTCCGCATTATGATTTTCCACCTATGATCTCAGCACTCTGTTTTGCCTTTGCCTCACCCCTCCACTTGCCACCTAAGATCACCAACTAAGTCTATTCTTCCCCCTATTCATCATATGCCTCAAGCATTGATGATCTCAAAACTATCTCTGTAGGCTCTTTAGATAAATAAAAAAAAATTTGATTTTGGATCTTCAATACATCAAATTATCAAAAACTTTGTTTTTCATAGTTGAGGACCCTAAGCCAAGTTTTCAGTCAAAGAAAATTCCAAAGATCCTCCCACTAGGTCATTTAGGGTTTCATAAGTTGTAGGATTGTTTGTGTGTTCTAAACTACTGTTTTTCATATTCCAAGAAGGTAAATCAAAGAGAAAGAAGGTTGGCAACTATTTTTCCAGATTAGATCAGAAAGGCCTTCAAAAAGGATTACCTTACCAAAGACAACATTTAGAAAGAGGATAACTATGCATCTTAAACATTTTTGCAGGAATGATTTAGATAGCTATCATACAAAGAGATAGGTAAGGTAAGAGGCTAGCTCCTCACTAAAGGACATCCACAGAAAAGAAGAGGAAGCAGCTTATGTTCAAAGAGAATCAGGGTTTTTGGGACTGATTGGCTAAACAGTGTTACCAAGCAACAAACCAATGCAAAGGACCACAAAGGCATAAGCACATCAACACAACCAAGCATAAATTGAAGATTTTTGGAAATTATAAATGAAGGGAAAAAGGTGAGGTGAACTGAACATAAATTAATGAACTTGAAAGGGCTATAGAGAACTTAGAAGACAACACTAATTATTCTTCTCTAACAGCCCTAAAATCTAAGATTTTGGAAAGATAGGCAAAGTAAGTGAAATGAAGATGATGGGCCTCCATCATGACATCAGAAGCTTTTCAAAAGCTATTGAAGGTGACTTATAGGGTTTGCCAAGGTAACAATGCTTCACTACATCAAAGGGAAAGAATGCAAAGAGCATCAATGTGAAGGAGATCAAGCCTCCATTTTCAGTCATAGCCCTCAAAATGGTCAAAGGAAGGAAAGCATAAGGTTAAGTCTCAAGACAAGAAATCAAGCAAATCATGAGTTTATTGTTGAGTAACTGAAGTTGTCAAAATCCAAAGAATGAAAAAGGAGATAAAAAAAAAATTGTTTCATGGCACCTGCAACAAATCAGAAGTGGGCAAGAAGAGACATAGCAGGCATAATTTATAATCTTTGTCAAATAGGATGTGTCACTATAAAAAATCAGTAAGAAGGCAAGGAAATATGTTTTCAAGATCACTTACACTCAGAAATGTCATATAGGGATAAAGCATGTTTTTCAGTTTCTCAGTGCAGAAAGAGGTTTGACAGTGCCAAAATCCTCAAAGGTTAAAAAGTACCTCTTCATCTCTCCAGCAAGCCATCACCAAAGGAAGAAGAATTACCTTAAAATGTTTTCAAAATCACCTGCAAAAAGGTCAAAAATAATGTCGGTCAAATGATCAAGTGACAAAAACTCAGCAATGTGAGTTTTTTACTTCAATTTATTTTTTCAAAGGTATAACGGCATCTCAGTTATCATTTTGTTAGTTCACTTGTCATTTGCAAGGAGATAAAACCCTTCAGGAGAGATTTCTGAGTTTTTTGGACGATTTTTGGGCAAGTTCACTAGCGCTACGCGCAGACACTGGCGTTGCGCTCACAGACCTTAGCGTTGTGCGAAAGGAGTTCTCCACAGTGTGTTTTTACAATGCGTTGCGCATACACTAGGTGGCGTTGCATGTATAGCCTAGATTTATGCCCAGGCAGATTGACACGCACAGGGGCATGGCACTGTGCCCATAGGCCGACCCGACACTCATTCTTCCACCCCGTGTTGTGTGCACAGAGCACCCGACAGGCCTGGCACTGTGCCCAAGCGCCGACAGGCCTGCAGATCATGCATCACTGTGCACAAAGCGCTCGACTCACCTGGTGCTACACTCAAAGGCACATGACAGGCCCGACGCTGCGCTAATGCAGAAAGTCCTCCAAATTGCAAGAAAATCTACCAAAATCTCAAAGACACCTTCAAATTTTCCTTCAAAAGCTTGAAAAAGAGTGAAAACTAGTAGGTGGCCTCTTTCCTCCCCCTCAGGTGTTTTTGGATGATTTAGTGTTTAAAGGAAAGATTAAAACCTAGTGTTTGCAAGCCCTAGGTCCTCATGGAAAAATTATTGTTTTGACCTCCAAGTAAAACGTTATCAAATCAGAGGAGTGTGAAACTAGGGTAACCACAAGTTGGTTCAAGATAAACCATTTTTCAAGCTCAAGGAAAAACAGTCATACACTTGCCTCCATATCACTCATTTGTGAAGGTTTCCCTCGCCATAATTTCCATTTCACTTCTCTTGCCTAACTGTCACAAAAAAACCTAATTTGTCCACAAACAACCCTAATCACCATGTCAGGATCAGAAAACGGTAGCAGCAGTGAAAGAAGCCAAGGGCCTATGAGGCCAAACCACAAAGGAGGGAAAGTGAATAGATTTGAACCCCAGAGCACAGTAGATATCACCTCATCTCCCATGATCCTCTCATGTTTCCAAAATGTGGGATGTTTTCAATTTTGTGAGAAGGTCAAACAAGTACAACACTACCCAGAGCTTACAAGGTTGTTTGTCCTCAACCTCCACAAAAAACAAGTGAACCTTGTGTAGAAATTTGCTGAATAATGAATATTTATCCACCGAGATTATCCTGATCACATACTAATTCGAATTCATATGCAACACATAATCTCTTCTACTCATATCATCACACATGCGGAAATAAACAAGCGGTATGCGATCAAAATATCATCAAAACATCACACACATTACACAGTATGTATGGGGAAAGCTTATAGATGAAAACCCCTAGCTATTTTGTATTTTAAGATGGAATAGAACATGTAACAATCTCAGTATAATACTCCTCACAAGTACTCAGTACTGTCTCATGAAGTTACACACAAACTAGCTTGGTTTTGAACAAGTCAGGGGTTCAAAACTCATCCACTAATTTCCTGCCTCTATTGCGCAATAAAGGCTGGTCTAATGAGAGATCCAAGGTTCGAATCTCCTTGGCTTGATAGTGCAATCATCATGGGAAATTCCTCCAAGTGTGGTGCAAATATCATGCACAACTAATGTCACAACTGATAGCTATCTCAACCCTTTCATCTACCTCTTTCACTGGTCTCCACTGAACTGTCCATGCACTGTAGTGAACTGATGTGTTCTTGAGTTGAATACTGAGTTAATAATTAATGAATTAAATAATATTTAATTCACTCCACTCATTACTAGTTGATTAGCTAGTTAAACTAATCACAACTAGTTCAACTAAGTTAAACCGAACACAACTCCACCAACTGTCCCATCAACTCCACCAAACTTTTTCCACTGAAGTCCTAACTGAATTCAACCATGCATGAGCTCAAAAAACCCCTAGGAATATCGTAATTCCTCTGTCAGCTGCATGAGCCACTTCTGTAGCTCGAATTGAAGTGCTCCAAGAGAGTAAACTGAAGTTTAGAGTCCAAATATTATTAAGGGTAAATAATATTTGACTTTTCTATTTTTAGGATAGGCAGTCTAAAAATAGACTTCGACCTAAATGTCTAAAAATAGAGGTCCATCTATTTTTACCAACATAACCAATACTCCAAGAATAACATACTGCAACCCCTGGACCATGCTCCATATGTCTAAAAATAGACATAGTCTAAAAATAGACTTTGCGCCAAAATTTGCCTGCGGGCCCACTTAGTGAAGGCGACTTCATTTCACTAAGGTCCATCATCTTGCTGCATTTTCAACACTCCCTCTCAGCAAGATATGGATTATTTGCAACCCCTATCCTACCTCTGTGGAATTCGAACTTGCTCCTGGTGAGCGCCTTCGTCAGGATGTCGGCATCCTGATCCTCCGTGGGAACATATGAAAGCATCATGATTCTCCGCTGAACACAATCTTTGATATGATGGTACCTGATGTCGATGTGTTTGGACCTATCATGAAATACTGGATTAGCCAAGAGTTTAATGCAACTCTGGTTATCACAGTAAATCACTGTAGGTTCCAAATGCAACCCAAACAATCCAACGAGGATATTCCTCATCCAAATAGCCTCGCATGCAGCCAAGCTAGCTGCCATGTACTCGGCCTCTGATGAACTGAGTGCCACGGATCTCTGCTTCCTGCTATACCAGGAAACTGCTGTCGACCCAATGCTGAAAACTCCTCCAGATGTGCTCTTCCGGTCCGTTGGGCTCCCTGCCCAATCTGCATCAGTGAAGCCAGAAAGCTTCGCTCCATCCTCCTGTCTGTACCATATACCATATCCCGATGTGCCTCTGATATAGCGCAATACATGCTTGCCTGCCTTCCAAAAGAGCTTGGTAGGCTTAACCATAGCTTGCGAAAGCTGGTTAACTGCATAGCATATATCGGGTCGTGTATTGACCAGATACATAAGCGACCCCACCAACTGTTGATAGATAGTGGCATCCACTACCTCCGCTGAAGTAGCATCCTCCTTCCTCCAACCACCAGGAAGAAGAGTGTCAACAGGCTTGCAGCCTTGCATGTTGAACCTCTCCAGAATCTCCCGGGCATACTTGCCCTGAGAAACAAACAGTCCTCCGCTGCGCTGCCAAATCTCCAATCCCAGGAAATAATGAAGGATGCCCAAGTCCTTCATCTTAAACTCTCGTGCAAGATCCTCCTTGCATGAAAGTATCAACTGCTCATCGCCAGTCAAAATCAGATCATCTACATACAGTACGATGATCAACAGCTTCCCCTCCACCACAATCGGGTACAGGTTTGGATCCGCCTCACTCTTGGAGAATCCAAGCCCGGTGAAGTAGCTGTCTATCCGAGTGTACCAAGCACGAGGTGCTTGTTTCAGCCCGTACAGTGCTCTCTTGAGTCGGCACACATGCGACTCACTGCTGAAGATCTCAAAACCTTCAGGCTGCTCTATGTACACCTCTTCCTCAATAACTCCATTGAGGAACGCAGTCTTCACATCCATCTGATGAATGTGCCACCCCATCTGCGCTGAGAGAGCAAGGATCGTCCGAATGGAAGAGTACCTTGCGACAGGTGCAAAAGTCTCCTCATAGTCAATCCCCTCGATCTGTGAGAAGCCACGGGCGACAAATCTCGCCTTGTACTTCTCCACACTCCCGTTAGCCGCCTGCTTCACCTTGTAGATCCATCGCGAACCCACCACTGATTTCCCAACCGGTCTTGGGACAATCTCCCATGCACTGTTCCTGATGATCGAATCATATTCTTCGATCATGGCATCAACCCATGTGAGTTCCTCCACAGCTTCCTCAAAAGAGGATGGCTCCGTCACAACACATTGACTCACAAGAGCCATGTATCCAGTGTACCGATCCGGTGACTGTCTCTGTCTGCGCTGTGCTGTAGGTGGTCCTACAACCTTCTCTGCATCCCGAGCCAGTCGCTCAGCTTCTGTAGTGCGCATGCGCCCTCTGATGGTTGGCGCTGCCTGAGTGGTTTCTTCCACCTCCTGAACCTCCTCTTGTGGCTGATCCACATCCGGAAGCTCCTCCTTAGGAACTAACAGCTCCTCATCTGCATGCAAGTGTAGCTCCCTCTCAAGCGAACACCGCATGGCTTTCTCCTCCTGAAATTTTATATCCCGTCGCACAACAGTCTTGCGACTGTCTGACAAATACACCTGGTAGTTGTGAGGTGTATCAGTGTACCCCAAAAATATTCCAACCTCAGCAGTTGGATCCAGCTTCCTTCTCGCATCCTTCGTCACATGCATGTATACAGGAGAACCAAAAATCCGCAAATGGGAAATATCAGGCCTCTTGCCAGAATAAGCCTCCTCCGGTGTACTCATGCCAAGAACCTTGTGAGGACAACGGTTCTGCACATACACTGCTGTATTGCATGCCTCAGCCCACAAGTGAAGGGGTAGGCCCCGATCATGCAACATCGCCCGTGCAGCACCCACGATCGTTCTGTTCTTCCGCTCAGCCACCCCGTTCTGCTGTGGGTTATGGGGTGCGATGAGCTCTCTCCGAATCCCTTCTGCGCTGCAAAATTCTTTGAATTCAGCCGAGATGAATTCACCACCATTGTCGCTCCTGAGAGCCTTCACCTTCTTCCCCGATTCCTTCTCGACCAGTGCTTTGAACTCACATAACTTAGAGTATGTCTCGCTCTTCTTCTGCATGAAGAAGATCCAACACTTTCGAGAGAAATCATCAACAAAGATCACGTAGTACTTGTGCTTTGCTGTCAAAGCTACTGAGAAAGGACCACACATGTCTGTGTGAACTCTCTCAAGGATCTTCGTGGCGCGACTATCCTTCTCGTGAAAGGTGGCTTTCACATATTTTCCCAAAGTACACCCCTTGCACTGATCTGACTGCGCAAGGGTGCCCTTAGGAAGCCCAGTAGAAATCTGCTGCAAGATCTTCAAAGCTCCATGGTGAAGGTGGCCCAATCTTCTGTGCCACAGTTCGCCCTCATCATCCCGACTCACCACTTCTCCCGCCTTGCATGCCATTGCTGTGCAGCCATCTACTTGCAACTAATAAAGGTTCTTGACTCGAACCCTTATCTTCCAGGTCTCTCCAGTTGTCTTACTGCGCAGGAAAGCTTTTCCTTCGCTGAAGACCACATCATACCCCTTTTCTTCCAACATCGCTACAGAGATCAGGTTCTTCATCAATCCTAGAACATGAAAAACTTCCTTCAATATGAAAGGTTTACCAGACTCCCTCTCAAAGGAAATGGTACCGATACCAGTCGCACTGTATCTACCATCATCGCCCATCTTGATGTGCACTCCAAGATCTTTTTCCTCCAGATCTGAAAACAGATCTCGATCTCTGGTCATGTGAAATGACGCACCACTGTCCAAGAACCATACTGATCCCACCACACTTGAAACCAAGCATGCGATCAGCGAAAATTCAAGCTCGAACTGCGAGGCCAAAGCCTCTCCATCTGCAGATCTTCCCGCTTGCTTGTTTTTATTCTTCTGCGGACAATTTGTGGCATAATGTTCGTGCTGGTGACAGTGAAAACACTTCACCTTAGACATGTCTTGCTTCTTGCCCTTAGCACCGGAATAAGAAGTTTTCTTGCTCTTCCCCTTCTTTGCTTTGGCAGCCAAAACACAATTTTCTTCATCAGGTACCTTTGATGAAGATCCATCTCTGGTAGTCCTCCTTATCTCCTCCTGCATGAGATCCGCCCAAAGGCGCTCCCATCCCGGAAACTTCTCCCGACCATTGACACTATCTTGATATGAATGCCAAGCCTTCGAAAGACCAAGGAGAGCCACGTCTACCATATCCTCTTCTTCGACAGTCACCCCCACACTTCCCAGCTCATCTCTGCATTGAGTGAACTTCGTGAGGTATTTGGCGATACTGTCGCCTTTCTCCATCTTAATGTTTCTGAGCTTATCCTTGAGCGCCAGCTTCCTTTGGTCGCTCTTACTCTGGAATAGATCTATCAACACTTTCCACATCAAATATGGAGAAGCTTTTCCATGCAGGCTGGATACAATGTGATCCTTTACGCCCTCCAACAGAATCCTTCGACATTTCGCCATCTTCTTTTGCCAAGCCTCGACTTCAGCAGGATCAGTGGGCTTTTGGAAATCCGTATCTATGAACTCCTTCAGTCCATTATCTTCTAATACTGGCTCCATGCGATCCTTCCATGCAACATAATTTGAACTGCCTTCAAGAGCATATTCGAGTCGCAAACCGTTGAAAGACATTTTAAACTCCGGCACCAAGAAAACAAACTGTTGCAAAAATTCGAATTCCAACTCAAAGCTCAACCTCTCTTGATCTGTGAGAACAAATTATTTCTAGCACTGAGATTGACTGTAGGGGAATTTACTGGATGTATCACCTTTCAAAGGAAAGGATGGATCCAGAGGCTACCTGGCCCGCATGCAGACTCTGTCTACCGAAATAAGTTTGTAATCACTGTGATGATCAATCTTTGCTCCGATAGCTCTGATACCATGTAGAAATTTGCTGAATAATGAATATTTATCCACCGAGATTATCCTGATCACATACTAATTCGAATTCATATGCAACACATAATCTCTTCTACTCAGATCATCACACATGCGGAAATAAACAAGCGATATGCGATCAAAAGATCATCAAAACATCACACACATTACACAGTATGTATGGGGAAAGCTTATAGCTGAAAACCCCCAGCTATTTTTTATATTAATATGGAAGAGAACGTGTAACAATCTCAGTACAATACTCCTCACAAGTACTCAGTACTGTCTCATGAATTTACACACAAACTAGCTTGGTTTTGAACAAGTCAGGGGTTCAAAACTCATCCACTAATTGCCTGCCTCTATTGCGAAATCAAGGCTGGTCTAATGAGAGATCCAAGGTTCGAATCTCCTTGGCTTGACAGCATAATCATCATGGGCAATTCCTCCAAGTGTGGTGCAAATCTCATGCACAACTAATGTCACAACTGATAGCTATCTCAACCCTTTCATCTACCTCTTTCACTGGTCTCCACTGAACTATCCATGCACTGTAGTGAACTGATGCTCTGAGTTGATCAGCACAATTTCAATGAATAAACAACATTTACCCATTCCACCTCTCAATGATTAGCTAGTTAAACTAATCACAACTAGTTCAACTAAGTTAAACTGAACACAACTCCACCAACTCTCTCATCAACTCCACCAAACTCTGCCACTGAAGTCCTAATTGAAGTCAATCATGCATGAGCTCACAAAACCCCAAGGAATAGCGTAATTCCTTCTGTCAGATGCATGAGCCACGTCTCGTAGCTCGAATCATGCCTGTGAGTAAATCATGTTTAGAGTCCAAATATTATTAAGGGTAAATAATATTTGACTTTTTCTATTTTTAGGATAAAGCAGCCTAAAAATAGACTTCGACCTAAATGTCTAAAAATAGAGGTCCATCTATTTTTACCAACATGACCAATACTCCAAGAATAGCATACTGCAACTCCCGGACCATGCTCCATATGTCTAAAAATAGACTTTGCGCCAAAAATAGCCTGCGGGCCCACTTAGTGAAGGCGACTTCATTTCACTAAGCTCCATCATCTTGCTACATTTTCAACACCTTGCAGGGGTGGATTTTGAACTATCAGCAGATGCCATCTCTAATGCTACAAGCATACCTACTGTTGGTGAGAAATTTTTCAAGAAGGAAAAGTTGGACATGAACCATTATGAGCCATTTGTCAAAACTAGGTACAAAGTAGGCTACAGGGCTATCTTCCCTTTCTCACACCTAAAATAGAGGTTTGCACCCTTGATGAGGGTTATCATGGAGTACTTTACCTTTGAAGGGAGGTACTCGAGACTTTATTCCTACCATGTTAGACTCCTCATGCATTTCACAAGGGTTAAAATGTTTCATTTTCCTTACTACTTGTATAGAAGCATTGACAAGATGTCATATGTTGTTCGAAGGAGGACCTATACCCAAAAAATGCATAGTTTATTCCACCATTCCTTGATCAAGATGGTGGTATTACATCAGCTGTATCAAAAAGGCATTCATTACGATATGTTCATAGCCCATGAAGTCTTCACAAGCCCGCAGCTTCTTCATCAACCAAACTTGCCCTCATCATATAGACAAGTATCCTCACCTCAAGAAAACCTCCCTTCTGCCCCTTCTCTTGATGCATAAAATGAAGAGGATGAGAGTGTCAATGATGAACAAAGTGATGACAGTGAGGGTAATGGTGAAAATGAGTCAGCCCAAAGTGAAGATGAGGGTGATGATCAGTTGAGCCCACAAGAGATAGAAGATATGGAAACAGAGGAAGGTGATGATGATGAACAAAGTGTTGACAACGAAGATGAAAACAGTGAGAAAAATAGTGACAATATGGAAGAAGATGATGAATAAAATGGGGAGGTTGACAGTGGAAATGAAATGAGCATTGATGAAGAAGAGGTCAGCAATAAAACAGAGGACACATAAGTAGAGAATGAAGAGGAAAATTATGAGGCAAAGACAGAAAATGATGAAAAAGAATAAACAAAAAGTGAGGAAGGGAGAGAGGCAAATAATGAAGAAAGTGGTTGTGAGCATGACAATGATAAAGGCAATGACAGTGATGGACAAGACAACAAAGAGGAAAAATTTCATGACAGTCATGGCAGTCATGAAGACAGTCATGAAAATAATGAAGGAGATGAAAGGGCTAATAATCAAATTAAAGATCACGGTAGTAAAGAGGCAAGTAGCTCAAAAGAAGAAAAAAATGACAATGCAGACATCAGTGAAGAGGATGAGAGTGGTGATGATGTAGAAGACAATGATGAGGCCGAAAATATGATGAATGATGATACTAGTAATGAATATGAAGAATTTTATGATAGCAACAAGGATCACACCCATGATAAAGACACCAACAAGACCAAAATCACACCTTTTTCACTCACATATCAGAGAGGGTCAAGGCTTGTGTTTGCTGCCTCCAAAAGGCAAGGGACTGCCATCCACCTTAGCTCAGCCACTAGACAAAGGTAAACAAAAGGTAAAGGAAGAAGAAGAAGATCATGAGGTGGAGAGGGAGTTTGAAATCATTCAGGTAGATAGTGATGAGGAGAATGAAGCAAGAATCTCAAACTTGCTCATCCAAAACAAAAATTCACTCATTGAAGACCTCTGAGAAAATCTAAATAGATCCAAGAGTGTAAATGAGGCCCTTGACTTGGAGAACAGACAAATAGGAGCACAAATTGCCATTTATGAGGCTAGAGCCATCAAGGCCCGGAAAGAAGCCCAAAATGCATAGGTAAAACTGGAAGAGCTCGGCACCTATGAGGAGAGTGAGGGTGAAGAAGGAAAGTCTAGGAAGAGACCTAGAACCATGGGGTTGAAAAATGCATTGGCAAAGAAAAGTGAACAAGAAGCAACCCTAGCAGAACAACTCTCCCTTGATGAGCTATTGGCCATGAAGATAGCACATGATTGGGAGCCTTGGTTGGAAAGAGCCAACATACACTTGGAGGCTAAGTTGAATAAGTCAAATCAGGATCTTGATCTCCAAATAAGGATGACTAAGCATTATGCCCGGAGAAACCAAGTTGCAAGGGCTAAACTGAAGAAGGCCCAAACCAAGATCCAAGCACTAAAAGAAGCAAAAGACAAATTTAAACTTGGAATTTTTGCACAAGCCTCTCTACAGGTCTCTCAAACCCCGTGAGGCACTCATCCACCAAATTTGAGAGAATTTTGACAATTTTTGGTTTTTTAAGAATTTGAAGGCCTATAAGCATAGAGCCACTGGTGCTATGCTTTTCCCTCATGAATCCTTAGAGGGAAAATTTTACATTTTTGGATTTCGCATGCCTAGTACACTATTCTCACCAAATTTCAGAGAATTTGGAGCAATTTTGACCCCTCAAAAGGTAAAAAACACCTCATTTTCTGCCATTCTGCCTCATTTTCAGGCCTGGCGCTGCGCTCAGAGCAGTGATGGGAATTTGAATCTTTTGAAAAGTTATATAGACTCAATGAGAAAACCAAAGGTAGATTTGGAAATTAGACTCAATAAGCTTTCCAACGGGCCATCATGGAGCAAATTCTGACATCAGGACGGTCCCCAACACTTGGCTGCAAGAGGACCTATTTTCTGCCTAGGATGGCACTGCGCTTATAGACAACACTGTGTGTTTTGGGCCAAAAGTCAACAAAACACACTCATTTATTGAAAAATCATATTTTAGTGTTTTTTAAGGCAAATCACTCTAGAATTAGGTGCTATAAGTTATTTTTTCATTTATTCCATGGGATATTTTGTGCCTTGGGCCTTGCATGGTCTCTTGGGCATTAATGACATTTATGAGTGATTTTGACATTTTCCAACCCTATCTAGGTTTTTTTCCCTCCTTTGCTAGATAAATATAGCGTGAGGGTTTCATTGTAAATGTTGGCATTTGATGACTCTTTGGAGCAATACATAGTCTTTTGGAGGTTGAAGAGAAATTGGTGTTTTGGAGCTTGTGAATCGCTTGTTTTTCTTATTGATGGAGGAGGCTTGCTTGTAGGATCCATTTTCTTAGTTAATGGTGAAGTGTTTCGATTCATTTATTTTTTTCTCATGTTTCATTAGGCCTCCATCTTTCTATTTTTCAATAGAATAAAGAATTTAGACGAAGAAATGTTCTTCAAAGGCACCTTAGCTCTGTTTGTTCTTCATTGCCTCTATGTTTTCTTCTGCTAGGACATTTTAAAGAATTATTAATTGCTCTCTAGACCCCCTAATCTTGTTTATTTCATCAATGGTTCAATAATATAGGTATCAAAGATTATTTATGGCTAGCCTTGCTTGTTTAATGTCACTAAACACTGTTCTTGAGGTCTCTCTCCAAAGTACCATTAGTTAGTTCTGCCAAAGAGGCTATGTTTCGATCATACCCTTTGTCCATGCTTGGATAATTATTTTGGAGATATTCATAGATATGATCAATGATGTTTATGTGTTCCCTCTTCTTTGATTAAAGTTATATGTGTACCTTGAATGTTTTCTAACCTTGAAGCTGAAATCACTAGAAGTTAAATGAGTTTCTCACCTTCTATATTTCATTGTAATGTTTGTCTTGAATGCTTATTTGTTTAAGTTGAATCAAAGAGTTACTGGTTTGCCCTGTCTATTGATTGCTTCTTCATGCTTATGGTATTTAAGTCTCTTGTTGTTAAAAATGTACATGATAAAGGATTCTTGATTGCCCTTTGTTCTACTTTTGTTCCCGAACTTGATGTCCATTTCACTTCCCATAAACCTTGAAAATCCATTGGCCATGCTAGATTTTCCTTGTGATGCTCCCCGATCCATTGTTGAACTTTCCATGACTTTTATAGACTCCATAGCCTAATGACTTGAATATTTTCTCATTCCATCTATTCTACTTGATCATCCTACCCAACCAAAACAAAAAACAAACCCTAAAAAGCAAACAAGTTCACATCCTTTGCATACAATAGAGAGAGTCGTCTCCGAGTCCAGGAAGGCTAGGTACTATGACTCCAAAGACTGGTCTGATGTTACTGTGTGAATTTGGTCTACCAATCTACTAAATCACGGGACACTAACATAATGACGATCACGGTGGGACCTTCTGAGTAAGTCACAAGCTGAAACATTCTATATCCATTGATTTATTGCTACCTCATCACCATCACTAACATAATGGTGATCATGATGGGACGTCTGAGTCAGTGACAATCCTAGTATACCTCGGGACTTCGGAAACCCTTATCAAATCATAGAGAACTCAAACTGTTAGCCAAAGAGTAGAATCTGGTTGTTTCACCATCCAAGAAAAATGATGACTCAGTTGTAGGACACTCATACAAACCTTAGGGCTACATAAAGGAACTCAGAAAAACCCAAAAACATCCCTAGATTGGTTTTTTGTCAGTTATTGGCGGTGGACCATATACATATATCTTCAAAACAACTAAAAATATCCACATGGTGACTCATCTAGCTTCTAGTAGGCCTATTACTTCACTAATTCTCATTAGACTTCCCTAGGCTTGTGTCAAATCAGCCCTGAGAAGTTTAGAAGCCTAGTCCCATATTGTGTGAAATTTACCAAGTACTAAGAGAGGTCAGTCTTCTGAAAATAGTCCTGTTGGGCTGCGAATACAACCACTTTTTAACACTTATTTAATCCATTTCTACTCTTCTTTATCATGTAATTTTATCATAATTTATCATATAAATCCATTTTATAATTATTTATGCTCTTATGGATAAATATTATTTCTTCTCCTTTATTTTTAATAAATTGATGATTAGTATGCATAATTTTATCAATGATGGTTTATTAATATATTTTGTAATAGCACTCACCATTTTAGCCTCCAAGATATTTTCTAGATTGCAGATTTGATCCCCAACACATCATTCAATATTCCAACTCATAAATTCGCTAGAATAAGAAGTGACAGTTTTTCGATTAATATTATGGGAAAATGGAGAATAATCTGGAAAATCCGGAACATGGGTTGTGTCCAGAATGGACCGAATTAACTTTTCAAAGAACGGTTTTCCCAAATTCGGTATGTATTGAGAGAAACGAAAGGTTCTTTGAGCACGATTTTCTCAGATTTATTGTTGCGACCATCTTCCAAATTATCTCAGCTGCAAATCCAAATTCCACTTGGTCTTGTTCAAAGATTGATGGAAATATATTTTCTTGTTGATCAATTGGTTAGGGAAAATCCAATATTGTTGTGAGGGATCATATTTACTATTTAATTTCTCCTCTTTCTGATTATAAAGGGAGAGCATGTATTATGTATTGGGACAATGATTTTATGATTATGGAATTTATTTTGTAACTCTGTAATTCCTTAACTCTCATGACCGAAGAGCAACTACGAAATTCATTGTTTATGTCTGATTAATACAAGATCTTGTTGCCGTTTAATTTCTTAACTCTGGAGTAAAGCCCAACGGCATTTCACTAGTGGTTACGGGCCCAGCCCTGGTGGATCGATCCGATGTTTGTATCATTACCTTTCAATTATCATCATGTGATATTTTGTATTTGTTTTCATTACATTTGCAAGTTAATTGGTTTGCTATTTCATTGATTATTTGATATTAGTGTGTTATATTAATGAATCGCGTTGGTGTTCCTGTATGATTTAACAAGAATCTTAATTCTATATAATTTATCTTGTTATACCTTAATAGAGCTTCGCTGTTCTATTTTCATTATTGTTTCATTCCATTTGCTGTTCCAATTGATTACTGTTCCATTTGACTGTTGTTCATTTGCAGATTGATGTTCAATAGAATTTTCCATTCGATTCCATTAGTTAAGAGTTTGTTGTTCGGATTTATTACATAGGATTTGTTGTTCAATTCCTTTGATTACAGTTTGTTGTTCATTTACATTTCTGTTCAATTCTAGAGCTATTTTTCATTTCAGTTGATTAATTGCAAAGAGTTTGGTTTTGAGAGCTTTCCTAGTTTCCTTTCATTAGCAGCACTTAGTTCAAGATTTATTTCCATTCAATTGCTTTAAAACAGGATCATCAACTGTAAAGAATACTGGTTATTGCCCCCACATTCTAAGATTGATTATCTTGTTGCATCAATTTCTAGAGGAAAGAGTTATCATTACTGTATCCTTGATTGATGTTTACTAAGTGAATGATTGGATTTCAGAGCATTTGAGTTCATGTTGTTATAGTTAAGTTTCATTTCCAAGCATCCATTTACTCTTGTATTTAGAACATTGTACTAAATATTACATGGCATTACTCTTAGATTGAATTTCAGCCTCAGAGAGAGTACACTCTTGAAATAAAAAGTCGCTCCTAGATTGATAATTAATGTGAGATAAATAGATGTTAAAAAGATACCTTTTATACCTCAACATTTTGGTGCCATTGCCGGGGAGAGTGTATGCCATTTAGAAAGAGTGATGCATATTTAATTTTTTCTGCTTGGGAAGAATTGGGTATTAAAGATGGAAGGTAAGAACCTGCGCACTGAGTAAGGAACACACTTTTTCACTGGCCCGCTTCACAGCAGAATTAAGTGAAAGCTTAAGGTAGGAATGAAAGCTTGCGTTTTTTGAATTGTAGAGGTAGAATTTTTGAAAAAAATCTTGTAATTCCACTCGAGTGGTGATGTAAGCACCACCCATTTCACTAACCAATTGATAGGAACATTTGAAGGAGGATCCTCAAAGAAACACATGAAGAACATCTTCTATTATGGTAATAAATGGCTCACATTGAAAATTTTGAATTCCCTTTCAAAGATCTAGGAGGAGTGACACAAATGCACATAATTCCCCCATTGTCTCTACCAAATTTTCATGGTTTGAGAAGTGAAGATCCATATACATTCTTATTTGAGTTTGAAATACTTTGTAGAGGATATGATTATTGTACTATTTATCAAAGATTAAAAGTGTTTCCTCTTACTCTAAAAGGAGCAGCTCTCCGATGGTTCATGTGCCTAGGTGGGAACTGCATCCAAACATGGGAGGACATGAAGAACATATTCTTGAAGAAGTACCAAGACTATTGCAAATCCAATGAAGATATTTTCGGTATGATACAAGGGGAAGATGAAATCTTGGAGGACTATGTACAGTGATTTCAATATAACCTTCAAAAATCAAAGCATAAGCATTTGGAAAAAGAGATTTTGAAAACACTCCTTATTAAAGGAATCAAAGATGAATTTTTAGAACTCTTAAATCTGATAGGAAAAGGTGATGTTTTTCAGTTATCATATGATGATGTTTGTAAGTTGTGCATAAGGTATTCAAGAGAAATTTTCAAGGCTAGTAAGAATTCTAGAAAAGTTTCTTCTTTCTTTTCCAAATTTACTACAATAACATAAGATAAAAGAGATGAAATCAATGTTTTATTTGAAAAGTTTAAAGTTGATTTTATTAGCTCTCTAAATTCACAATTGAATGTTTTGTAGGTTCAGAAAAATAAAAAATTTGATGAAGTGTTTTTCCCTCATAACCAAAAGGAGCATCCCATAGATAGTTGTTCTTCCTTATCTAGGACAGAAGTAGCATATCAAAGAGATGGGGAAGCTGCAACAAGGTCAAAAACATGGAAATCGTGGCCTACAGGTATGGTTCAAAACTCTTCCTCTTCATTCTCTTACTTGCATAATCCATTATGGAATACTCATATGTTAGGGTAGCCATGCCAATCTCAATATAACCACCACCAATCTTGTCTACAATCTTGGCATGGTTCACCTTATGATTGCACGACTACTCTCCCTCATCTTGTAGCACAAACACATCTTCCAGCTCTTCCACAACACATTGCTTGCCTATCAAAATCATCCACTCAACCCAATCAACTACATCATCAAGAGGTTCCATTCCATACACCATCTCCTGATCAACTCATTCCACACCCTCACCATAATAAAATAGTACAACATGCTTACAGTGTTGAACTGCAAAATTTACCCACCCATCCCACCCATTCTATCTCACATGCACCATTGGAGAAAACTTATACTGAGATTCAGAATATATCAAATCCAAAAATTGTAGAGGTTATGAAAGAAAATGAGGTTTCTTCTAGCCTGCATCAACAAGCCATTTTAAAAGCTCAAGAACTTCATGATACGATGGCTATGGGAAATCAAGAAAGTAACGGATGCATTGAAGATTGGTTTCACTCCATTTGTTTGCAGCATTACTCCATGCTTCAACAATTTTTGGCACCATCTTTTCAAGGGAAGTTGGCTTCTCATACCCTAATTTTTATCAACATGCATTTTTCAAATTTGGGTATGTACAAACTAGAGGCCTTATTTCGGAAATGGCTCCACTAGAAATACTCTTATACGTAATCATATTCATTTTCCAATTCAGAGTAGGCTAGTGTAGAAAATAAAATAAATAAGGAAATAAAATAAACACATTTTTTTTTTTTTTGTAAAAATAGTTGTTTTTGTTGCAACACGCTGGGGAAATCAACATCGGTGATAAATATTTTAATTTATTTGTGTATGTAGATGCATTATATTGAAAATAAAAATTCTAAAAACACTCATTGTTGGTGAGGAAATAGGTCTCGTAGGCAAGACCCAGGTTCAGGGGTTGGGGCCAACAAAGGAATCCGCTGTAGTCTAGAACCACGCCGTCATTATCACCCTACTCCGGAGAGCAGAGAGTCTCACCCGAGGCGTGCCGCAACCACATGTAGAAGGGGAATGGATCGATAGTAGTGAAAGAATCCGCAACTCATGAGTAACACTGAATTGATAGCATAAACATCATTATATACGCAAGAACATTCAGAGAGTGTACAAGTATTAAGCAAATAAAATTTTAAATCATCACAACCATCATGCATGCATATGAATCACATACTAAGATAGCAACCTGCAATTATATTGATATCTTCAGCCAAACCCATAGTTACATAGCTTCTGCAAGGAGAGTTTACAAGTCTGATACAGACGCCTTATAGAACAGAAAGGTAAATAAGAGAAACCTAGGAACTATAGAGATATCATGCCCGGTCTCCTTCAGTCACTCTGCATTCCTTCTCCTGTCACATTTATTCCTTCTTTCGGTCGGGTGACTTTTATTTATTCACCTTCCCTCGCAACTGTTAGTTCCTCTTCTCGTTCTTCTTCAGCTGTTTCCGGCTTCTCTCTTGTTGTCTATGTGTTCTGCTCTCTGTCTTCTGCTGTATATTCTTTTCGTCTGTACTCATGCATCTGCTTTCTTCATCTATCTCTTGTTTCTTCGCCACCTTGATAGCTCCGTGACTTACTGTAGTTGCGACTTGGTTGTGACTGCCATGTGTCATCATTCCGCAACCCAAAAATCCATTATTTATTCAAAATTCAAACTATTCAAAACAAGTTTTCAAAACAAGGGCCCCAACAGGCCCCGACCACAGTTTCTTGACTCATCCCTGAGTCAATCACTAGTCACAGTCTCTATCTCCATCGCCCCGCTGGACCCCGTGCCCTATTCTCGCTGTACGCCTTCAGCCTGTTGTTCAAACAAGGGCCCCAACTCCGGGACTTTGCGGAACGCTATAGCTTTAAGCTTAGTGAAGGTAGACACAGCTTGTTGCCACCCCTGCAGCATGGAATCTGTTTCTTCAGCAATCTTGGTGACAACATCCTCTTTTATGTGCACCGGTACAGCCCCAAACACCGTGCTAATCTGGGTTTCGGCCTCGGCAGTTAGCTGTTGCATTATCCTGGCGTTGAATTGAAGGGGTGAGCGGAACTCACGAATTACCTATTTGGCCATTGCTGAGCTGGCCTCTGTTTTCTGGATCTGCACTTCGAGATCATCTGCCTGGGCATATAACTGGTCCAACCGCGCGGGGTCTGCGGTTTCTTGGATTTCCCGCGAAATCTGCTATAGTTGCACTGAAATGGGTTGCATTTTGACTGTAAGGGCTAGTGAGCACTCCTGAAGACCCTTTAGGAGGTCGTAAGCCTCGCGCGCTGTAGATTTAAGAGTTTCTTGCATTTGAGTGGCCTGGCCCTGCTTTGCTGCAACCTGTGTTGAATAGACAACCTCTAGATCGGGCAGCGCTGGCCGTGCGGCTAACGTTGCTTGAAGCTCCTGGTTTTCGCTGTGGAGGCCATTGTATACGATTCGGAGGTGGAAAGCCTATGCTACGACACTCGTCTCCATGACATCAGCAGGCAGCTGAGTATAATGAGTCCCGACATTCGGCCATAGCTCTGAAAACACCTGGGTGACGTTGTTTATCTGACCTTCCAGCTACTCCTGTGTCGTTATAAGCTGGTCGCGCTGTTCAGTAAGTGCTGAAATTTGTTGTTGTTGCTCGTCGCACCTCTACTGTAGCTCAGAATGAAGCCTTTTGGCTTGCTGGGCCACCCTCTGGATAAATAAGTACAACTAAGTTGTAACCCAGGTTTCTAAATTGGCGATCCTCGAATTGCCCTGGTCCGGCCTCCTTTCTTGCAAGGGTTTCCCACTGGAAACTGATTGATTAGAATGCTCTGGAGGGGAGGGCGGCAGGGTCTATTGGTGCGTTGAGTCGGCCATATTCAAGTCCGACCATTCCTACTGATCTGTAGGGCCAGTTTGTGGAGGGACAGTAGGCTCAGGTTGAGCCTCAGCTGAGTCGGCAACAATATGTGCCCTCTGGGTAAATATATCAGACAGAGAAACTTGGGGTTCTCCCACGAGGTCGACCGGTGGTACTAATTCTGCAGTACTGGAGTCAACTTCGGCCCCGTGGTCCCCACCAAGGAGTTCTCGGATGATTGGGTCAGACACAGTAGCAGATGAATTGGATGGAGTGGATGAAGTGGTAGGTGGAAGTGGAACAGTGGGTGGAGTGGTGGAGGGATGTGGAAGGCGAATATTGATAAAATCTGAGGGGTTAATGAGGGGTTCTTCCTGTATTAGCACCCCTTTTCTCGCTGGCAGTGGTGGATCATCAACAGTGAGGTCCACCACTGGATTGGCTTCGGTGGTGCGGGCCTGCTTGGATTGAGGGGCTTGTAATGGATCTGTAGTCTTGCTCTTCTCTCCCATCGGGGTTATGATTGGGCTTGTCGAAGTAAATAGAACAGTAGAGATGGGGGAGGTGAGAGGAGTTGTATGGGGGTGCGAGGTAGAGCGAGAAAGCGGGAAATCATAAAATAAAGGGAAAGGAGCGGCACCGCTTGAAATGACCTGGGCCGCCACATTAAAATTGTGTACCTACGTGTTCAAGTGGCAGAATATGGGGACGAGCGGCTCAGCGAGTTCCTGTGGTGTCACCTCCGCATTTTTTTCGGCAGGCTGTTGCTGTGGTAACATCCGATCAAATTTGTACCGGGGTACCCTGTCCCGGATTTCCATCACAACCCCCGGCCACGAACAGACCTCGTTGTGGAAGGCAGTATCTTCAAGCTGGAATTTCAGCGGCTTCATGTGAAAGGTGTCCTCCGGCACACAAGTAGGTCAGAGGTAAGTATGCTTGTGACTGACCCCGAACCACACTTGCTCACTATACTCATATAACAGGTTCCTGGGCACCCTTTTCTAGCTGGCTACCACGTCCGTCATTAGACCGTACCAGGACCGAAATGCCTATGCATTCACTTGTTTGGTGCTAGGATCAGCTGACACCTTCCACGGAACGAACTTCATCGCCAAAGGCTAGCCCTCTGGAATTTCCACTGGGAACCGGACAAGGGAAGTGTGCCATTTCGACATGGCAAAGGCAACGATCAAATAGCCGTAAATGAAGCTTGTAGCGTTCTTGTAGTTTTCCTCGCATGCATCAAACAGTTCCTTCAACAGGAAGGAGCACCAGTTCAGCTTGGCGCCCTGAACATAGTGCTCTGCAATGGAGATAGTGTCTAGAGTGCATTCGCCCTTTGTGTAGTGCCTCATTGTCTTATTGGCAATGAGGTAGCATGCAAATTTGATCTTGGGCTTATTGATAAGCTCCATATTGGCTCCATTCCCTCCCCGTCGGGTGCCATATTTGACATACAAGTATGCGTCTCCTGACTTCCGCGCTCACTTGGAGGTGGTCTGACATGCAGTCGAGACATCCTCACCATTCTGTGAAAGCCCTGTAAGACGATGGATATCCTCAGCATGAATGGGAATTTCCTTATTCAGCCATAAGGACTATTTGGTCAATTTAGTGTGTCCTAAATTGCTACATTAATTTATCAATCTGGGATTCGTAAGCTGATGAAGTGCGGCGCACTATATGTGCAAGATAACCTATTTCTTAACTTTTTTTCGTTTTTGGTTTTCTAAGGTGAGATGGAAATTCTAAAATAAAAACAAGTATGGTTATGTTTGTTCAAGGAAATGATATCCTCTATAATGATTTACCAACTTGAAACTTAAAAAGGAATTTGAAACATACAATGACAAAACTTGAAAGGAAATGAAAATGTGCTGCTGAAATGAAAAGGTGCTGCTAGTCTAATAAATCAAAACAACGAACTATTGAGCATGAAAACCAGACTATTATTGCTGCTGTCTAAACACAAAAGAAACTATGCTTAAATAAATCCAAAATTGCAACAAAGTAAATCTAAATCAAATTACATCAACTTGTCTTCTGATCCCTCATCATTAGTCCAGCTATGATTTTCGGAAGTAACCATAAACAACTTGAGAAACTGATATCTAACTTGCAGAAAGTAAACTAATATCAAACCACACATTCATAATTCAATCCCTCACCATCAGTCCAGCTGTGGCTTTCGGAGGTAACTGAAGATGTCATGCACAATTTAATATTTCTAACTTGCAAAAAGGAAACTAATATCAAACTACACATTTCATAATACAATCCCTCACCATCAGTCCAGCTGTGGCTTTCGGAGGTAACTGAAGATGTCATGCACAATTTAATATTTCTAACTTGCAGAAAGGAAACTAATTTCAAACTACACATTCATAATACAATCCATCACCATCAGTCCATCTGTGGCTTTCAGAGGTAACTGAAGATGTTATGAGCAGTTTAATATATCTAAATTTAACTACTGAAGCAAATGAGCAAAACTGAATTAAACAAAGCAGTACTGAAATTAAACAGAAACTAAGAAAAACAAATTAGCAGCAGAATAATGTTAATTCCATGTCATTAGTCAAAAAGTTACGCAAATGCCCGGGCTGCCTATTTATAACCTGAAACAAGAACACTGATCAGTTATCAATAATATAAAACATGAAAGACAGAAGTAAAATGGAAAGCATGAAAGATTATAAATAGAAATGAAGCATATATACCATGAAAGATGCAATGTATAAACATGTGAATGGATTATGGCACAATGAGCTTTAAAGAAATAAAAAAAGAACTATACAATAATGCACAGAACCTTGGCAAGTGCAGGGGCCCTCTACACCAGCCTTGGCAACAATCTTCAAGTACGAATTACGTTTGGAAACAATCTTCTTATATTAAAATGCAGTCATAATAGAAAGGTGATATTACGGCACAGTGGCAACGTAATTACATTACAGAGCTATCTCCAGACTAATCGAGACTAATCTAATATGCGTATACAAACACGTTATTTATAACAAAAGAAATATAACTGACTCCTAAAGTTTATGCTGATGGAGAACACGTAGACCATTACGTCCACAGATCTAGGATCATGGCCGTATTGAAGAGTAAATCTATGAGGAGTGGATGTTTGAATTCAGCTATGGAGCCGTGTACAGATGTTGATTTGTCCCCCGCAACTCAGAAACGGCCATATGAATCTTCACGTGACACGAAACTGAGTCCTGTCATCGTGGGACTCTACGGTTGACTTCCATTTGGACACCTTTGACAGCAGCCTCTTTAGATGAAATTTCTCGAGCCAATAGGACACGATCCATGTCCACATCATTTCTGACTTGCCCATGTGGCTCGTTTTTCCTGTAGACACCTGTAACATAGAGTTTCACAAAATGGTTGCGGAAAGTTGCAGTAGCTGTGGAAAGTGGCAAGATTCCGCAGCTAAATGAGAAAAAACTAAATCAAACAGCAGACACAAAAATATAATTAAAAACCATGTTAGATGCTCTTTTGCAATTAATATACAATGATATTGACAACTTGGAAGGTTCAGGTGGATGAAAAAGGTCTAGAAAGATGTATGGAAAAGCTGCAGATTTGAGACTCAACATATCCCCACTGTGAAGGTGTTGCATGTCCTCATGCAACCAAAATTTTGATAATCCTTCTTCAGTTCATATGCCTTGACACTTCAGCCAGTACATCCAGCCCTCTCCTCTTCTTCCTTGGTGCTGCCAACATCCTGGGATTCTTCATTAAGCACCTAAATTTGATATTAACCAGTGCTCTGCTTAACTTCTGGCATTTCCTTTTCAATTTCTTGTTCTTCTTCTGCCATATTCCCAGGTGTAGCATGGTATTATCATGAATGATTTTGTCCAGTTTTCCTTGTTCTTTCAATACCTCATTTTCATTTTTGATGTGTTTATTTAAAAGCTCTAGCTCAAAGACTTCCTGTTTTAGTGATTGGACTAGATCATCTTGTACTGTGTGAGGCTGGATGGACGAAGTACTGGGACCTGTAGCTGCCTTTTCCAAAGATTCTATATAATCATATACTTCTTGCTACTTGGGGTCTATATCAGGTGTCCTTTTTATTGGGTTGTCCCCAAAATGCCGTGAAGGAGAGTTGTCTTCAAAATCTGGCTGAGAAGGGCTCACATCAACATCTGGCTATGAATGGGATGGATTATGTTCAATGTCTGACTGAGAATGAAATGAACCAGGTTCACTGTATGACTGAGAGTGAGATGGGCTATGGTCAGCTGAGGATTGTTCAGATGTTTCTTCTCCCAAATCGATGAAATGGGGTCCTTTCATTTGCGTTTTCCTCAATTTCCCCTTAAGTCTGCTGCTTCTTCTCACACGCTATGGTCCACTATCTTTTTGCTTTTGTTTTCCTTTCTCTTTCTTCTTAGCCATAGATGACTGTGCTTGAAGGTGAATCAGTCTTTCAGATAACACTTGATGATCTTCTTCGGAAGAAGGGGTTTGATGTATAGCCTTAATACTTTTTCTCTCTTGTGATGTTATTGGCTTTTTACCCTTGGTTTCTTTCTTCTTCATCTTTGACAGTCTCTCTTTCCTACCAGTTCTTTCAATTGTAGTAGTAGGAGTATTTTGAATTTCATCAATTGTTCTTTTTCTCCTACTTCTTCTTGATGTGCTACCTTCAGGAATTTCTTGAGTAGGAGTAATTTTAGTTTCATCATTTATTCTTTTTCTTCTACTCCTTCTTGTTGTACTACCTTCAGGAATTTCCTGAGGTTCCTCAAAGAAATTTCTAATCAAAAATTGTTCCCATGTGTCTTTCTTCTCCTTTAACTCTTTTTCAATCAAAATTTTTACAAGACCGTGGTGATATAGATGTGGTTCTACATCCCCTAAATGATTCTGAACAGTCACAGACATTTTCTTCAAACTATTTAATAGAAAATATGGGAGATTGAGAGTTTGATTATCTAGAAAATTCATCAGCAATCTGGTGTGGTACATATACATGGACCCAAAACGGCCTTCACAGGTAATGAATTTTTGAACAACTAGCAGCAAAGTAGCCCATTCCTCTTTCAATGCATGAACATGAATTCCTCTTTTAAAAATAGCTATGTCCATACCTTGGTTTCGTAAGATTATTCTCCAGGCTTCATCACTAATGATTTTATTCTTAAACCAACGCTCACCCTCTTGAAGAAGTTCCGTGGCAGATGCTATAGATGCCTCGTTCACCGCAAACTTAAGGTCTCCAATATCTACTTCCAGGCCATTGAACGACCTTGCGAATGCTTTTGTCACTTCTTTATGATAACCTCTGAACTTTTGGATAAACCGCAACCACTTTTCTTTCTTCAATATATCCCTTACTTGCGGATATCCCTCCATGAACTTAGGTCCTTCCGGTTATGCTCTTAGCAATTTACCCATTTTTCTTTCTGCTCTTCACAAATTTTCCTGCGTGAGGGTTTAATGGAAATAGAACGGCTGAATGCACAGAGATGAGCACAATGACTGTAGCTAGATATCAGAGAGTGGGTATACAGGCTGTAGCGAAATAGAGAACGAAATGGAGTGAGGCAGAACAGAGAGGGGTTTCATGAGCACGGCAGAGATACGGCTGTGAGACTAACAGAACATAGGAGGAGTGTAACACAGCCGGCAGTGTTTTGAAATTTGGTGGCTGCACAATAAATGTGAGCACGTTTAAACAACGGCTATGGATATATGCGGCTGTAAGAGTCTGTGGTCAAATCAACTACGTCTCATTGTCACCAGTGGAATATCGGAATATGAGTGAAGATCAGGGGTTTAATTATGGAACCGTTTGAGAATGAATGCGGGAGGATCATACGGAGATCGTGAAAGGGTTACGGGAGTTGTCAATATAATAATTGCACATAATGGATGGAGCTTATGGTTTAGAACTATATAAAAATGTGTTTTCAATGCTATTTGAAATGAATTTTACTCATACCTTGGAATCTTTGCCTTTTTCCTTAGTCTTCAATTTGTTGCCCCTCTTTGAATGCTCCATGTCTTCATAATCGATCCTCTCACCTGAATTTTATTTCATGATTATGGAAATAACATCTGGCTGTACATTCTTTTGAAAACAGAGTGGTAGCTGCGGAATCTGCTTCTGGCTGCGGAAACTGGAGTCAGTTGCGGAAACAGATGTCAGCTGCGGAAACTGACACAACTATTATTTGGATGAATGGAGATGAACAGATGACAAATGACCAGATGGAAACGGTCATGAAAAAGAATTTTATTGATGAAATGGAATGAAATAGATAAAATGAAGTGGAATGGAGTGAAATGAAGAGAAATGAAATGGAATGAAGTGGAATGGAATGGAGTGGGTGGTCACAAAACTTGTGAAATAAAAGAGAGATTTTTTTTTTGGAAAATATAGAGTGTCAGGTGTTCCTGATTTTCACCCTATATTTTCTGTATAAGACTGCCAATCAGTGATTGGTTTTCAGGCTTATACAATTTTTTTTTAAACTGAAAAGAACAAAAGCTAGGCCGGTGGAGAAGAAGAATTCTTCTGTACCAGCCTGATTGCAGAACTTTCTTGAAACATTTTGACAAAATCCTCTTTTGAGAGTGGCTTATGATAAACTTTCAATCTATGGCCATTCACAATAAGAGGAGTTTGAAACTCATCAATGGTCTTGATTCTTACCGTTCCATTGCTAAAGATCTTGTCAATCTCATATGGCCCAAGCCAATGAGTCTGAAATTTTCCTTGAAAATCTTTAAACTTGGAATCAAATAACAATGCCCAATCTCCTTCTTGAAACCTCTTCTCTTTGATGTACTTGTCATGCCATTTAGCTCTTTGATATTGAACTAGATTAGTTCTTAGAATTGCCTCTTGTCTAATCTCATCTAGCTCATTCAACTGCTCCATTCTATGCTTTTGGGCTTCTGATAAGTCCATCCCCAACTGAACTGCTATCTTGAAGGTCTTGATTTGGAACTCAATGGGGAACAAGACTTCTTTCCCATAAAAAAGTTCATAGGGAGAATGTCCTGTTGTATTTCTCCATGTAGTTTTGTAGGCCCACAAGGCTTCAGGAAGCCTTTCTGCCCAATCTCTTCTATGTAGATGAACAGTTTTGGTGATGATACTTTCAAGAACTTTGTTTGTGGACTCCACTTGACCATTTGCTTGTGGATGGTAAGGAGTAGATCTTCTGTGTTTGATTTTGTATTCTTCCATCAACTTCTCCACCAAATTTGATGTGAATTGGCTCCCCTGATCTGTTACAATTTCTCTTGGAACACCAAAGCGAGTAAAAATATCCTCATAAAGAAAATGAACAACTGAATTTTCAGTAGCAGATACTAATGCTTTAGCTTCTACCCATTTAGTAACATAATCAGTGCAAACCAATATATACTTCTTTTGCTTCGATGGTGGATTAATCGGTCCAATGAAATCTAAAGCCCATTTTTCAAAAGGTTCAATGAGTACCTGTGTTTGCAATGGCATTTCATTTGAAAGGGTAGGTTTCCCTACTCTTTGGCAGCTATCACACCTTTTGACATATTCTTTTGCATCTTTGAAGAGAGAAGGCCAATAATATCCCAAGGAAAGGATTTTATAGGCCGTCCTTTTGTCCGCAAAGTGTCCGCCGCATGGTTCATCATGACATGCCTTAAGAATATCAGGCATTTCATCTTCCCCGACACATCTTCTGATCACAAGATCTGGCCCTGTTTTAAACAATTTGTTAGAAATCCATGAATATTTTGAACTCTCCTGAATAATTTTTCGTTTTTCACTTGGAAATAAATGTGAAGGTAGTTTCCCTGTAACCAAATAGTTAGCAATATCTGCATACCAAGGAGTTTTAATAGTTACTGCAAACAAGTATTCATCATGAAACTTATCCTCTACAGGAGAATCTTCTTTAGTATTCTGAATCCTAGACAAGAAATCAGCTACTGTATTTTGTTTTCCTGGTCTATCCAACACAGTAATATTGAATTCTCGCAAAAGTAAGAGCCATATTGTCACTCTCCCATTAGTAACAGGTTTGCTCATTAAATATCTAATTGCAAAATGGTCGTTGTTATCACTCAGTTTTCCTAGAAGTTGTGTAAGAGGAAAGTATACCCGAGGGGGTAACCACTTCCCAACCTTTAGATGCGTAATTGACCTCCCTCTCTCCAGAGAGGGCTCTCTCTTTATGATTTATCTTTGTTCTTTTAAGGTTTTAGGCTAGTTATAGATTCAAAGTTTGTTTTGGGAAAATGGTGGAATCCGCAAACTAAGGGCAAGGTTGAGAGCTTTCAGTCCATTGGGCTATGGAGTCAAAGGATGGCTTTACTGGATTTCTATTCTAAGCACAAGATGGTATTACAGGGCAAGATAGCTAGACAAAGAACAATCCTTAAAATTTAAAGCGGATGGGATGATTCTTGAAGGGATGAAAGGCAGCTAAGAATCTTTCACCATGTTCAAAGAGAGAAGTGAAATGACTACAAACAAAGAGCAATGAAGAATTCCGTGTTATAGTAATCAAACAATGTTTAAATTAGCAAAGCAGGAGCATTTAAGAATTCATGCTTATAACTAATTTAGAAGAAAACATTAAGAACAATCACATTTGAAATCAGAGTACAATTAAGCAAATTTTGATTCAATCCTTTATGTAAATTATTCAGAAATGGATATGATGGTATTAAAAACTAATATAAAATTTCAGACAAAAGGTAGAAACACTTATTGAACTGTAGTCCAACACATGAATCCTGCAACAAGTCCAGTGCTTTCAAATCGTCATCCAGCAAGCCACAAGTAAATTTCTCCAAAAGCTTTTATTCCAAAACTCTCAATGTTACAGCAGAGTAATAGAATCCACCCCAAATGCTTCCAAGAGTGGAGTATTTATACAAATTCTAAACTAAAATATCTTGAAACAAATATCAAAATTGGTTCAAAAATCTCTCCAACTATTTACATAAATAGAACTAAAGTAAAGGACACTCAAACTATTTGGCACTATTTTTGATGGATAGGTGATGACAAAGAGGAGAATTCGAATTTGATCCAAATCTTAGTTGATGATGAGGCATCCAAGTCACTAACTGCTTCCTTTCTTTGTGCAATATGCTCCAACAATTCTGCAAACTTAGGGTCCAATGATATCTTCGTATTTCTCAATCCGTAATAGATATGTAAAAAGTGAAAGAGGTTATTGTGGATTAATATGTTGTTGAGATAAACCTTTTTCAGTTTCCCAACATTCCTCTCCAGCTGTGCATAATATTCTCTGTAAAAAATATGCGTAAAACAGAGTTTTACAGAGTCTGAAAAATGGCCTGTAAAGATGCGCATGTATCTCTCATTATAAAACCACTGTGAAAAACCTGAGATAGTTTTTTGTAGATGGGTCTCTTAGGAACAAAAACCTCCTTCATTTTTGTGAAATGTATTTCTAATTGGCCACAATATTCTCTGCAAAAGGATGACTTGACTGTAATTTTCTGCAAAAAGTGCTTTCCAACTTTGTTTAATATTTCCAAAAACATAATAGCTGTTAGAAAAGTGAGAGAGGTTTTTGTAGATGGTCCTCTTAAGAACATAAACCTCCTTCAGTTTTGTAAAATTCATCTTTGATTGAGCACAATAGTTTCTGCAAAACTATGACTAAAATATGCAATTTCTGCAAAAATGTTCCTTCTTGTTGTATTTTTCATCTTTTCACTTTTTTGTTCCTTTGACTGTTTTACTTTCACTTTAGATAAACTTCAATGTTGGTGAAAGTATTTTCATCTCTTTTTACCATTTTACTGCCTCTGTAATTACTTTTACTTTTTTACCTTTGACCGCTCTGTAACTTCTTTTTAACTTTCATTCTGACTTTTACCTGATACACTTTAACCACTGATACTCTTTAGCTGTTATGCTTTCTAACCTCTGTTTGAATAGATTTGATAACAATCTTGGAGTAAACAAATCTTATGACTAGTATTAAGATTGTTTATCTAAGGATGTGATCTTCTGGTCACCTCTTCAGGGGACAACTGAGTAGATTTTTCAAGCAATTTCTCAATGGACAAGGGAGTGAGGTTTTAACCAGGTTCAAAATGGAGCATCATTCAAGGCTACAGGAACTCCCATTTTGGTTCTTGTGTGTTCAAAATGGCAGTTTCTGGGTTTTCTTCACATAAATGTCGTGTTTTCAATTTTAATGAGGGAAATTGGCACAATTGCAGGTTCGGGGGAACAATTCACAGTTTTAAAACCTCTGGGGGAAGACTCAGTGATGATTTTTAATCACTATTTCAGCGAAAAACACAGAGAACTGAGTTTTACTTGCAGTCGGGGTAGAAAAAGATAAATACCTGTTTTTTGAAGGAGGCTGGTTCTTTAACGGGTAACAGGTGATGGCAGGACTGTACTTGAACACGGGCGCAGCGAAATCTTGGAGTAAATCGGTGTATTTGCAGTGAAATTTGAAAATTGCAGCGGGAGCTCTGTCGCTTTCAGAAACTAAAAATAACTGAAAAAACACGAAAAATGGCTTATTTACAAGTCAAAATGGTTTTTGTTTTTTTCGAGGTGATGACGTCATTGACGTACGGGGTGACGTAGGGAAGTGGGGCCGGCGGTATGCGGTAAGTGGTAAGCGGTGAGCCCGCACCGCTTATGGACGAGGGCGGTAAAAGTCGCGGGGGCAGCGATTCCACAGGTTTCTCGCCACGTGGATGGTCCTGACTAGTCAAAACCACCCATCCCCCGCTGGTTAAAGAACTCACACGGGATGGGCAGCGGGATCAACGCTGGCCGTTGATCTGCGGGAGGCTGATCCAACGGCTGGGGTGATGGGAAGATGGGCGGAGGTTTCATGTGGGCCCCGTCGTACTTTTAAACACTTTTAAATGTTTTTAATCGCTCCGGGGGCTTTTTAACTGGTGGAAATAGTTATTAATTAGTCCAGGCGACTTAATTAATCCCATATGCAAAAGAAAGGGGTTGTGGCGGGGGTTTGCTTAGGTGGAATGCCACGTGGACGGACCACGGTGGCACAAGACTTTTCGCAAAGTTTTATTGATATTTTTTGGTATTAAACATACATCTAGCATGTTTAAAGTTTTCGTGCATATATTTTATTTATATGGTAAATTAATCAATACAACTAATTCACCATAGGGGCGGGATTATAACATATTGATAATTTTAACCAAAGGGCATATAATGGGTTTTTATTTTAAATGCGCGGGGATATAAAATACTTTGGTTAAACTTTATAATAGGGGGGTTTTTTGGGATATTTATAAAAAAGGGAGTTATATACTTAGGAAAGGGTATTTCACTAGGGATTTAATATAATAGAGTTAAATGTTAATATGGAAAAGGACAAGGAAAATCAAAACATTTTTGTACATCTAAGAAAGTGATAACTTGTGAAGTAAATTGCAACATTTTATCTTCAACACTTAAACTTAGAATAACAAGTTATTTTGAGAAATTTTTATGGAATTTTGCATCGGTTTCCTAAGTAAAATAGGATTTTACTTAGGAAAAAGTTAAAGATGGAAGATAACAATGATGAATTATCTCAAGTGCTTAGGTCTTTTTGATCATTAGGCCGAGGGTCCGGTCCCTCCAGAAGTCAAGGAAATGCCTTGAGCCCTTTTGATCTCCAAACACCTTAGTACTTTTGGGGGAAATTAGTAAAACCTTTAAGGGGGAAAATGATAAGGGAAGTTAATGAATTTGACTTTTGCTTGCTGTGATTTTTCAGTGTATTTCCTGCTTTAGTACTTGTGATGAAAGTAAATGATTAACCAACATGTAGCATCACCATTCATCAGATAACACTTTGCAGCACCATCTACCTACCCTATCTACTTAACACTACCATTTTCTCTTCTTTATTAGGGTGCATTTAGACTTGCAAACCCTTATCAATCTTTTCTTTTTACATGAAAAATCTATCTATTTCTACCCTTATTACATCCAAGGGCTCAGATTAAACTGTTGAGCACATTTTATTAACTCTACCTATCTACTTATCTGCCAAGATTAAACTGTTTGGTCAGATATTTATTCTCTATTCTACAACATGAAATTGAAACATGAACTAGCCAAGCTTAAACAGTTTGACTATTCATGAATTGTGGCATAAAACACAAGTTGCACACAATTTATTTATTACATCAGAGTAAAAAATAGTGGCATTTAGACTTGCACACTTTCCTTGGCCTTTCTTTTTGATGGGGTTCATTTCTTTTACTTTTTTGGCCATTTTTATTATTTTTACCCTTTGATTTTTCTTTTAGGGTATACCCTCTTTACATTTTTTTAAATTTTTTGATTTTTTGGTTTTTCAAGAATATGGAACACCTTTGCTCAAGAAAAAGGTTTGAACATATTCCATAGTTCAATCAAGACAATCATGAAAAATGACACCTATTGGTATAGAAGTCTAACAGTCAGTATGAATAAAAGTTTCATAGCCTGTTATATAATGTCTAAACTTATTAATTGCATGAACAACAGCTAAAAACTCTTTTTAAATCACAGTATATTTCAACTCTGTGGGAGTCAAATTTTTATTAGTATAATAAATGGCATAAGGAACTAAATCTTTTTGACCCAACACAGCTCCTAGAGCTGTATCTGAAGCATCCGTAGAAATATGGAAAGGGAGTTTCCAATTTGGTCCTCTCAAGATAGGTGCTTCAGATATTCTTGTTTTCAAAGTTTCAAAGGTTGATTGACAATCAGGATCCCATTTGAATTCACAATCTTTTGTAAGAAATTTGAAGAGTGGAGATGCTATTTTAATGAAGTTTTCTATAAATCTTCTATAGTAACCAGTAAATCCTAGAAAACTTCTAACATCTCTTTGACAATTTGGAATAGGCAACTTGGAGATGACTTCAACTTTTGATCTATCAACCTTAATCCCATCTCCCGAAATATGATGTCCTAAAACAATCCCTTCAGTAAACATCATAAAGCATTTTTCATGGCTTAACGAAAGGTTTGTTTCTTTACATCTTATAAGAACTTTTTCCAAATTTTCCAATGCTTCTTCAAACGAATTACCATAAACTGTAAAATCATCCATATAAACCTCTACACAATCATGGATTAGATCAGAAAAAATTCCTAGTACTGCTCTTTGGAATGTTGCAGGTGCATTACATAACCCAAAAGGAAGTACTCGGTAGGAAAAAGTTCCCCATGGAAAAGTAAATGTGGTCTTATCTTGATCTTCAGGTGCTACCTGAATTTGATTATAACCACTAAAACCATCCAAAAATGAAAAGTACTTTTTACCTGCTAATGTATCTAATACCTGATCGATAAAAGGCAAAGGAAAGTGATCCTTCAAAGTTGCTTTGTTCAATTCCCCGTAATCAATGCATACCCTCCATTTACCATTCTTTTTAGGTACTATAACCAAAGGAGAAACCCATCGGCTATCTGAAATTGGATAAATGAAGTTTACATTGAGAAGTTTTTGGAGCTCTTCTTTCACTATTTCCCTAAGATTTGGATTCATCCTTCTTTGAGGTTTTCTGATTGGTCTACTGTTTTCCTCAATATAGATATGATGGATGCAAGTCTTAGGATCAATACCTTTCATGTCAGTATACTCCCATGAAAATGCGGTAGAATGTTTTTGCAAGATTTTGGTTAGTTCTTCTTGTTGTGACTTTTCCAAATGTTTGTTGATATTCAATGTTTTTCCTGGAAAAATCTCAATAGTAGAAATACCAAACTCTTCCATAGAGTAAAGAGACATTTGTCTTGATGATAAATATTCTATGTCAGATTCCAACTGAAATTGTGTGGGGTCATATTCTGAAGATATCTCAAAATTTTCTAATGTGTTCAGAATTTGACTATCCTCACTGATTTCAGAAATGGTAAAGACAGGTTGTATAGTGTCCTCATCATCAACCCATTCATTGTCTCCTACTTATTTGATTGCCTTTGCTGGAGGATACAAATTGAATTTATTTGTCGAATTACCATTAGAAATGTACATGTCCCCAGATCTACAACTAATAAAAGCATCAGCTGTGGCTAGCCAAGGTCTTCCTAAGATAAGTGGGTGCCCTCCTAGATTACCCTTGGGAGTCAAAAATCATAAAATATACTGGATATTCCCAAGAATCTGAGACTGAAATATCTTCTAATACACCATCTGGTTTAATAATTGATTGATCTGCTAGTTGCAATAAAGTAGGTGTAAAAAGAAGGTTAGGAAGTTTTAGCTGGTCCATAGTCTGTCTACTCATAATGTTGATAGCAGCCCCTAAGTCAATCAATGTATTTGGAATTTCTATCCCATTTATATGTGTCTTGACAATTGGACTTCCTGGATCTACATACTTTTGCATGGTAATTTTTCCCATCATAATATCTGCAATCTTTCCTACCAGGTGGATTCTTCTTGTGTCTTTTAGTTTCCTTCCTGGTCTTTTGAAACTCAACTCCTTTATGGTTTTTGCTAGAATAGGAATCTCTCAAATGGCTTGTAACAAGGGAATCTTGATACAAACATTCTTCAATTCATCTAGAAAATCATAGTTAGGCAACAAAATTTGTTTTTCCACCCCCTTGTCAATTTGTAGTCTTTCGGGAAAAGGAGGTGTAGATGAAGATGTTGGTTGCTCAACTATAGGAATTGTGGGTGTTAACTTTTATTTTTCTTTTTGAATGCTTGGATTTTGAAGAGATGCTTCCTCAGAACCCTTATTGACTTCAAGAGAGTCCTCCTCGGAGGTATCTTGTTCTTGAATATCTATAGAAGGTTTTTCTAAAACTCTACCAGATCTGAGTTGTACATCGTTGAGAGGAACAATCATATAGGTAGGAAATTGTTGTCCTTCTACCATGTAAGTATTCTGAGGATTTTTATTATTAGGATTTGGAAATGGCTGAGCTGGAAGTTGATTTGTCTTTTGTTGGTATGGGAGCATGAGTTGAGGATTCAGATTTTGTTGAGAAGGTTGTTGTTGCGGAAATGGCAATGAAAGTTGTGGATTTGAGTTTGGAAGTTGTGGAGCTTGTTGATTTTGAAAAGATGGAGGATATTGATAAAATTGAGAAAATATCCCATAAGGATTTTGCATCCCTTGTACCCATGGTTGATATGGATTTTGATGTTGGGGCCAAGGTTGTTGCCAAGGATTCCAATTTGGTGGAGTTTGAAAATTCATAGGGTTGTTAAACCCTTGAGTTTGTTGTCCCTGCCAAGGTCTCCTTGCAACAAAACAGAGAGATTCTACTGAATTTGGGTCTTCTTGAAAGACAGCTTTGAGTCCAGGAATTGAAGGACAATCCTTGATCTCATGATTCTATGAGCAAATCATACATGTTTCTACAACTTTTGCATCCAAGGGACATTCCCTTAAAGCATGTTTCTTCCTACATTTCGGACAAAAGATGGCTAAAGCATCTGTTTCTGCTTTCTGCTTGTTTTGGATTTTAAGGGTGTCTAGTTGTTCACTAAGGCTCCCTAAGATATCAGTTTTGAATTAATCAAGCATATTACCAATCTCTGCCCTACTTACTGATCCAGTTGCAGATTTGTTAGCCCTAATAAGAGAAGGATCCCTAGGCCCTTTTCCTGTTTTAGATTTTCCTCTTGAGAGATGGACACATAGTTCGGTTATGTCACGAAGTGGAAGTTGAGAAATGTCTCCTTTCCCCATCATGTTTAAAATATCTATCCATTCATCTCTAATGGCTTTTAATATGAGGGCTTTCAAGGTTTCATCATCTAATTTTCTCATCTTTGCTCTTTTTAAGTTGTATTGAAATCTTTCAAGTAAATCTTCCAAGTTTTCATCTTCTTTTTGCATCATTTTGAATACCTCATCCTTGTGATTGGTGGGCATACAATAGTCCAAGTATCTATCCAAAAATGTTTGTTTCATATCATTCCAAGTCCTAATAGATTAATTGGCTAATCCCATGAACCATTTCAAAGCAGCTCCCTTCAATGTTGAAGGAAACAGTTTGAGTTTTTGAGAGTCTTCCATATAGTCATAGGTTCGGCACACGACTTCAAACTCAAACAGAAATGTTTCAGGATCCTTACTTCGCAATCCATAAAATTTAGGGAGGACAGATGGTGAGATATTTTTCATTGTTGTATGAGTTTCCTCATCAACTATAGGGAATCCAAACAAGTTATCTCCTTCCCTATTTCTTCCATTATTATCTTCACCATTGTTGTCTCCATTGTTTCCTTCTCCTCTACCTCTACCTCTACCTCTAAATCCATCTATTATTTCCTCTGCCATGATAGTTTCTTTAGAGTCCTTAAAGTCCTCTGGTTCTTCTATCAAGGGAGGATGAGAGAGAGTCTCTTTGTTTTCTAAATGGGATTTAGTAGGTGGTATAGGAGAATCCTCTAATTCAGCTGCTCCTTGAATTCCAAAAATCTTAAGGCTAGGGTAGATGGTGGTGAATCTGGTCTATGCCTTGAAGAAGATGGAGTTGTGAAAATCGAACTCTTGGCTTTAGCTATAAACCTTCCCCTAGAATCTCTTGCTCTATGCATGTCATTTTTTATTTTATTTTTTATTTTTAAAAGTTGGGCTAATAATCCTCTTTCTGATCTTCCAGGTCACACTAGGTGCAAGAAGAGAGCATAATTAAGAAATTACTAAACCAATAACTCTCTTTTCTGATCCTCCAGATCACACTAGGTGCAAGAGGAGAGCATACTTCAAGAAGTTATCAAGTTTTCCCTTCTTTTGTTATTTTTTTTTTTTTTTTTTTTAAGAAATTGGCTACCTAGTTACACTTCCCCGGCAACGGCGCCAAAATGTTTGGTCAATTTAGTGTGTCCTAAATTGCTGCATTTAATTTGTCAATCCGGGATTCGTAAGTTGATGAAGTGCGGCGCACTATATGTGCAAGATAACCTATTTCTTAACTTTTTGTCGTTTTTGGTTTTCTAAGATGAAATGGAAATTCTAAAATGAAAACAAGTATGGTTATGTTTGTTCAAGAAAATGATATCCTCTATAATGATTTACCAACTTGAAACTTAAAAAGGAATTTGAAACATACAATGACAAAACTTGAAAGGAAATGAAAATGTGCTGCTGAAATGAAAAGGTGCTGTTAGTCTAATAAATCAAAACAATGAACTATTGAGCATGAAAACCAAACTATTCTTGCTGCTGTCTAAACACAAAAGAAACTATGCTGAAAGAAATCCAAAAGTTGCAATAAAGTAAATCTAAATCAAATTACATCAACTTGTCTTCTGATCCCTCATCATTAGTCCGGCTATGATTTTCGGAAGTAACCATAAACAACTTGAGTAACTGATATCTAACTTGCAGAAAGTAAACTAATATCAAACCACACATTCATAATTCAATCCCTCACCATCAGTCCAGCTGTGGCTTTCGGAGGTAATTGAAGATGTCATGCACAATTTAATATTTCTAACTTGCAGAAAGGAAACTAATATCAAACTACACATTTCATAATACAATCCCCCACCATCAGTCCAGCTGTGGCTTTCGGAGGTAACTGAAGATGTCATGCACAATTTAATATTTCTAACTTGCAGAAAGGAAACCAATATCAAACTACACATTCATAATACAATCCCTCGCCATCAGTCCAGCTGTGGCTTTCGGAGGTAACTGAAGATGTTATGAGCAGTTTAATATATCTAAATTTAACTACTGAAGCAAATGAGCAAAACTGAAATAAACAAAGCAATACTGAAATTAAACAGAAACTAAGAAAAGCAAATTAGCAGCAGAACAATGTTAATTCCATGTCATTAGTCAAAAAGTTATGCAAATGCCCGGGCTGCCTATTTATAACCTGAAACAAGAACACTGATCAGTTATCAATAATATAAAACATGAAAGACAGAGGTAAAATGGAAAGCATGAAAGATTATAAACAGAAATTAAGCATATATACCATGAAAGATGCAATGTATAAACATGTGAATGGATTATGGCACAATGAGCTTTAAAGAAATAAAACAAGAACTATACAATAATGCACATAACCTTGGCAAGTGCAGGGGCCCTCTACACCAGCCTTGGCAATAATCTTCAAGTACGAATTACGTTTGGAAACAGTCTTCTTATATTAAAATGCAGTCATAACAGAAAGGTGATATTACGGCACAGTGGCAACGTAATTACATTACAGAGCTATCTCCAGACTAATTGAGACTAATCTAATATGCGTATACAAACGCGTTATTTATAACAAAAGAAATATAACTGACTCCTAAAGTTTATGCTGATGGAGAACACGTAGACCATTATGTCCACAGATCTAGGATCATGGCCGTATTGAAGAGTAAATCTATGAGGAGTGGATGTTTGAATTCGGCTATGGAGCCGTGTATAGATGTTGAATCCCCCGCAACTCAGAAACGGCCATATGAATCTTCACGTGACACGAAACAGAGTCTTGTCACCGTGGGACTCTACGGTTGACTTCCATTTGGACACCTTTGACCGCAGCCTCTTTAGATGAATTTTCTCGAGCCAATAGGACACGATCCATGTCCACATCATTTCTGACTTGCCCATGTGGCTCGTTTTTCCTGTAGACACATGTAACATAGAGTTTCACAAAATGGCTGCGGAAAGTTGCAGCAGCTGCGGAAAGTGGCAAGATTCCGCAGCTAAATGAGAAAAATCTAAATCAAACAGCAGACACAAAAATATAATTAAAAACCATGTTATATGCTCTTTTGCAATTAATATACAATGATATTGACAACTTGGGAGGTTCAGGTGAGTGAAAAAGGTATAGAAAAGTATATGGAAAAGATGCAGATTTGAGACTCAACAAGGACCCATTCTGGATGCGGTTGAGTAGGAACCTAGTGCACTGCATCGCTGGTCCTGTGGTCCCGAAGACCAGAATATTTCTTAAGTTCAGCAGAGAAGATTGCTGAAGGCCTCGGAATTCTGGTAAAATTATGTTTGCTGAGTACCCGGCTGTTGAGTAGTAATGTTCCATATACACCTGCCAGTTGAGTGCCGGGAATTCGGAGGAGTCTGAAAGGTTAGCATCTATCAGGGTCACATTGTTATATTTACCTACAAGGGACTCTGTCTTATGAATTCTGCTGTCGAGCTCTGGTTCTAGGACGGCTGGGATGGCCTTCGGAATTTTTGCTCGGCGCTGATAGACCTGTAGAATTCGTCTCGGTGTCCTCTCTTGGTGCTGTGCGTCTGGATACTTCTGCTGCTCTGGTTCTACTGAAATTGCTAATTCTAACTGTTCCGGCATTCTCGTGCTTTTGGTTTTCATGCAATTTATGTAATTACCTGGCACAAGTGGAGTTGATGAGACCCCCTAACGAGTTAATTCCTGCTGGCATTCTTCTCTGCGATAATCGTGCAATCAATCGCGTGCCAATGTGTATTCTGACAGTTGCTGATGGTGGCATGGGGAAATGGGCAGACGCGACAGCTGAGGTTATTGCGGATGATGGCAAAATGATTATTGCGAGGTTACTTCCAATTATGGTAATTTATGGTGCAAATATAGACGATCCTACGGACTGACACAAGTACTGACTGAAATGACCTGGACTGACCTTGACACGTTTATGAATCCTATGGGGATGACACGCTAGACGCGCCCCTCCCCAACCACAGTCGGTTGCGGTGCGGTCCCGCAACAGAGCGGTTATTGACAAACTATGCATGAACAAAAAACACTACCTATGCTCATCCTAGTTGCGGGAGAGTTATTCAACTATGCTACTCTACGGGTGCTCTCGGTTGCGAGAGTTATTCATGAAGAGTGAAATAAAATTACTCCTGGTAGGGTTTCAGGTGTGCGCCATTCACCCATCCCGGTAAAACAGTACCGTCCAACTGAGCCAACCGAACGGCTCTGGACTCTCTAATCTCGATGACGAAGTAAGGTCCCAACCAGTGCATCTGTAGCTTTCCTGGGAACTTCTGGAACTTGCTATCATATAAGAGGACCTTGCCGCCAATCTGGAACATTTTTTTCTTGATGTGGCAGTTGTGCCATGCTTTCTGCCTATCCTTCTGAACCTTCTGGTGAAATTCGGCTAGGAACCGGGCCTCATCCAGTTCCTGTAATTCATGTAGGCGCTCCTGGAGCGATGCTTCTTCTGAGAACTTGAGAGACGTGGCGATTAAAAGACTTGGTACAATGAACTCGACAGGAATCACAGCTTCCTGGCCATACACCAACTGGAACAGTGTCTGATTGGTCAAGCGCTTCACTGTAGTCCGGTAGGCCCAAAGTGTAGCTGGTAGCCACTCATCCCAGTCATCCCGCTGGGCGTTGCAGATCTTTGTTAACCCCTTTTCAAGAATTTTATTAAACGCTTCAATGATACCATTGGCCTGTAGGTGGTACGGGATGATTTTGTGATGTTGAATGATAAATGTGTCCAACAACAACTTTACTGTGTCTTTAATGAAATGCGTACCCTGATCGCTGGTTAAACTTCACGGGCAGCCAAACCTGCTGATGATGTGTTCAAAGATGAACCATGCTGCTGTATCCACCGTGCAGTCTCATACCGATGCTGCCTCAACCCACCTGGTAAGGTAGTCAGTTGTGGTAATGATGTAGCAGGCCTTGGAGTGCCTGGCGACCGGGGCTATGGGGCCTACGAAGTCGACAGCCCACTTATTGAACGGTCGCAACACATGCACTGGGTGGAGCGGAAGCTCCTCCTTGTGAGAGTGCCTCCCCGTTCACTGACAGACATTGCATCTCTTAACAAATGTCTTACAATCTGCATGGATCGTTGGCCACCATAGTCCAGCTTGGAGTACCTTCCTCGCGATGGGTTTTGCCCCCACATGCCCTCCCGCAACACCGCTGTGGAATTCTCACATCACATCTTCATGCTCTTGGTCAAGTACGCATCAGTGCAGAACCTCATCGAGGCCCAGTTTGTATCGTTGTCCCGCAATCAGTTGATATTCGGCGGCGCGGATGACCAAGTGCCATTTCTGGAGCGGGGTGTAGTCCTGCGGGCACTGCCCCGTGGTCAGATAGGTGGCAATGTCGGCCAAGTAATCTGATACAGCTTCGACTCGGAAGAGGTCAGCATCCGGCAGCTGATCATCGAGAGAGCCGTCATTCTCCCCTGTCTCCAACCTCGATAAGTGATCGGGCCCGACATTCAACCTCCCAGGCTTAGCGATCACCTAAAACGTGAATTCTTGGAAGAGTAGAAGCCAACTACAGATCCGTCCTTCCAAGACAGGCTTATTGACTAGGTACTTCAATGCAGAGTGGTCTGTAAAGAACTTGAATTTTCCCCCTAGAATATAGTGGCAGAACTTCTGGAGCAAGTATACCATCGTCAGGGCCTCCCTCTTGGTAGTGGTGTAATTATTCTCCGCATTAGACAATTTGCGGCTGGCGAAGTAGACTGGGTGGTCAACTGTCGTCTCTCCGGGTTGCGCCAAGACAGCCCTAAGTGCAATACTGGAAGAATCAATATGCACATGGAACTGCTTATCCCAGTTTGGGTGAACAAGAATAGGCGTCGTCGCCAGTTTTTCCTTCAGAGTGTCAAGGGCCATCCGACACTCCTCCGTCCACTGGAATACTTCGGATTTCCGCAGGAGCTTTTCTAAAGGGGCAGTGATCTTCGCGTAATTTCGGATAAACCGCCTGTAATATCCTGTGTGCCCAAGCAGTGCCCGCAACTACTTCACCATTTTGGGGGCTTCCATGTGGACGATCACTGCTACCTTGGCAGGGTCGACACAGACCCCTTGCTTGCACACCACGTGTCCTAACAGCGTGCCGAAAGGAACTGCAAAAATGCATTTCTTCAAGTTCAAGGAAATCTGCAACTGGCGACATCGATCGAACATGATACGCAACAGGGTGGCATGTTTCTTCAACAAAATGTAGATGGTCCAATCGTCCATATAGACTTCCAGGAACTTGTGGATATACTCCCAGAAATCAGCGATGACAATACGGGAAAACACGGCCGGGGCATTCTTCAAGCCAAACAGCATCACGTGGTATGCGAACAATCCCCACTCGGTGGTGTATGTCGTCTTCGGCTTGTCTTCTTCCGCAATGCGCACCTGATGATAACCCAAAAAATCATTAGTGAAGGAGTAAGCTTCATTGCCTGCAACATGATCCAATACTTCGTCGCTGAAAGGAGTGGGAAACGGATCATGGATGCAGGCGTTGTTCAGACTCCGGTAGTCAACACAGACGCGTATCTTTGACTTTTCCTTCTTATTCTGAATGACGATAGGACTCACCCACTCTGCTTCTTCCACTGGAAAGATGAGACCTGCGGCCAGCATCTTGTCAATCTCCATCTTGACCTTTTCTTTGATCCATGGGTTCAATCGATAGGGTCGATGCTTTACGAGCCTTGCATCCGGTTTCAGCACAATACACATTTATCCGAGGTCACCTTTGATACCCTTCAGATCAGCAACCGACGAAGGGAATAAGTCTTCGTATTCGTGGAGGAGGCTGAAAATTTCCATTTTCGTCTCCTCGTCCCAGTAATCCCCAACTATAGCCAGTTTGGGTTTTTCCGCCGTGCCGATGTTCAACTTCTTGGTCTTTAGCGGCTATAAATGGACGCCATTGGTGGTCGGTTCTTCGTTGATGTTCCGCTCGCCTTCCTTCTCTTTGAAATATAGGTGCCTGAGGTCCTCCAGACTGTCATCATCTGGATCGCCGTCAATCGGTTGGCAAGCCATCTCGCGCCTGGCCTCAAGACGTGATGCAAAGGTGCTCCTGTTGGTCTCTGGGTCGTGGAGAAATAGTACCCCCTTGATAGCTTGTAGTGCTCGAGACACCAGCTCTATCTCTCCTTCGAACGAGAAGCACTGAACAAATTTGTTCGCGACTTCCTGCCAAGAGCTGGTTCCTCTTTTCCACTCTTCTTCTAAGTACCAGGCCTAGGGGATGGTATCTAAGGAGTGGATGAACCAATGTACCCACATCTCTTGCGGGTATCCCAGACTTTTCCACTGCTCCTCACAGGTCCTCAGGTGGTCCCGCAGATTGGAAGTCCCTTGGTACCTATACCCACTTCGAGGGCCTTCATCCTCTTTAAACCGTGCCCTCAAAGCCTTCACCACACAACTCCACCGTGACAGGGTGTTGCGGTGGTTCCTCCACCACCTAGCTGATGTGGACTGTAGTGCGACGTCCAAAAGTGGTATCCTGCTTCCTTCTGGTACCATGTCCTCCACCTTTGCAATAAAGGTATTGACAACCTGCATGTTCGACAGGGTGGGGTATTCTATGAACTCAGCGCCAATCCAACAGACACAGGCAATGGCGGCACATCTCCATGTGCTTGTCTCGTACTCCCCTGCTACCAGTCTTCCTAGGCGAGTTCCAATCCCAGCTCCGAGCTCTGGACACTGCGCCAGCTGATGGAGCCGGTTGCGGTCGGGTTGATATAGTCCTCTCGCTTCCTTGTAGTCATCTAATAAAGGTGTTCCATCATCTGAGCATCCTCCCGGTTGTCCACAGTTTCGGTATATCGCGGGCCTTGATATGGGTCGAGGGGCTGAGTGACCCAGACCTCTCCATATTCAAGGATCATCAGCTCCTTTTTGAGGTTGATGATGGCATAATTCTCAAAATCCCAATCGATGCCTAGTAGGGTAGGGTAAGGATTCTTGTCTCCCATAATATCAATAACCTCAAAATCCGTGTAAGTCTTCACCCCCACAATTTCGACCTCGACACCTTCGAGTCAGCCAATCGGCACAATGCAGTACTGGTTCACCATTCTGAGTTGGATTGGCGAGTAGGTCAGTCGTGGCCGTCCAAGAGCCTGCCACGTTTTCCGCGGCAAGATGTTGACGTCAGACCCTAAATCAAGCATGGTATCAGTGATTTGGAATCTCGCAACCTGCGTGTTAAGCCGAAACTCTTTTCCCGTGCGGCGCTTGTTCCGCTTGACCCACTGCACATACTGGGGTGTTGTGTCCACAGGTTCCCTCGGCCCCGTATTCCCCTGTAGTGCATCCTCCAAGGTACAATTGAGTTGGTCCCCCATCGCAGCATTATCAACAATCCTAAGGAACAGCTAAAGCCATTCCTCAATCAAGGTCCCCGTAGCATTTTTTTCTCCGAAGCTAGTCATCGGGGGTACCTCGAGGCCTCTGGCTCCCCCCAGCTGAGCAAAAGCCTCCACCGCCTCCTGGAAATACCTCTTCTGCGCATCCTACCAGATCAGTTGTTTCGTGGAGGCGGGCCGAATAGCCCAGACCGGCTCCTTTCCATGAGCGTCCTCTCCCATATTCTTGCCGCCGTGTGTGACAATCACTACATTATGCATGGCCGGAGTCGTGGTTCTTCGGGGCTCGGAGTTTACCAAATTCATGCCACTCTGTCGTGCCCGTTCCTCCCACTTCTTGATGAGTTCTGGATAGTCCTCTGTTGCATGGGTGTTCACGTGGCACTGGGAACGCCAAGGACGTCGGGGAAGGGGACATTCTCGAGCCACGTGACCCTCCTGGTCACAGTTGTAGCATTTCACCGGACCTCGTCCCCCTGTGCGGCCTCTGCGCATCCCGCCTCCTCTTCCCCTAGAAGCCTCATTCACCCTATAGGAGGGTCGGTCCAACCGGTCTGCGAGTGCGTCGAGAGCCCTGCACTGCTCAGTGTTGTGAGTCATGGAAGCACAAAACTCACAGTATACATTGTTTGGGATGTTGGAGTACTTATGTAGTATTGGGCACATCCGAGGTGGATGCCCCATCGTCTGGAAAATCTCACAATACTCCATGGCAGTTGGGTTTGGTTGAGATGGGAACCCCGCATAAGGCTGTTGCGGCTGGTATACCCCCTGCAGATTCATCCCCGCACCACCTCCCGTGGGTGGACCCCCCTGGATTGCCGCAACAGAGGGTCCCACACCCGTGCCCCGCAGCCGAGGACACTCGGTTGCGACGTGGCCTTCAACCAGGCAGTGAGTGCACCAAACGTTCGGCCTGGCTGGTCTTATAGGCTGCATCTCCTTGAGCTTTTCACTCAGACTAGCGATCTGATGTTGTAGTCCCACCAAGGAAGAATCCTGTGGGGCCATCCCTCCCCGATATTCCTGAGGGTAGCCCGCCATGGCCTCTATCTTCATAGCCTGTTCCAAAACATCCTGCAAGTTGTCAATCTTCTGTTGGGTGGGGGGGGGTTCATGTCAAGGTAAGCAGAGCCTTGATGAACCAGTCCCTCTGATGGTTTGTTTCGATCAGGTAGTTGAGTTTCCTGATCGTGTCCTTGAAGCGACGCATCAGCTCCCATGCAGTCTCTCCTTCTTTCTGCTTAATCTCCCAGAGCTCAGACAGACCCTGCTGGTCCGTCAAGTTTAAATTCCCGAACAAAATCCCGCTTAACGTCCGCGATTAATGGATTAGGATGGGCCTCAGACCACTTGATAAACCACCGCAGAGCCCTCTCTCTGAGCGTGGTTTGGAACTCTATTACCTTCCCTGCGTCTAGCGTCTGCCGAGCCATCCATATGGCTTCGCAGAGATACCAGTGCTGCTCTACATCATCGTTACCCTAGCCAGAGAATTCTGGATACCGGGTGAATGACCCAGCCATATATACTTGCGGATGGTTGACCAGGATAAATCCTCCGAGTCCTGGTTGTGTAACTGTTCCACTGGGGAATGCAATACTACTAGTGACGCTACAATTAACATGTGTAGCTGTCGACAATGAACTGTTGTGCAATTGACTCAATGCTTGTAACTTAACAAAAATATTACTTAAAGGTTGATAGAGTACCAGGGGAAGGTAGGGATCCTTGCCGTGCAAATTTTTGGAAGTAGGGGTGCCTGGAGAGATGAATGTCATCTGCTCTTGAAACAACCGCTGCATCACGACGTACCATTCGCCATCGAAAATTTCTTTTGGCTGCACACCTGCATCGTCTTCGTCAGTCGTCGTCTCCCTTTCCCTCTTAGCTGGGCTCCCATGCACCCGTCGTACTCCCACGACGGTCCCCTCCCTTTCCAGGGTATCTAACTGAGTGTCCATAATTCCTATCCTCTGAGGCGCCTCCTCTTGATTCTTCTTGTCATTTTCCCGTCGTCTTAACTCCCGCATCACCCTTTCTCGCCACCTGTCGGCGATCTGCGCCCGCCGATGTGCACGTCGCTCCCTCAATATCCTCGCGGCCTCAACATCCATCCCCCACTCCCGCTTCACACTTCACGTAGCATCTGTCCCTTCAGCCCTTCCCCCAGCATTGGAGGTTTACACTTCCATGCTCTACTTTTGGAATTCCATTAGCCCCTTGTCCACCATCAGGGCCTTAATCCACAACGAAATCTCCTTAAGCAGCTTCCCTCTTAGCCCGGAGTGGAAAATATCTTCATCCTTCGAGAAGGATTGGTAGCACTCTACAAAAAACTCCACAATATATCCATCCAAAGTGGTCTCTACCCAAAAATCTACTGCGCAGATAATTTCAGTGTCCAACCGATGCAGAGCCACCAGATCCTCGTGCACCCACTTGTGGTTTATCTTCCACGAGCTATCCCTAGGCACCTTCGTCTGTAACCTTCACAACCAATTATAGAGGTCACTAGGGAATTTTCCCCAGAGGATCTCGTAGGTATCACTGGCGGAATCTGAGAAAAGGACGAGATCCTTAAGCACCCTTTCCTTTTTATTCGTCAACTCCGCTTGCTGAGCAACGAACTGGTCTAGATGGTTATCCCACCATCTCCGTATTTCTCCTTCGAAGATCCTCGATACCATGATCTAGTTCCCCTCATAACATGTAGGTCTCGGCAACGGAACCATTTGTTGGTGAGGAAACAGGTCTCGCAGACAAGACCCAGGTTCAGGGGTTGGGGCCAACAAATGAATCCGTTGTAGTCTAGAACCATGCCAGCATTATCACCCTACTCCGAAGAGCAGAGAGTCTCACCCGAGGCGTGCCATAACCACATGTAGAAGGGGAATAGATCGATAGTAGTGAAAGGATCTACAACTCATGAGTAACATTGAATTGATAGCATAAACATCATTATATACGCAAGAACATTCAGAGAGCGTACAGGTATTAAGAAAATAAAATTTTAAATCATCACAACCATCATGCATGCATGTGAATCACATAATAAGAGAGCAACCTGCAAGTATATTGATATCTTTGGCCAAACCCATAGTTACATAGCTTCCGCAAGGAGAGCTTACAAGTCTGATACAGACGCCTTATAGAACAGAAAGGTAAATAAGAGAACCCTAGGAACTACAGAGATATCATGCCCGATCTGTGTTTCCTCTGCAACATCCGCTTAATCTCCTTCAGTCGCTCTAC